>CAEMYA010000455.1:2206476-2226198 GCA_903131615.1 Diplodus sargus
AAAACATGTGGCCACAGCCCTACAAAGAAAAAAGCAAAAAAAAAATTATGAACCCAACTGCAGCCTTACAAAGACACTTATGCACAAATGGTGCATTAGTTCAGCAACACCTACTTTTCTGTGTGGCAACCAACAATCTGACACCCTAAAATGAACAAAAACATATGTTTCCAAGGAGTAAGAGCAACACACTGTGCCTGACAAACAACAGACCAAACTCAAGCAAACACAAAGTTGGACTCAACAACTAAACCAGTGTGGAATCAACACTGGGAAGAAAACCAACCTATCTTAGGCACAACCAAATTATCCAACAGAAATAAGCCAGCCAGTACTGTTATTACACTATAGTAAGATAAACCGATGTGGAGCGGACCAGCACCCCAATTTTGTCACAACTTTCCCTTGAGCCATGACAAATGTGGGAGACAAACCATTTCAAAGCTTTAATCACAGTAATTTATGTAACAAAAGCAAATTAACTATAACTTAACATTAACAAGGCATGGGGGTGTGAGAATCAGTGGAATCAGTAGCATAAGGTGTGAAAGATGAGACATTGTGTGGGTGTTGTAAGGTGAGAAAAAAAAACAAGAAACTGAGGTAAGGATGCCGTCCTCAGATGACCGACAGTGAGAAGCAGAGCGAGAGAGAGCATTAGTAACAGGACCTCAGCTGTTGGGCTGTGTTACCAGCACTTACTAAAATCCAGCCCAACAATGAAAGGCGATGGATCAAAATACAACAACAACGCTGACTAACAACAACAGGAGTCATCACGTCATTTTTTACAGCCCTGTGATGAACTGGCGACCAACACTCAGGGTAAATCCCAACACTCGCCCAATATCAGCTGGTATCAACTCTGCAGCATACGACCCCTGCACAGGATTCCACGGGGAAGCAGACGTAAACAAAATGGAGATTGGCTTGGTGCAATAACTTGCTGTACTTTAGCAGAAGGTCAAACAAGTCTGGGTCATAGGGGAGACGTGGTAAACAAGGGTTTTCTATTCTTTAGCGAAGGAGATGAGATTTCATAATCCGTCAACAGTAGCATCTATAGAGGCTGCCGTATCCACTGCCCTTCACTCAGTCTTCAAGCACCTGGAGAATAAGAGCAGCTACGCCAGCTAATCAAAATGCGCTGTGCAACAATTTGCTCTATCAACACAGTGCAAAAGATAACAAAAAGACAGATGAGGGAGACTCAGTCAACGCTCTTCAGCGAGAACTCGAGGTTAGATTTCAAATTTCTATGTTAGCTAACGTTAGCCTCAAGGACTAGAATGTTTACCATTGCTTAGCACCGTCAGCTGCTCCAGGATGCATCTGTCATTGGTTACTTTGGTCTGGGCCAAAAAGTACAGATGTTATCAACTGCATAATCTGTGCCAAACTGTATGTTTTGAAGGGGAAATACACTGCTTTTGTAAATTCAACGAAGAGTAGCACAGTTCTAAGTGCCGTCCTCTAACAGTTTGAAGGGTGTTGGTCAATGTTTGGACCTCGACCCTGAGGCTGAACCAGCTGGAAACCACCGGCCTACAGAGTCCTAACAACTTTCTGTTTCTTAGCACTCACACTGTTGCATATGTTCTGCACTTTCTAGTCTGGAAAACAGCCCATTAGTGCATTAGTATTTCTTTTCTGACCAACAAAAGCCCCTTGTGATCCACAATTTTGAATGTAAGAAAGTGGCCATATGGTCACCTACAATTAGCCACAGATGTACGTGTTATTACTGGGGCGTTTGGAGTCTCATAAATACTGTAGTTATAATCTGAAGATGATCAGTCATATAACTTAATTTTCCCACTGAGGATGAAATCACATATTGAAACAGGTGTCAAAATATTGCCTAAATCATATCTCCTGCAGCGCTCGTTAAATAAATTCCAGACTAGGCCGACTTGGCAAAACCCTCACAGTGTGAGCTATTACACTGAAGAAGCCGTTTACATCCTGGCAGTTAAACATAGAAAGCCATTACAAGATTCATATTTATGGATTTTTATATATATATATATATATATATATATATATATATATATATATTCTGTGTCTCTGATTTATTAATTTGACATACGTAAACATGGTTCACCTTTTCTTCTGCCCTCACAAACATGCAGGGCGTTCAACTTTGGCTGATGGGGTTTCTGTCTTTTCCCATGACAGCATGGTGTGTACACATTTATTTAAAGTATGAGAACGCTGTGCTTCCAGGATTTGTGGGGAAGTCCCTCTTTGGCTATATTGGGGTGTGTGTCTGCTTACAGACATACCAAAGCATCAGGGCATTTAATCCCGTCTACCCGTTCAAATAAGTATTATTGTATGCCAAGCCACTCTTATACAAGTCACTTTTAATGGGTTCAGTGGAATGTATCCACTGATGATCTTGAGGCTATCTGTTACTGAGTGAGAAGCTTCTGTTCATCAATGCTGAAAAGGGATACCGTCTTATTACACACATGCACGCAAACATAAACATTCCCACAGCAGAAACATGCATGCCGTGTAACATACTGTTCTTCTGACGCCCTGCAGCTGCAGCTAAACAGAATTTGGCAGAAGACGAATGTATAATCCTAATAAAAATAATGAAGATTAATTACTTTTTACCCTAAAGATAGAAACGAACAGTATTTTACGTCTTCATGCCTTGAGGACTCTTCTACCAGGGTGGCTTCCTCCGTCTCCGGCACTCCTATTAAAGTTTGTTGTTATAAATCATACCTGAAATCTCAAAAGAGCCTGTCATCTGCTGTGTGAGATGCAGAGTTTTTAATTCATAACAGAAAAGAATCCAACAGGATTTCCTCCTGGCTTAACTTAAATATTCATTAGCATTTACTGCAAAAATTGTCTGATTCACAGGAAGGTGGTTGTAAGCCAACAATCCTTCTCCTCTTCCTGAATCTGTATGTTAGGAGAAACAGTAACAGCAGCCCGCGAGCTCGCAACCTACAGGCTGAAAATGGCAAGTTTTGACAACAGTTACGATTTTCAGTTAATTATCAGTGAACAGTTGTACGGTTTCTTTAATATAGATGTATAGATGTGTAACATAACTGCACTAAAATGTCTAAAAACAAACTAGACCTGTGTTGTAGTGATTGTTGAGTTGTGTAAAGAGAAACCCATAACTTTTATTTCATCAAGCAATTAATTTGGTTGTCTGTTGCTACAACTTCTGGAGAAGAGTCAGAGATAACTCAACATATATCAACTAACAACAATACCTCTTCTGTGAACATTTCTGGCTAATTCACGTCGATAGATTTTTATCAACCATGGTGTTTTTGGTATGCTTGCGTTTACTATTTTTACATGTACAGGCAAGCAAATTCCATACCAAGGAAGACATAATGTGCAGGAGAAGGCGCCATGACAAGAGAAACTTTTATATCTAGGAGGCATATACTTTGCTCGCCAACTTGCTTGACACCATCAACACAGCTGTGTGGGATCATGGCCTGATTGTGTCAGCCACTCTGACATATTACACCTTTCTGTTGGTGCTGCAGATTGTACCATTAACGTTTAGCCAAAGGGGCACACAGTCCCATCTTAACAGAGCCTCTAGTCGGCGTTGCTTATGTGATAGCAAACAATTGCAAACATTATGTCACAGCAAGACGCTCAGCATAATGGGCGTCTCATTGGAATTGTGTTTTGGCCCTCTTCAGCCCCATTCACACTGCCGTTTGCATGCGGGGATCCTGCGCCAATTCTCCGCATCCTCCTCTGTGTGAAAGTTTCAGATGCGGCGAGGGGTGAAATTTCATTCAGGCGCTGATCCGCCTCTGGAGGTAGCATCAGGGCTGTATTATTGGCGAACTAAACCAGTGTGAACGGATAAGCCGGCTGTGCGTGTCTATCGGACAGTCTGATAAATGCACAGGTCCCTCACTCAACTTAATACAGAGAAATTTCCCACACAGTAACGTTAGATGACCAAACAAAAGTAACGTAGTATCTGTAACTGTCTTTGGCAACTTATATGAGGAAAAAAAATACCACAGCTGTATGTGGAGAAGCGTCCGTCCTCCTGCCCGTCCTACCAACT
Source organism: Diplodus sargus (assembly GCA_903131615.1). Classification (NCBI taxonomy): domain Eukaryota; kingdom Metazoa; phylum Chordata; class Actinopteri; order Spariformes; family Sparidae; genus Diplodus; species Diplodus sargus. Next base: position 2,210,549 of record CAEMYA010000455.1, read on the forward strand.
CTTCACTTCACTTCTTCTGCCTGAAAAGCAGCGTCTGTCACTGGCAAAAAACTCACCAAGTGTTTGTGATGAAAATAAATAACAGCGACCGTCCTCCCTCCAGACCGAGACATCAGTGAACTTTCCCCCTGGAAAACTGCCTCCGTCCCCGCAAGTGAGTCCGTCGGCTTCCAGTTTACTGATTGCGATTATGTAATTATGTAATTTAGAGCAAAAAATTTAACTTTGTCACTTTCCAGGATGTTTGGTGGGTCAGGATCTCGATCACAACACATTATACCAGCATCCATATGATTATAAACTGTCCGCGCGTTTAGATTGACAGGGGGGACACCTGGGAAACACCTTCAAAACACCTACATCATCATCATCATCATGACGTGTACCATCGCCCCTCTTTAGGAGCTGTAGCGCCGGCTTTCTGTGTGAATTATACAGCAGTTCGTCTTTAAGGCGGAGATGCTTCATTCTGTGTGAATGACCATCAGCGGGGAATTGGCGAACCAACGGTCGCTGTGTACAAAGGGCTACTAAATACACTGTAAAAAGTAGAATGGAAGCTAATGGGAGTGGAAGCTAATATTTCTCGTTGACGGAACGTAAATATACAAGTTTTATTCATTTCAAGCTGATTAAACTTAACATTTCTAGTGTCTTTAGTAACATGCAGAAGGTTTGTGTCTAGATGATACTTTTTAGAGCTAGCTAACACACGCTTGTGGATAGAAAAACCTTGTGTGGATGGAAAAGAGGCGGCAGCAGAGTCTACGAGACTGAGCCCACTTTACATTTTGTGCTTTTGAGTTACAGGGGCTTAACAGGAGTGTTGGAGAAGTGGTTTTGATGGTGTCATTAGAAAGTAAACCAGGGGATCATGGAAGTCATTTGGATTAATGGTCTGATACCATGAAGGTTTATACATTAGCAGTCCGTCCAACATTTGTCTGGACGAACCATCTGACCACTGGAATGGACATCAGAGCCATTTCTGCAAGGGCTGTTGAAAGCTTTTTCCAGACCTCTTCGATTTGGGGAAGTTCTTACATTTGGGTCACATAAAGTTTCTCATCCCATGCAAACATATAATGTATGTATATACATGGTTTTGATTAGAGCCCAGCATGACACCACACATGGCGCTGATCTGATCGGGAGTGTGCTGCTTGGATTCAGCCTCATGTTGGAAGCGTCACAACCACCGGCTTGCCAAATCTCTGGGTTTTACTCTTACAAACAGCCGACTTGGGGGATTTGGTTCCCCAGTAATTGTTGTGTGCGATCATTGCTGGGCTCTCCCCTCGCTTTTTGCCGTGCCCAAGTGGCCATTGTTGTAGTGTTTGTTCCCGATCAGTAATCACAGGCAGATGGGCTGAGGGCCTTGCCGCTCGATCTCGATGGGGCTTTCCCCGTGCAAATAGATGAGGTCTGCTCACAGAGAGGGTTGTGATGTAAGGTGTTTGCTAAGAAGGATGCTCAGTTATGAGATCTGAGACATCCAAATATTGGCTGCTGGTTTGATACATTACCTCTTGGCTAAGAATGTAGTTTTGGGAAGGATTACAGTTAGTCAGGTCAGTATTCCAATACGACACTGTCCATTTAATAATCCATAAGGTTTTTGTTAAGTTAGTTTGAATATAAGCAATAGAGGAGAGAGATGTGATCGTCACTCACACCAGTAATAAACAAAACATTAAAACATATACTAGGGCTACCCTGAATACCATTTTTTAGGCTTCAGATACAATCACCAAATACTGAATATACATGATATGTATGATGTATGCTGTAACCTCAGCAGTATCTGCTGCTGTCCCTACAAGGAAGTCAAGTTAGCAATAACATGTCAAAAAATGAAAAGCTCTGTTAGACTTTTGTTAAATAATTCTCTGCAGTCAATTTAGTGATTACACGTAATTTGCAACATCTGGTTAGACTTTTAAAACAAAGCCTGCTGACAAACAGTTCACACAACATGACATATTATGACTCTGAATCCTGCATTCTTTACATCCATGTTAACTCCTTCCCTGTCTTTGTTGGTGTATTGCCATGTTTCTTGGTTTGTGAACATTGCTATAAATCCGTATAGCATGAATCCATCATCATACGTGTATTCCCATCGCTGCAGGCTCAACTGCATACATTGCACAACACTTTGTACATTGCACAAACAATCAGGGACCGCCATAGAAGCTCAAAACAGGGCACCTTTGAGATGGGACCCAGCACCATGAAGAGACTTAGTCCTGTTCGCTGTACGACCAAAACTCTCCACGCTGAACCAAGTTTGCACCACGTTCTCCGTCAGACGCCAAACTTCGCTCACCCAGCTGTTCTCAGTATTTGTTGGCTTTACCGGCCACAAAGCAGGTCGGGTTCAGGTTCAACTGACACAACAATGAAACGCAATCAAAATGTGTGGTTTGTAACAACTTACGACACATCGCGCGTGCGTGTGGATTATCATTCAGGCATGGCTGGAGTTGCTTAAACAGTCATCAAGCCCAGAGCCATTCGATTCATAGAAGTACGTGGAACGCGTCCAACAGGCCTGAGGGAAATTAGTGGATTTGAACCCATGCTCATAAATTCAGCTCCGCGTGAATGCAAATGATGCCACGTTTGTTTGATTACATACAGCCACATGTGGGATGTTTTCATGGCCCAATCAAAATATTTGTTCGTGATATCTGTGGTGGCAGTGACTCCAGCACACACACGAAAAATGGGGTTGGAAGGCATCAGCGATTTCCCCGAAAATTATTTTGTTCTGCCGGAGGAAAAACACTAAAATTGCCAACTCATTGAACCCTTTCAAACGTTTCAAAACACAGCCCTCTCTCTGTTACCCTTGATTTTTTTTTTTTTACTCATCTCCTATTTCAAGCGCACTCTTGTTTTCTTCCCTCAGTCCGCTGTCTCATCTGATCTTTCAGAGATTATGGAATTATGTTACAGTGAGAAATAATTAGATTACGGTGGTTTGACTAATAACTGAGGTTAAGGTGTGTGTTTTTCCTCTAAAGTTACCCTTATCTGAGCTCCCTATCGTGCTAGTTTTTGAGTAATGTGTTCTAACCTGCTGGTGAAGCTCTTTCGTTTCTGTCTCTCGCCGTTTCTGGAAAGTCAAAGAGACAGATTTGCCAAGAGCAGAGGGGAGCTAAGGCCGGGGAGCGGCTGAGAAGAGAGCACACTAAAGTGCCTAAAATGAAGCCATGTGAGGTCAGGTGTGGGAATCCCTCCCAGTTTGAGGCAGAGAGGGAGAGGACGGCGACAGAGGCGGCGGTGTGGGCTGTGACATTCCAGGAGAGGTGAAGTCAGAGTTACAAGAGGATTTGTGGACAAGTGAAAAGTGAGAGCAAACCAGGGAACAGAACATCAAAAGCCATTAAGCAGCTCAATTATTATTCTAGAAGAGCAATAAAAAGGTATTCAGCACACTGGATCACAGAACCCGATTCCTGGAAAAAATCTTCCAACCCACACATGCATTTGGCCACAAGATACCTCAGTGGTACTTCGCTCTCCGTTTCACCTCCAAGAGGGAAAAAAAACACTTGATATCATTTGTCTAATGAGCTATGACTCACTTTCGAAAATGTAAATGTGAAACCCATTTTTAACCCCAAAAGTCTTTCATTGCTGTCACACTCTTTCCCCCCCACGTCTCTCCTCGTCGCTCCCCCTCATACTGTGCCAATCTGTGCAAGGGAGTAAAAAAAAGGACGAAGTCAGGAGAAGCTGAAGTGTTTCAGTAAGAGGCCCTGAGTGTGGCCCAGAGGCAAATTTACTGCGAGGTGCTGAGGCCTGTAATTGTGCACAAGAGCAGTGGAGTTCCATTTGATTTAGTGTAGGAAACATAACAGCCACAGAAAGTTGGGCATACATGTAACCGTCATGGAAAATATTGGAGCGTGTAGGATTTAGATCCTCCTGTACCATGTTTGTTGGAGGCTCGACGAATCCTCCTCCAAGTGTTTCGAAGAATTTCTTAGAACCGTATACTCTGGCTTTCTGTTTGTTTCTCTACTCGCAACACTTTTCCTGAGCTGCTGACAGAGCTGAAAAGCTGTTAACACGTTTGGTTCATCAGTGTGGATGCTCGCGTCATTACAATAGCCCTTGGTGTGGACGTCAATCAATGGAGAGAGGATCACATCCTACCGTAGCGTAGTGTATTATATCACAGCACTTTTTCCTCATATTTAATTCAACTCCAAAAGCAGAAACTGTCACTTTCCTTCCTCTTGTCCTCCTTCTCACACGTCCCTCCATTTGGCGTTTCTCCTGCCCTCTCCCTTTTCTGGACCATAAATCTTCCTGTTTCTCTAAGTGCATCCCGGGCGTTTGTCCCAGCCTCTGCCTCTCTCCCGGGGTATTTATGAAGTGTTTGTACTCGTTTATCACACAGTGACACGGCCTCCTTGACGAGGCAAATCGGTCCTTTATATTGATGGAATTTCAATATGATATACTGTACCGTCAATTTCCATCTCTTAACATAATGTATGACCTCCACTGGGAGGAAGAAGAATCATTTATATCTCAGAATCTCTCTTTCAGACGTGGAATACATGACAATGCTTGCTGTCATCTGAGTAGCAGCTTCTTGGCGTTTAAACACAGGTAATAAAGTATGACAAGAACTTTTTGGACTCTGTGCGGTGTATGGAGAGGAAGCTCTGTTGCTCAATAAGATGGTAGCATCAGTGACAGGGTTACAGCCCATGTGTCATCATGTAGTGACATCAGCCATCCATTTGTATCCAGCACTGTTTAAGATCTTGACAAACAGAAAAATATCTGGTTCGCTGACAAGTTCAGTAATAACTCTACCGCTAGCTCTCCAGCTAGCTAGCAATGCTAAACTGTGATATTAAAGTGAAACTCTCGCCAAAAAGCAACCGAGGCTTTATTTATTAATGCTTATGACTCAAACCTTCGTGTAAAAGCATAATTATGACGAAAGAGGCACTTGTGCACTTGGCAAACAAGCCAGCTAGCACTTTCTATAGCAGCTGTGTTTCTATTAGCTGATGAGTGTATGTTGAGCATTTTATCTCCTTTAGCTTCAAAGCTAGCTTGCGGTGTTTAAATGTGATGTGAGACAGTCCACTCGGCAAACAAGCTAGTTAGCAGTTCATTTGGAGTTCTGTCACCGGCATTCACTCTCCTGTTAGCTCTTCAGCTAGCTAGCAACGCTAACTTATGACATTAAGTGATATAGTGATCTTGGCAAACAGGCTAGCAGGCGGTTTCTTTGGTGTTGTGTTTCTGGCTAGCTGACAAGTGTGTGTTCAGACTTTGATGGATGTAAATGATTACTACATTTATACCAGATGTACCGGAACGTTTTCAAAGGACGGCCAAATACCAAGCTATTTTAAGCCCATGTTCTCGTACTAGCCTCATGAGCAACACAAACTAAAAACACTGCATGTCATATAAATACGCTCAAGGAGGAGTTCGGGCGGAAAACTAGAAATATTTTCCCCTCATGTAATTTAAGTATCAATACAACACAGTGCACACCCACGAAACAAGTGACGACGATAAATCAGCTTTGCAGCCTTCATGTGCTGATGGAATCACCCAAACAAACAACGTCATGAGTCACTCCTCACAACTGTCTTGCGTATAATATCCCCAGGTATGTATTTGTTCTGGGTGACAGGTGAGTAACAACCTGCCATATTTTCCCCTCTTTCTTTGTCATGACGATGGCACCTCCCTTTGTTGGATCTGTTATTGTCCTTGAAGTTAAATGCACACCAGTGACTTTTCAAACAACATTGTCTGCGCCTGAAGGCAAGAGTGTGTCACCAGAGTGCACAGGCATGACATCATGTGTTTGTCAAAGCAAAGGTGACATCTCAGAGTCCCGTCTGATTCAAACTGGAACAGCTGCTCCACCTTTAAAGTTAAATAATTAGTATGTAGAAGTGCACGTGAGACGTAACAGCCAGCAGGCATTAGGGTAATAACGCTGAGCTGGCGTTTTGGCAGGCCACCCGCTATCTGTTCTGGATCGAGTTTATATAAAAGAGGGGGGGGTCAGGCGTCAGCCACTGTGTAAGTCTGGGTTTACATTCACAGAGAATCACAATGGAAACTGTCTCTGCCTGCGCTCGACATCCTCAGCACGCAGATTGCAGTCTTCCCAATGTCCGCAATGACTCCTGGATGGTGCAATTAAAGCTCTGTTGGGAGGATCGCTTCACACAAACACCCTAAAATACACCGTGAGTCTGACAATGTTGCACTCCGTCTTTCTTTAAAAAAAAAAAAACTAGTAAAATTGGCTCGGATCGAAAAAATGAATTGCCTCGTAGTTTCTCCAAGAAGCCTCAGAGGTAAACACTGGCCGAGCAAAGTCAATATTTACTGCATCCGAGGCCGTTATTTCAACAGGCCCGGGCGCTCCGGGGCCAAGACTTGACCTCTCTGGTTCTCTGGAGCCCGTCCCTGTGTTGTTTAGCTCTTCAGTACTGTAGTCAACCCGTGAACCCGGGTCACGCTAACACACACACACACACACACACATATCTTTCATTTGCCTCTTTTGATAAATGCTGATCGAGATGAGAGATTGTCACTGAGCAACCACACTCAACAGGGCCAGTTTCAGAGGAGAAGACTGTGATTGCCAGGAGCAGCTTTTTTTTTTTTGCATAAGCCGTTCACACTCACAGAAATTCCGTCCAATTGCTTTGCATGTAAAAACGCTGGCCGTGTTATCGTTGGCTCCGGGCACCAGAACCCCCGATGACAAATATGGTTGCACAATCAGATTGCAGCAGGATGGATCCAAGTTAAGCATGCAAACTAACAGTCGGCCGTGGCACCGTGCAGATTTTTCCGATACGTCAGCGTGATGGCTGTTTTATTCTGAATCTCCCAGTCTCATCAAAGCTTCCCAGATGCTTGCTCAGCATTAGTAACAGATGTGTCAGAGAGGCTTGATGATGTGACCGGGGGCAGATGTCGTATGTAATGTTACTTCCTGAATATAATGACCCCGGCTTAAATGTCATTATCTGGACTCTCTGTGGCATTTCGCTCTCGAGTGGTTTACAACGTAAGTGCACGGCGCTCGGCCTCGCGTTGGCCTTTAAACTGAAGGAGGGTTCACAGATTTTTATCGCCATCATGTAAATCTGAGGCTTTTCAAGTTTCACGTCAATTAAAGGATGAAATCGCTGTTATTCCATGCTATTTCTACTAAATCTGTAAGATGACCAAAACCAACAGTGTGTTACTCCAGCTCCTTCAGACTTTCCGACCCTGTGTTTTTGCACTCAGTCACAAGCCACTTTCATTTCAACTGAAGGCGTACGTTTTTAAGAATGGGGCACAAATATATAGCTTCATTTTCTGCAAAGTGTATAACTGTGTTCATGCAACATTATCTCAAGGGACATCAGAGAACTTACCCAACATTTTATCTGTTTTATCTCTACGCATTTTAAGCTTTAGAGCATCTTTACAGCGTATTTTCCCAACAAGTCAAATACTGGCACGGACGCTGTTCGGTCGGGCCGGTTACAACCCAAAGCCTCAGTGGTTTATCATTCAATAAAACTCAACAATCAGACATCTTACAAACTAAACAACTTTTCCAATTAACGCAGGAGAAGGAAACCTGATTACTCCATAATCTGGGCAGTGGAGAAGAAGACACTCCATCAAATGTCTGGGTATGTTCCAGATCATAAAATTAATATGATAAAATACGGGAAAAGTCATAACAGCAACAATTACCGAAAGACACTCTGTGATAGGCAAAACATTGTGCAAAAACTGCAGCAGGTATTTAGTTTTACAATCATTTTGTTTTGGGTTGTTAATGTGGATCATAATAAAGCTTTCAAATCACTCAAACAAATCGAAATATGTTTATATGCCGGAGCTTTGTTTCACTTTTAATAGTCATGAAAAAGTATGTGCTGAGTATTTGCTTTTTTTTGTTGCACCACAAACACAATCACCTGCAGAAACAGATTGTGAATTTGTTTGTTTTTAGGTTAATTGAAGTCATGTTTGCATGATGAGTTGATGTTTTTTGTGTGTGTGTGTGTGTGTGTGTGTGTGTGTGTGTGTGTGTGGTCTGTAAATGTAGATATTCAAAAAAATAGATAAATAAAGTCTATGTTGGTAATTAAAAAGGCAAGAAGTATTTTTTTTTTCCGGCTCTGTTATATCTCATCAAAACTACAAGTGCATGGCGCCTCATCAGTGTTTGTTTTATGTGTCATTATCACTAAATCTTTGGCATCGCTCCATTTTGACGCGCGTTTTACATTCAGTTTCATTTCCTCGTTCTTCTCTTTGACTCCCTCGTCAAGCGTTTCACTCGTCCCCACCCTCCGTCTCTCCCACCTCGTCATCTTTACGTCTGGTGCCACAAGTGCCTTTTGTTTTACTCTGGTATCTACAAGGCGGGGTATATCCAGTTGGTCTGCCGGGTTGACATTTGTACCTTTTTGCCTCCCTGTGGATACAGAAAATGCTCCGCCTCATGAGAAAAGAAGAACTTTCAACCCGCAGTTCTTTGTTTGAACACGTCCAATGTGCAATTACGCCGGATCATTTGTTCTCCTTACGTGGGTGGTAAGTAGGTGTGCCCTTAAGCTAATTATAGATGTGGGTGCTCATAGGTTGGGGGCATGACAGGGTCTCTTGACATGGGAGTCTGAGATGAATAAAAAGACAAATGAACTAAGGCCACTGGTGTTTGTGTGTGTGCGTCCTGCATATGTTCATCTGAATGAGGGTTTTTGGATGCCACAGAGAGTACATGCAAAAATAAAAAGTTTAAGAATCCAGTTCCACTCCGTCAATTTCCCAATCTGTCATCGCTCCACCTCGTTCCAGTTCTCGCCTTTTCATTCTCAGCAGTCTCTGTCTCCACTGGCCTTTTGGCCCGGTGTGTCTGTCACGTACAGAGGGAGCGACTCCGCGGCCAAGAGGCTCCGTCCTCAGGGATCTTAAACTTTTCTCACCCTAACAAAAGGCTGGTGCTGTCAGAAAAAGCACTGTGGCTATTCAGTTTCTGTGTCACCCAAGCTTTTATAGGGTACTGTCATGAAGAAGCCACTAAACAATGGCCACATGACAGCTCGTCTGGTTATGCAGCGCGGGGTAAAGTGTAGGTCAGGCCTAAAGCTAGAAGATCTGAGCCAGTCTCTGACACTGACAGATTCACAGTCACTGTAGCTGTTGTAATGTCATTTTGTTTCTCAGTGTAATGTTCAGTAACAACAGCTTATCCTTTGTTTTTTTTACAGTAAAAATCACATTTTTATCAGCAGTGAATAACAAGTAAGTACAGATCCAATGAAGCTGTCCAAAGGTGCACCTTTGTTGGTTTTTGTTGTTTTGTCTTTTGCAACATGGCAAAGTTGTGTTGCCAAGAGTTAGATGAGGAGATTGATACCACACATGTCTGTATGGTAAACATTCAGGAGACAGCTAGCTTAGCATAAAGACTTGCAAAAACCTGCCTGGCTCCAGTAGATAACGAAATCTGCAAAGTCTAGTAGTTAAAACAAATTGTTGTAGCTTGCTTGTTTGCTCTCTTGGCCGTGTTTCTTCCAGTTAGAGTCAAGCTAGCTATTTCAAGACTTTATGCTAAATTAACCTAAACTAAGCTCAGGCTCCTCCCTGTAGTTTCACAATTAGTGTAGCCTAGATTTATAAACACTTGTAATCAATATTTTTATCTAATTCAATAAGAACTGAATAAGATGCACCATTAGCATTTAGTTTGAGTTGTGTTTCTGACTACTTTCATCATCATATTTACTCTCTTTACAGCTCTGTTTTGGTCTCCAACTCCTGAGAGTGAGAAGTTCACAAGCTAGTCGATAGTCGATACCGGATGTATGCTGCTGGTATATCCTGTCACTGAGCAGCTCTTCATTCTGCTATCTGTGTTTGAAGAACAGTAACCTGGTCGTTAACGCTACAAACCTTAACAAGCTAGCAGCTGTTAGCTTCTCTTTTGCCAGGGTTGAGCCACTTTAACGCCAGGACTCAATGATGTTGCAATCATCAAGTCATAACACTGTGTTTTGCTTTTGGACTTGAGAAGAAAAGTGTCGGATTACGGCTCAAAATTAGTTTTCATCTTTGGATGAGTGATTACTGGCTCTTGCCAATATGCAAAGTGTATCTGCAGGCAGCGAGAGACAAGACAGACAGAACGATGCGCAATAAAACAAATGTGTGTTACGAGGTAACTCATTACATGGTGGCAGGTACTCTGCATTGTGTTTTTATGTAGACACAGCAGGTGACTGAACATCGTCTGATAGTGTAATGGTTTAATGCTGAGCGCAGCTACAAATCACCGTCCCCTGACTTTACTTTTAAATTATTTCAATAACTTTAGGTGATGGCGTGTCATTTGTTTTAAACCAGCGGGTTGTTTTCAGACCAGGATCAAGTGGCTGCTGCAAACAATTCCTGGCATTTGTTTCAGGTTGCAAACACAAATGATTTACTGCATGAGGTCAGCTGATGTTGAGGCTGTAAAGTGACTGTTCATGACAATCATTCCCCAGCACGGAGACTTTACTGTGATATAGGTTTGGTAGCACACAGTGGGTTTATCAAAGATGTTTTGCTGAAATTAGCTTGGTGCTGGTTGCTAAGAGTCTAGCTACAAGCCACAAAACCAAGACAATTACCCAAAATACTAAAACTGATGAACTGCTTAACTCCTGATTGACCCCGTTCACACTACTTGTAGTCATTCGATCCACTTCTAGTATAAAGTGCAGCCATAAATTGAGGATTTGACATTAAAAAGTTACATTTTGTTCTTGCTATTTTTCAATTTCTGAGCTGCCTTGCACAACTGATATGAGTAAACAAAGTAGCTTTAGTGTTTTTTTCTCCTGGAAATCCTCCAGACACACGTTCTCTGGAAAGAAACTATAAAATCTGTACACAACCTCCATGTATCACTCTGCTTCCTTTCATTTCTAATGACTCACTGACTCCCTCACATCAATCCTCAAACCGCCATTCATTAAGACCTTGTTAACCGACTACAGCAGTACAGTATCAGCACCAGGTTCGCACCGGTCTTGTTGGCACGACAGACTTTTAGAGGCCCAACCACTGACACGGTTCAGAGAGAGGAAACACAGCAGCACCCCCGAGGAGACTGCAGAGCGCTGGACTACGACCACACTGTCTGCTCTGCCTGCAGTAAAAATGCCAGGCAGCAAATTTAATTGCACGTCTGTCTACTTCGTGACAGATCATTAGTGTCTTTATATGTCTGTAATAATAGGCTATTTGTTATCATTAGGTATGTGGATGATGAGGAATGTTTCTCTCAGGAATGCTGTTAAGTGGAACGAGAAACATTTAGAGAAAGCCTCGACTGCAGCCCGACTTGTTGCAGCTCTGTTGTGGGAGCTGTTATCTTCCTCTCTGTGATAGTTTAGCGTATCTTTACCGTCATCGTGTTGTATCTGCACCAAAGTTTCTGTGTTGTCAATAAGCTCAAATGTTTTATTACAGTGTTATCGATATCTTAACCTTTTAATTAAATCACAACACCGTGTTTTGCTTTTGGACTTTATCAGATCTTAAAATTGAGAGGCAAAGTGTCGGATTACGGCTCAAAATGAGTTTTCACCTTTGGGTGAGTGATTACCGGCTCATGCCAATATGCAAAGTGTATCTGCAGGCAGCGAGAGACAAGACAGACACAACGATTTGCAATAAAACAAATGTGTGTTAAGAGGTAACTCATTACATGGTGGCAAGAACTCTGCGTTGTGTTTTTATGTAGACACATCGTCTGATAGTCTAATGGTTTAATGCTGAGCGCAGCAACAAATCACCGACTTCACCCTTTAAATTAATTCAATAACTTTAGATGATAGCGTGTCATTTTTTTTTTTACACCAGCGGGTTGTTTTCAGACCTGGATCAAGTGTCTGCTGCAAACAATTCCTGGCATTTGCTTTAGTTTGCAAACACAAAAAAATGATTTACTGCACGGAGGTCAGCTCATATAGAGGCTGTAAGTCAGCAACCTCGTAAAAATCATGTATATGGACACCCAGGGTGACTTAAAATAGTCCCGCAGTGTTCTGAAGTGACCAGCTAACAGCAAGATATTATGTACTGTTTCTTCAATGCCAAGAGAAAAACGTTGTATTTTAGTTCTGGCCGGGTCGCTGTTGAGTTTTTGCCACCAAACCGAGAGGAATAAACATGGATTCAACAGTTTTGTTGTCCTGATCTCAGTGCATCATCATCGTCATCAAACTCCACAGTAGTTTATGAAGCTTTCTAATGCTTCCTTTGAGTATTTGTGTGCTTTGGTGTCATAAAGACGTCTAACAGGTAAAGACAGGGTGAAAAGGAGGCATGTTGAGTATATACAGACTGAAAAAAGCACGTATTTATGAATCATTTATTAGTTATTTATTACGTTTCTTTTATTATTTCAGTTGTCGGAAAGGTTTTACAATCTGAGCATCTAGATTTAACTCTTGTTGGAAGTAAGTAAAAATACAGTTGATGTATATTAAAGAAATATTCAAAAGAATGGTAGTAATTGTAGAAGTTGTTGTCGGCAAGGTTTTACAATCTGAGCATCTAGATTTAACTCGTTGGAAGTAGTCCTGTTCAATCCAAGGATAAAAATAGAGTTTGATGATGTATATTAAAGAAATATTCAAAAGAATGGTAGTAATTGTAGAAGTTGAGAACATATTAAGCTAAAAAAACTGTGTTTTTCGTCAGTGGTCTGTCACGACAGAGTGATGAATCATAAATGGAAGCTGAAGAAAAGCAAGAATGTGTGTAAACAGTGTTAACATGAGAATCATATGGAACCTGCTGACTGACGCACACGTGTACGTATGATTGTGTTGTTCCTCTCGCTCATAACTCATATTACATACAGCTGATTGTTTCTGTCAGCGAGAAAATTGGTGAGACTTGTTTCCACAGAGCTTTTAAAATTAGTTTCATTATTACAACCTCCACAAACTCAGTGCCAGAAGTGTCCCTTAAAATACATCAGATATTCATGCATATATTCCAGTCGGCCTGTTATATGTCATCGTTTTACTGACACTTCATCTGCAGTATCACATCTCGTATATCACACATGTAGCATTAATCTCATGTATTTATGATTGCAGGGAGAGAGAACATTGATCAGCTGACAGCTTATAGTACCGAGTTTGACATGAAAGTTTTGATACTTGATATTTGATTATTAAAAGTCTACATAAAACAAATTACAAGTAGAATTCATAAACAGTATACAGTACGGCTCATGCCTTGCTTCTCCTGCAGCTCCAAGATAATCTAATTAATTCCTATAAATCAATGATATCCAACAAATGAAATAAACAGATGTGTCACTTTTGATAGATAAGACTGAATGGAGGAGAATATTTGCATGTTTGAAATGAGGAAACATGAGAGTTTGACTGTTTATGTGCGCATAATGTTTATGAAATTTGATAGAGGCGAGTGACAACTGTTGGCTGCCACAACTATGCTCTGTCACATTTGACAACACACACACACACACACACACACACACACACACCTTCACAGCAATTACAATCCACTGGGGGAAACACAGCCAATATCAAGTTCAGCGGTTCTCAAGGTGCAGTCAGATCTCTCCGATCGTCTGCATGTCTGCTTTCTAAATATGAGCCTGTTATTATTTTACCATCTCAGAAACACATTATCTCTGCGCTCGTGTGTCTCGAAAGCGCAACTATCAGATTCTGAATCACATGCACGACTGTTCACCAGAGGAAGGTGTGGTTACTTTGTGATCGACAACCAGATCACGTAGCCTGCGTGTGGTCAGCAGGACTGTTGAGGTGAATCAAAGGTTTGGAACCACAGAGATATAAACTATAAGAAAGTTGAAGATATAGATGGTGTAAGATGACTTTACTTGACTGAAGATATTCTTGTGTCAGGTACTGACTTCCGGGTCATGAGATGCGTGTTAGCGGCTAGTTTGCTATGTTACAGAAGCTGTTTTATCCTGATAAATACATGAATAAATGGTTTTGTGTTTCAGTTTTGTTGTTTCTTGTTCATTTTGACAGTTTCTGTCAGGTGCCTTGTTTTGTTCGACACATCCTCTCTTTGTCTTTTTGTCATTTTGTCTCGTCTCCCAGCTTCTGCGTGTCTGTCTTAGTTTGCCTGTTGGCTATTTTTTTATTATTTCATTGGACCTCTCTCATTTGTGACTTGGTGTTGCCCTGCCTGCTTCTGTCAACACCGTAAGTTTATCCGTTACACCTTCCTCTGTGTTCTGTGTCTGTTTCTGCTATTCTTTCACAACTAAACACCTGCGTGGCCTCTTAGAACAGTCTGGTCTGCATGGGCAGAGCACGGGCGTGGGCTCATTAGAGGCCAGCCACAAATACTGGATTTATCTTTTCTTCTATTTGTCAGAAGCATTTGATTTAGTTTTCGCTGTCAGGATGTTCATGGATTTCCTACAACTATAACAAAAAAACCCTCCAAGAATAACTCACCAGCCCGAAGCTTGAAGGCTGCTTTAGTGACACACCTGAAAAACCATCCCTCGTTTGTGTTTCCAAGAGTATCGACAATTAAGAGAGTGAGAGGAGTGAGGAGCAGCCTCTGTGTTGACAACTGTCTCCAGGTATCTCCTCAGCAGATATGTGCCCGTGGCAGACGGAGGAGGTTGTGCATGACTGCGAAGAATAAGCGGGGGCGGATTGGACATCACTCATCAACCACAGGTATTTCTATTAATATCCTCCAATGGTGTCGCTCTCAGCCGAGAGCAGTCGAACGGTGGAGACATGTCAGTCATTGTTTGGTCTGTCTTCTAGTGGGTTTCAGGGAATGCGGCGCACTGGGTGCACCTGGAGGCAAGACCGGGATTTCGTTTGACATGGTTCAAGCTGAGGTGTGTGTGTGTGTGTGTGTGTGTGTGTGTGTGTGTGTGTGTGTGTGTGTTTTCTGGCTCAAGTTCATGACTTGCAATGGATACTTTACCGTAAATTCAACCAAGCAAACCGATCTGAAGCAAACATGTCATAATGGAGGATTAGGAGCTCAAGTTCTTAATTCTAAAAAATATTTTGCTGAACTTCTGAACGCAGGGCTGTGAACATCTTGGGTACATGCAGGTATTGTTGCTTAGAAAAAAAATGGCATCTCAGTTCCTGTTTTTCAACCCTTGCAGCGGTCGATTTTACTCTTTTTTAAATCTTGTTGAATTTCTCTCATCATTAGCCCTTAAAAAAGCTGCAAACCCCCGTCCGTTTGTCACCTTACAGGAGACGGAAACAAAATTATGATGATCCAAATTCCATCTGCAGACACATGGCCATGTCAAATTGATGTTTAGCAATGACAGACTATACGCTGCTATGACAGCTGCTGCCTCGGGGGCCTGTGAGTTGGAGACTGTCGTCATGTAGCTTCTAGGAACTGCACTGTTTCCACAATACGAAGGGGTTGAATGTATTGTGTTGTGACTACATGCCCAACAAATTCTTCTACATCAGACAGGACTCATCATCATTCTTTATCATGCATTTTCATCAATATATCTGTTAACCAACTTGGAAAGGTGTTAAAGTGTGAGATAACTTGAGGGTTTT
>CAEMYA010000455.1:2238905-2268039 GCA_903131615.1 Diplodus sargus
CGGTGAGAAACAGAAAGAAAGAAGCTCCTGGAAGCTGAAAGTCAGACACTTAAACGTGACCTTTTGTTCTTTTGGCTGTGAGTTTGAGGAGTAATGTTCTCTCTCTGACTTGAAGGCCCGGAGCCTCGTGGACGTCCTGAGGAGCTCACTTATATGATCATAAGGAGTTTGGGGAGCACTCGCATACGTCTGACAGCATCTGGAGCGTCTATAGTTATTGACATTTCTCCAAAACATGTCATGTCCCTTTCACATTATATGTTTATGACCTGACTGTCTCATCCAGAGAGGTGGAGTGGATGGTTGTAGAGTTATGGACAAGAAGCCAATGACTAGATGTGAAACCACTGGATATTTTGGAGGAAACCTCCAGTTTATGGTGACCAAAACAAGCATTTTAAGCCAAAACATGATCTTTTTCTAAGCCTTACCAAGTGTTTTTTTGTGCCTAAACCTAACAAGGTCATAAGCACAACGTTGTCATAATGTGAAATTCAAATAGCTTTACCTGAAGAATGTAAAATCTCAAAATGTCAACGTGTTTTGCAGAAACGTACATTGCCAACATTTATTCTGGTGATTGTGTTGGTTGTTGACCGTCAGCAGCTCGTATAACTCAGTTACCAGCTCGCTCTGTGATAAGGTTGTCAAGTTGCAGGTAGTTGGTGTTATATGGAATTAGATTTGTGCCAAAAGAAAACAAAACAAAAATAGGAATTTAAGAGAACGTAAAACTAATACACTATTTACACTTTGAGAAATTATTTGATTGCAAGTTAAGTTTTAATTTTGAAATGTTATGTTCTCTCAAATTCCTATTTTTGTTTGACATTTAAGAAGTTTTTCTTTTGTTTCTTTTGGCACAAATCTAATTCCATAGTGTTCCACCAGCTGACTGATCTGTCCTTCAGATTCCGACATCCTCGTTGTTGTCAGTGATGCATCTGACAACGGATGATCCACGTGTCTTTCCGGTTCAGGTCCTTTTTTCTGACCTTTCACACTGCTACTGAAGGCATCAAACAATCATGGTGTGCAAAATGGACTTCATATCACAAATTGTGACAATGGCGGACCTGTCAACATTTAGATTTGTCATCGCCTTGTATTACATGACAAAGGACTTTGAATCATCAAAACGATTTGGGGTTCAGTAACCTTGATGGCCCTCTGCACAGACAGACTGCTATGTATTAGGGAGTCGCCACCAAGAAGCTGTTGTATCCATCCGGTCGTAATGTCATAATAAACCGATGTTGCAAATTCTAATATTGCAACACATTCACAGACCAATAATTCAGGCATTTGTGACGTTTGTTCATCACGTCCCTGGTGTGTGAAGGCCTTTACGTTCCTGTACGTCGCACCGGCAGATCTGGAGCCAGACAAACGTCTGTCTGATTATTCTTTGAGCTTTACAGGGCCAGAGATAAAAAAAAAGCGAGAAATGATTGAAGGCAAAAGTTTAAGACAGTGAAGTGGCAACACATGAGGCGTCTCTCAATAGGTTTGAAATTACAAAGGGTCTTGGTCACGAATCAGTGAGATAAGGACCACCCACAGTATCAGACGGGGGAGGAATAGCTCATACCAGCGTGTAGAAGAGCCAGCCAGGCCATGACGCCCTGAAATATATGAGCTACACTGTTTGATCAGGGGACCGTGGCCAATTGGGATGAATGATGCAGAACTGGATGGAGAGTGAACATGTACATTAATCTCTTTGAACAGTACTCGCCTTGTGTTAGGGATTCACGATCACTCTCATTTGCCAAACACGGTCTATAGCGCAAGGCTTCTCTATAAGGCAATAGATGTTTGTCAGATCAGACATCATGTGTGGTTAGAGAACAGGACGCAGGTACAATTAAATCTAATGAATGTAAATATGCTGACCGTTTGAGCCGTATCTGGTGGAGTTCTCTGAAAAATGATTTCCGTTCCTGGAATGTAAGATTGGTGGGCCGAGGCTGCAGAGATGACGTGATGTACTTTATCCACGGGTCATTTACTTTGATTCCCCCCTGACGCACCGAGTCTACAGTATGAGTAAGCTCATTCTGGGGACCGGAGGGATACATCACAGTTCAAGCAGTGAGGCATTATGTGTGATGCGTCATGTTGCATGTCATTGAATTTCATTTGGAAAACCCTTCCCTTCCACTCGGCCAGGATTTGTCTGCAGACCATCAGATTTCAAAGTGTTTTTTTGCTCCACCTGAGAAGGTCTGTTTATCACATGAAAACACAAATTATTTGAACCAAACGTAGTTTAACAGCTAACCATTTCAGGGTTTGTTGGATTGATTTGTTTTCTTTAACAACAGAAACCTGTGCAGGGAAAGTGATTTACAATAACAGCCAAGTCGCCAGAATAAAACGTTGGCAGTAAACGTTCATATTTGTACGTGTCAGTGGCTGATCCTATAAAGTTAGTCATTTCCTGTTCGTGTTACGTGTTTACAACCTGACTTTTACTGCTGAGAAGTGGAGATGATGGTGATGGAGTTACAGGGAAGAAGGCATATTCAAGCCAGTGACCAAAGTTCAAGACTAAGTTTCAACATTTGAAGACTTCAGAACATTTTCCAGCCACATTCATGTCGGAAAAATTGTGGCAGTTCTGGCAGTAAATTGCTTACAGGCCAGCCCAACCTACATAAAAAATGTAAACAAAAACATGGAAATCTAGGGGAAATGCCCAATAAACAAATGTCTCCAATAATAAAAAGGTAAACTGAAGTTGTATAGGGTCTTGGGTTTTTAAGGGGTTCATGAATAAACACAGTTTCCTCACTCAAAGTTGTGGTCAGCCAAGAAAACAAAAAAGGGCCTAAACAGACCAGATTCTTGCTGGCAATCAAAGGGGAACGAGGTTTTCACTGGGCCAGGAACACATTCAGACTGAGGGTGAGAGCCACCTGTGTGATATTCCCCACCTTCATAGAAAAGGTGTCATCGCATTGTGATTGGCTGGGAGGGAAACGCCCCAAGCTGCTTCCTCTCCTCAATCAACAGTCGGACTCTCCACCTGCACACAGGTGATCTGAGAAAAAAAAAAGAAAAAAGTTTCAAACCATCAGACTGAAAATTGAACCTATGAAGCTGCAACATAAAGAAATGTACAGTTTGAATTCTATATAAACACATTAAATCAATGTGTTTTGGAACCAGTGGGCGTCGGGGAGCTTTTCCGATCCCACATACAGTAACTCAGGATAAAAACAACTCTTCAGCATGTTCCACGTAACTTTCCATCGGCTCTCTGGGGTTCACTGTTTTATTGCATTACTTTATTATTACATTCATGATATATATCGGGATGTTTAGGGCGAGTTAAGGACTCCAAGAGCCGTAACAAACAAGTCATGAGAAAACACAAATATGGATGAATAATGGCGGAACAGTTCATGTGTGTTCTATACTGACATGCGGAAGAGAATGGACGCGATCCAAGTTCCTGCTTTATGTTCTGGGCTTTTATTCCCACATCCTGCTATTTACATCTGTGGGCTTTAACATGCATGTCATGGAACACAGATTAGGATAAGTGTATTACAAGACAGTCAATCTTTGAATTAGCAGAGGCCTGTGTATGTGAGGTATGACATTTCCATCTTTGCTGCCGTGATGGATGATGTGACAAGCGGCGCTGCGGTGCAACACACCATGAACTGATTACTCAGATTCACCTGTTGCTAGTTAAAGCAGAGAAAACAGCTGAGACCAGAATTCCTTTAAACTTGTCTCACTCTGTTTTGACTCCTGGTTGCCAGGGTGGGGCTCCATCTTATCGTAAGAGATTCCTGCAACCGCCGTCATCCCTTGAAGCTGTCCCAACATCGGTCCAGGTGGAAACCTGTCGCTGTGTTAATCAGGTGGCTTAGACAGCGTTTGATAGGATTTCCCAAGGGCTGAGATGAGGGCTAGGACTAAATTATGGCACTAAATCTCTCGAGTGCAAGTCCCCGCAGAGAGCCTGGCTGTAAGACTCGGGGAGCGTTTTCGGAGCCTCTCCAGGAAATTCCGCATGCACAATTTGTCTTTGTAACAGGAGAGCTGGCACGGCCCTCGGCTTAAGGATGTCATGACCGGACCAACTTAGCACGCAGCAGAAGTGCTTATTGCGCATTGTATACTCATTCCTGACACAGGGGAGCCTGGCGTGGCTCACATCCCGGTGATCAGACTCAAGCTTTTTCTCACCACAACAGTTTGTAAGAGACCTGGTGAATTTCCACGGACCTCAGCATGAACTCTACCACTTCACCATGAGAGACTCCTCATTTTGGGAGAGGCCAGAGTCTGATAAACACAGTGAAAGAAAGAAAGAGGAAAAAAGAACGACAGGAAAATGGAAAACAGGGCTGGCACTTCCAGCAGGTTTATTTGAGGCCGTGACAGTGAGCCCTTGGAAAAGGGATGGCGTCTAAAGCCGGGTCCACAGATGGGCGGAGGGTACACAAAAGGGGTCGTGACAAGTAGACACGGCATGTCAAAGCCCCCTCTCTTCTTCTCTGGAGTCTGGGAGATAAAGGAAGGAAAAATCGGATTATTTTACTCCCCGGATCCCTGAACTCAGTGGGGCAGAGGGAAGACAGTGCCTGGGAACAATTTGTCCAGCCATTATCTCAATCCATTAAGGATGAGAACTGCAGGCCACGCTCCGGGTCGATGTTACATCATGGAGATGAAAAGAGGATTTCTGAAGTGCTTTATTTCGAGATTATCATCCCTTTCTTTCTCTCTCTGATAAAGAGTCTTAGCGCTTGAAGGAAAAGCACTCGTTATTCACCTTTGAGTTGTCATCTGGATCCCACCTGCCTTTACACTTTGACATCCGAGCTGTGGTATTCATGTATACGCGGGCATTTATCGATCCCGCACAATAAAGCATAAAACTGATAGTCAACACAATAATGTCAGTCATGGAATATGAAGGTTTTGTCTACTAAGAAATCACAAAGAAAGAAGCCACTCTGTATCTTTTAAACTTGATATAGAATGACCTGTGATATAAACATACCTCGCAGTCTTTTGAGTTCATCATTTTCATCCTTCATTTTGATCTCACTCACTCAGCAGAAACATACTTTTAAAGGCCACAGATATCCGCAGCAGAGGAGCTGTGAAGGTCACATAGTCTCGCTGTTTAACTGAGGTTCGGTGTCAGCTTGGTGGTAAAACATGGTGAAAACACACAAAAAAAAGCCTGAATGTGTTCCCATGCTTCTGTGTTTGACACTTTGTGCCTTGGCTATGACTGGGAATCACACTGAGCTGAGGCTTCATGTCTTCAGTGTGGCTTTGTAGCATCTCAACAGTTTCCTGGTCAATATGGTAATCATTGAAAAGGAAATTCACAGGCAGCGGTGTTGGGTTTCATCAATAGACAAATGTGGCAAATGAAAGCAAAATCCTGTATTGTTACCTCGCCAACAAAAATAGACGCTTTGTTGTACTGTTTTTGTTTGTCTGTTAACCAGCAGGATGTCTCAACAAGACCTCGACTGTGTGTCTTTACTTGGACACAGTGCTTTGAGCTAAATGCTAACATCTGTACTCATATTTGCTAATTGGCACTAAAAGTAAACGTCATTGTGATGCCAGAGGGGAAAAGTATTAATTTCCTAGAATCGCGAATGTCTGTTCCAAATTTGTTGCCAATCCTGGTAGCAGATGAGGAGAAACGAGGAAGACTTTGACTTTATGCTAGGTGAGCGATCCTCTGCCCAGACCCAATTTCACGACCATCAATCCAAAATTTCGCTAGAAGAGGCTAGTTACTAGGTCATTGACTTAAGTAACAGTTTACCTGGTGTCGCAGTGTTGGTGTTGTCCCAACAACATCATAAATAATGTTTCCCCGAGGTTTTGGTGGATCAATAGGTCAAGCAGAGGATTTTGGCTCAGAGAAGTCGGCTGTTACTGTTTCTCTTTGGATTCCACCGAGTCATCATCCCTACAAACATTTGTTTGTGTTCAAAACTCAACATTTATTCCAAAATCTGGTCACCAAATTCTTCTGTCTGACTCAAAAGTGCCATTGTGGTTTTTTGCATTTTGCTATGAAATTAGAGCGAAATTTGCAGGAATCAACTCACATCAGTGTTATAATTCATTCACAAGATGGTAAGGTCACATAGGGACATGGGGAGGACTTTAATGTTATGATTGATTAGATAGCCAACTACAGCCAAGGCTTTTAGCTCAGAGATAGTCAGCAGTACAAGAGTTGTTTGCTTGAATGGCGCTTCTGCTCCTCTGAGCCAAACAATATACAGTACACGCTCTGGCAACAAGCCTCGCCCAGGAAAAAAACAGCATGAACACACACAGAGTTTTTAAAACCTCCTATCAACCAAATGCACTCTTGAATGAGAAACAGGAGTCTGGACAGTCCCAGAAGATCTGTTCTGGTGAAATTGACGAATGGAAACCTCATCCCTCGGCAACACAACCCACCTGCGATGCCAAACTATCCCACGGAGAGAGCCAACGTACGTGATTACATTTATAGAGTCGAATTCAGCCCCACTTCCTCTCTCAGGATCGGAGCTGGTGCCTCTGCAGCCTTGCAAAGGCCACCTCGGTCCAACTTGGCAGCAGAAGGACGAGACTTTGATGTGCTGAAAGTCGACTTGACCTGTGTTTACGGCTTAATAAATCTAGGATGGAAAGCTGTGAAACGGGCAGACTGACGCAGAGAGGGAACGGATAGACGTGTTTTCCCCTTGACTTGGGCCGCAGTGGAGCATGTGCTTTATATTATAAGAAGACAGTGAGAATAGAAATGTACTTCCCCATCAACACACAGAAGATAACTGGCTTTTGACTTAGGGTTTCAACAAGTTAATACTACTTGTCCAGAGGTCCTTTACCAGAGTTGGGGGAGTAAATATTGTTAGTCCTCAATGGGTTCAACTGCTTCTGTTCTTTGTTGATGCTCCTGATGAATATATAACAGAAAAAACACAACTGTACACCGCCTGAATTCCAGTTTCTCACCTTTGCCAAACTAAGGCGAGCTTAATTGCCTCATAAATTATTAAAACACACTTCATTAAAACGTGACCTGAAAATAAAACTCACCAACAGTCTTAGTTTTTCTTTCTAAAGTCTGGTTTGATTGAAGTAAATCAAACAAATAGGAGCTGGGATGACCTGGGAGCTGAAGCAATGGGACAGTGTTGGCGTCGCTGCCAGAGCTAGTCGGTTAGCATGCTAACTTCAGTAGATGTCCCTGTAACACAATACATTGTTGTTTTTGACATTATATCAACTGATATTTCTTCACTTTCTGTTAATAATTTTTTTTTTTTTTATCTAATAAAGTAAATTCTTACATTTTGCCCCTTTAAACTTGTTTAAGTACCCATAGACACTTGATACGCTATATGTTACACAACACATGATCAGTCCTGAGTGTAAGGAAATGCAAACCTCAACATGAACGACCACCGTTGGGTAACACTGTCTGAGTATGACAGACAGAAAATACGCCAATGTAAGCTCTGAGACATTCCCAATTACAAGAGGTTGTGTTTATATGGCGTTTGAGTGTGTTGGCCAGTGTCTGAAGTACATTAAAAGTCTGGCCTGTGATGCCGTTGGCACTGAGGCGAGCTTATGGCTTTTAAAGCCACCTTAGATCAGTAATTTATGTGTTTGGTACAATCAGGCTTATGTTGCAGGGGTGAAAAACATCTCATGAAATATTTGAAGTCGGCCTGGATAAAACTGATTTACGGCGTGTGAAACAGGGTCTTGTATGACTGGTCACTTCTACCTCAGACTACATTATGAGTCATCGCTGCACTCCAGGAAACCCTCTGTGTTTAATATTCAGTGCTGTCAGGAATGAGTCCACTTCTCTTTACTTGAAATAAGCTTGTTTTCAATACGCTGGGCCAATTCCTTTATATGCCATGTATATTTGAAAGAAGCCCTGAAAGGAATTTGAGTATCAAGTGTTTGCTTTAAAAGTCTCCGATACATAAATAAAATAGCGCTTATTCAAGCGCTCCGCTGGCCAGATAGCCACAAACCATGATCACGCAAAATCAAAGGATTACTTTAGCTGTTGGCTTAAGAAAGTCCATGAAAGCGTATACACACACAAAGACCTTCAGATCCCCTGAGTGACTTTACTGTATCCAAGTAAAACCCTCTTTCAAGATGTGGTTCTCTATGAAAACTGACCCTGTATTTATTGTAGTTGCACTTAATAATATCTGAAACAATATATTTTCAACTTAACAAACATCCAGAACATTACAGCAAAGCCTCAAATACTGTAATCGGTACTAGTGATTTGATTTGCAGTTTTATTCTCAATGTTTCTGAGGATGGACCTCAACCACGTTATTTTTACAAAACAATGGTGAGCAGCTCAATTATCCCGTGTTGACATCGGGTCAGAGCGGGTTCTGACTGAGGCTCAGCTTGCATCAAATCCAAGGTCACACAAGAATACATGTATCCAGATGTTTTGTTTAAATATTTTTGTAAATCTCTCTGTTTTCAGCAGAAAAAGACAGAATAACTGTCGGTGATGTACAATACTGCAAACCACAGATGGGTTAAACTGTATGTTTGATGTTGGCAATGCACATTTCATTATGCTGCAACTTTACACGTCTTTCGGTTCAATTTTGAATTTTATGTTGTGATAACTCTAAGCATATGGTCTGTTGAGGTTTAGGCACAAACCCTACTTGGTGGAGGAAAAGCATTTTGGCATCAGATATATGGTTCTTTTGCCACAAAAAAGTGAGCAGCTCAGTGAACAATTTACCATTTTGTTGCCTCCCACGCAGCTGGAAAATGTCCAGATGTCTAGACAGAAATATCAGGTTTTGTTGCTACTAACACAGCTGGAACCATCCCAACGTGTTGTCAAACATATCTAGCGTGAAACCACTGGACAATTTTTGTAGCGACAAAATGCTCATTATTACAGATGTTGAGACATCATCCTGAACAGTGGGTTCTCGCTGAAGACATGTAAAATATCCACTGGTTTCATGCTGATGTTGAAACGTTGTGTTGAATGGTGATCTCTTGCTTGGCATATATACACATATATATACATATATTGGCAACATATACAGTGCCCAGTGGTTCCACTTTACAAATGTTGAAACCGCATCTCAAACAGGATCTCTTGCCTTGTCTAATATGGAAAGTGGTGTCATGCTAACACATTTTGAAACGTTAGCTCAAATGGTGGCCTCTCACTTAGCTGACAGCCAAAATGACTAATGGTTTCATGCTTGGAAATATCAAAGCAGGGCCTCAGCTGGTGGTCTTTCGCTTAGCAGAACTGCAAAATATCCAGTGGTTTCATTCTTGTAAATGGTCCCATATAAAGAAAAGACAGATGATTGAGTAAAATCGTCAAAACACGTATTCCTGAAGATGACTGCCTTTTCTTTATATGTAAACTTGTATTTTGGATAACGCACCAGCTGATCACAGAGCAATGATAATTCCGTAAAATGCTTACAGATGTTGAAACATCGTCTTGAACAGTGGTCTCTCGCTTGGCAGATGTACACACACACACCTCATGACTCTCAGGTATATAAAAGTTCTGCTGCTTAATCTCAAACCTCATTGATTCATTCTTTTTTGAAACTTAAGGGGTTTTTTTCCACTAGATTTTCCTTCATACTGAAATGACACACACACACACGCACCGATTTCTGCAGCCAACTCTTCATCATGCCAAACCAGGCAGGGAAAGCAGCCAGCTTGGGTTGGTTTCTGCTCCCTGCAACGTGGGCCTAGTGTCAGTCACATATCCTGCAGAACGTTTCCACAACAGAAAAGAGCTCCCCATCGAGTTTATGAATAATTCTGTTGCATTTAGTTAAGAAAAGAAAAAAAAGAACTGCATCACATTCATTACAGTGTATTACGGCTTTTTCACCTCGTCTCCGTTCTGCAGCCGAGGCTCCCGTGACTTTGCTGATCTTCACCATGTGCACTCATTCTCTTACTTAGCATGTCTGTGACAGTTGTTTAGAAAACATTCAAAATAATATTCGCTGATGCTTCTTGACAGATGTCTGAGCCGCGGCCATTTTCCTCAACTTGCATCTGTCATCCAATCTTGTACAGTGCTTTCTTGGGAAAGGTACCATGGGATCTCTTTGCTGGATGTAAGAACGAGCCCTCGTGGGGAACATTTGGCTCAATCAATCTTGTTATTAATTAATCATAATATTGTCTCTGGTCACCACAGATGGAAGCCTTTACTTGAGGGCTGGAACTTCCATTATCAGATGACGATAGCTGCGCTGACCTACTGGAGCGTACACGTGTGCGCTGCTTAACTGTGTGTGTGTGTGTGTGTGTGTACGCTTCTGACTTTATTCCTCAAAGATTTCCGAACAAATGAATCACTCATCGAAGGCTCTTTTCTCAGAACAAGACCGATGTGGCAGTGATTTGAAGTATTTGACGTTTCATTGCTTCAAGGTCAAAACAAAATGAAAAGGCAGAGAGGAAAACCATTAAATCGTTTGGAGGGACCTTGAAGGCTCGGCTCAAACTGTTACATGTTAATCGATTCGCTCGGAAAATTGAAGTCAGGAATATAATCTACAGGACCGCTCAAGTTCAATAACACAGTTTGATTGCCGTCAGTTTCATGTGGGTTATTGTTACATCCAAAACTCTGTCAAACGTTTTGTGGACTACAGGGAACTCTCTAACTCAAGTTTGTCTTTTTGGCCTTTGTTATCTAAAAAACACATCAAATGATCTCGTATTTTTCTCGAGATGATTTTCAAACAGAGAAACTCTTTCAGTTTCTCTGTCACAGTTATGATTCCTGCAGACAACACATGGACCACGGCTCATCTCTGTGCTGGTAAAGTGATATTTCCCTGAGGTCCAGTGAGAGAACACACCGGGTCAACAGTGCACAGGTACTCCCACGTTTAACACTATTGTTTCTGACACTACCGGTCCCAACCCAAAGTGTTGATGGGTGGGTCTTGACATGATATCCTGACATGATTTATTTTTATAACGTCGCGGAAGTTCAAAATGCCAGAGCGGCTCCTCCTCGCGCTGGTACATTTGTGTTGGACGACCTCCACGTTTTTATCTTCGTGTCAATCGTGTGCTTATTAATCTTCATCGAACTCACCTCATGACCTGGTAAAGTGAATGATTACGGTGCATTGTCAGTTTGAGTAATATTCAGGCACAGAAGTACATTTCTTAAGCCAAAACAAAAGACCTGTCAAAATACATATATAAATGTTTTTACATGGGCTTTGTCAGAGCACGACTGATGGGAATTATGGGTTTTTGAAGGAAGACAGATCTTTTGGTGAGCCATCAGCAAGACTATCAGACATCCCACCAATGTAATTTCATTTAGCATGTGTGAGCAAGGTAGGAACAATTCAAGCAACACAACACACAGTGTTATTCCAGTTCACGTATAAAGGCAAGTGGATTTAGAGCACACCAGTCTAGTTAAAATTGTGCATTTTTGACATGACCGTGTATCATTGTAGGCTATTCAGTGTTTTGGGGCATAACTTGAGTTGTTGTTGAACATATTATTTCTTTAAATAATCATTCAGTATTCAGAAAAAGAAATACTTTGGTTATCCCTGCAGGAAAGCAGTCTCGTTGTTTCTGCAGTCAAACAGAGAGAGTTAATGCATACAAACACACACACACACACACACACACATATACTTTTGAAATAACATAGATGAATTAATGGTATGTTGCACATATCAAGAGGATTAACTACCATACAAATGCAAATAATATACAAGCACGCATAACCATCTACAACTTAACGTGGAACATGTGCACAAGATGTTCACAGATATTTACCTGCATCTACACAAACAAGGTGTGCAAACATGTGCAAGTGAACATCATGCACATACATATTCACAACTAAGTGCCAACAGTTTGCAGTTAACCCCTGATTTGATTGCCTAGTGAATGGTCTACACGTTAAACAGGTTTACAGGCCTTTCAAGGACTATTTCACCTACTGCCAGCTTGGTCCTGAATATATTAGTTGACCCTCGACTGGTTTTATTTTAGACAGGCATCATTAGTTGATCGGCATCAGCTGTTTCATACATGGCTCATGATTACCGGCTCAATCTTTAGCAGTTTGGCTTCCAGCTGACTGGTTACGTCTAATCATATTCATGCAGGTGCACGGCACCGACATTATAACCTGACGCTTATCACTTTTACACTGCTGATACACTCACGCCAACTCCACTCAAACTCTATAACCATTTCCTATAAACAGACCATTCTCTGATGTCAGGAAGGTCTGGTGTATTTTTCTGTTGAATGCAGAGAGCCAGCAGACTCTTAGGTCAATAACTGGTCATGTACAATTCTCAAACAAGAACATTTAAAGGGAGATGATGTACTGTAAAATATAATGGTAGGCCTAGATAATTTAAACATCTATAATCATGGATCCTTGGGACACAATAAATTTCATTTTTGGGTCCCAGGATAAAAAGTAAAGTTTAAGAGCCTGTCTTTGAGGCTGTGTTCATCACTTTGTGTGGTGGAGACCCCTGCAGAGAGGAGACCTCTGTGAAACCATTCAAATCCTTTTATGCCTATATGATGGTCGTCTCTTTATGAATCCTGCAAGCTGGAAAATGTATTACACTAGAGTGTTTTAAGCACTCAAGCCCACATGTGGCAGTGGTTCAGTGATTGTTTCCAACAAAACTGATGTGTGTAATGATGCGTGGACAACACTGAAGGCATATCTCCTCGGGGTTTCTCCTTTCTTGCAGGCAGGAAGGTTAACTGTGCCATATGAAAGAGATGCAGGAGATATATACAGTTTACTGGAGCAGAGGGACCAACTGGTAAAACATCTGATTTCCAATTGTGAGCATACACAAATACAAGGCATGGTTATATTAGTAATGTAAAATCAAAGCAGCGGCGTCCCGGGGCTTTATGAATCTGCCTCATAAAGAGAAGAGAGAATAAAGAGAGCGAGTCAGGAGGGAAATAACACACACACACACTAACACAGACAGTCAGTCCATCTGTTAGCTTATAGCTAACGTGTGTACAGTTGGTACTATCGGCTCTTTCAATGGGGCTAACTGACATCACATCAGTCAAATTTGTGCAAATGAAATGAGGAAAAATTTCTACCGGAGTGGCAGATCAGCTGATAGCTAGCACGCTACCTGATATATATTCAGCTGACTGCCTATTTCTAGCATCTTCCAGGCTGGCAGCATGTTATCTGCCAAAGAAGTTTATCAACCAGCCCTGCTGCGAGTCACTACTCAAGCAAACTGTTAGCACCACCTGTCCATGTATCTCTGCTGTATCTGCCTTTGATCACAGTATGAATAGACACACAGACAAGGAGATACATTCACACTCACATTCACACCTACAGGTAACTTGAAGAGTCCACAACTTTGGAACCCGTCATGTCTACAAACCGGCTCCACACAAAAAAACGCGTTGCATTTACAGAAGCATGTCAGAATTAGTAATTTTTCACCCAACAGTGTTAGGCCTAAGCCACGTCCTACTATGCTGTGACCAACTAGTACTAATTGTTTTGATGCGTCCTTTTGATTGGATGCTAATTGTGAGCGACCGACTGTGAGTGTAGATTTGGCAGTTCGGAGAACTTTGGGGACGAGGTTGTGGCGTAAGTGTTGGGTCAAACACAGTACTTTCACACAGGAGACTCTGGTTACTGTCCTGCCTGCAGTCAAAACATTGACTTGTTACTTTTAGACTGAGCTGACTTCTTATTTTCAGGGGTTTTAAACAATATTTTACAGTTTTCAATCGCAGTTTGGCTACCTAAAGCAGCAAAATTACTTGCTTAGGTTCAGGTACTAAAACTACTTGGTTAGTGACACCAGGACTCATACGGTTTATATTTTCATGACGTTGGGATCTTCTCTGCTGTTTGGAGGTTACCCTGAAGACTAGAAGTAAACAAGATTAATAATAACCATTGATAATAATAATATAGGTGTTGCTGTTTTAAGCTCTTGGTGCAAAATGCAGCTAAAAAGTATATATTTTTAATCAAATTCCATTTGATTCCACTCATGATTTACAGTTCAGACAAATGAAAAACTGAAAGCTAATTTTCCTTCAGACTTTTCCGTTAAAGGAAATATTAATACAAACACTCTTAAAACTCAGAGAGGTCAGCTGGGGTAGTATTTCCTTACAGACTGCCAAAAACACCCAGAGCGATGTATTTATAGTAAATTGCAATAATAATGATTCTACCAACATATTCAAGTGTTCCATGTTGCCTTTGAAGAGCAAGTTAAACCAATCACATTCCTCTCAGTATTTCTCACTTCCTATCTCCCTCCATTCATAGACTGAAAATAGCCCCTGAGTCATTTCATGGCACCCACTCTTGTGTTTACACTTTGCCTTCTTCCGTACTGGAATATTGAACCGTGCTTCACACCGAGCGCCCAAAAATGTTCCGATAAAATCAACAAGAAAAACCAGAATACTGAGTTTAGGTGATTTTAGGGGAACTTGCTCAAGTACATGTTGTGTTTCATTTCAACAACATGGGCTAAAGATAACTTTCTGTGCTGAAACCTGCCAGAGAAAACTTGTATGGCATGGTGTGTGGTTTCCTGGAGTGGTCCGATCGTTTTTAAGAAAAGCCAGTGGATGTATCATTGCATGAAAAGAATGCTACTCAGACACCACAGATTGAAACAGAACAATTTTTTTTATTTGCACTTTCAAGTTAACTTGAGTTATTTCCGTACTAGAAAACTCTGAACAAACCCAAAAAGTGACAGTTTTACTTGAATATGAAATGGTAGTGTTTTCTTGAAAACATCAGCTGAGATTGGCAAGACCAAGTGAGTGGGCTACAGTCTTGGTGTACCTATACGCAGAGATACTTATAGACAGACATTTGGGGTTTGCATTTCCATTACAACAGAGTTACTATCAAGTCATTGGCCTTCTCTGGCGTCGCACAAACATGAGTTGAGTATGGCAACACAGGCCTGTTTAAGGTGAATAAAGAGGGTCGTCAAGTGTTGGTTGGTCGGGGTCATGAGACGTCACCGCAACCTGCTTGGACGTGGGATGGCAAACTTTGGCCCCACTCCAGAGAGAGTCCATTTGGACACAGATCGGCTCATGTTGGCCACTTAAACTGGTGATGGAAAAGCAAATCAGTGTGGCATGATTTGACTTGGCATGGCCAAAAGTACCAATGGACTGCACGTTGGACTAGCAGAGGAACAGATCCATCGGCCACAGTGTCTTAGTTACCACTGTTGTATCTGTGTATGTAAGCAACAGAATCATAAAGTCAGCCAAATGACACCTCTGAAAGCTAAAAGGCCAAGTCAGACCCCAAAACAGTACGTATGTTACAAAAATAGGCCTAGATGTTGCTGAAAGAGCACTCGCAGTTGACACTAGCTAGCCCCTGTATTGCTGGAAACCACACCTCATGGTAAAGCAGTTTCTACTCAAAGAGCGGAGCAGTAATATAAAATAAGATGATGTCATACAATGGCTTCCTCCAATCCTAACCCTTCATCATTGATTAATAACACAAATTTGTTGTGTCAAAGTTCACCAAGATTTACGAAATGTTCAACAGATTTGAATCCACTGATAGTTGTGATTCCATTACACTGAATTTATTTTGGTCTGTTTGGTTGTTATAACTGGCAACAGCTTGTTAGGCCCATTAGCATTCAGCTTTTTATATTCTGAAAGACCAGGCAGTGCAAATTGTGTTGAGGTTGACCGCAATCACAATCGAATCTCCATGTGACAACCAACTCCAAATACTCAAAATGATTTAAGCTGCTATATGTGAAAAAATAACGTTAAGGTTTCTCTTAGTCACACACTTCACTACATACACATCTGCCCATGCATCGCCATTGAGCAAGGCACTGGAGCTCATATTAATCTACCCGGTGACTAACAGTACAGCGCTGTGGTCAAAACCACATAGTTCCCAGATTTGTATGTGTCAGTGTAAGTAATCCTTTCTTCCTCCGTGATGACTCTCTCCCCTCGGAGCAGTAATTACAAATGTCCTCTTAGTTCACATCCAGTCAAACAAGGTTTAAGGTTTCTTTCCTTTTCTCTTCTCTTACGAATGCTGTAGGAATAACATGAGCAACGATCTCGCATGAGAAACGTCTGACTGTTTTGGCAGCGCGTGTTTCCTTCCACTACTTAACCTTAAATGTTACACAACCCACTTAAAGTCCTCACTCCTTCAAAAGCAGCCATAACTTTGTCAAAGTGTATATGCATAGTTTTTGGGTTCAGCAAGTCCTAAATATATCTACTGCAAACCAGTCATAGCGAGGCCACAACATGTAATGTATTATTTGACTTGTTAATGGTTTGGCCGTGGCTGTGTTTGTGCTTAATTGTGTGTTTTTCTTCAGGGTTTACTAGGTCAGAACCTACAAATTTAGGCTCGGCTGCGTCAATTAGTCAGCCGGTTTTCTGGCTCGGAGCTTGTCAATTAAACACATGGCCTCATCCTAATTGAGCTTGTAGTTCAAACCGTTCCGCTACGATAAATGAGATGCTGAGTAATACGACGTCTGTTTTCAAAGGACTCTGATTCTGGAGGAATTTAACAAGGTGTTGCCAACATAAAAGCCTTTTCTTTATATATAATTTCAAGAAGAGCTTCAGAAAAACAGCAGTGCTTCCAGACAGGGACATGTTTTTAATGAGAAATGCCTTTTAAACAAGCAACTTTCTTTTTTTTTTCTTTTCATAAGCGTCCGTCAAAGAGTTTTTATAAGCGATGACAATGTCATTGTGTTGCACTGCAGATACTTCTCATGCCTGTAGTTTAATTAAAAAGTCAGCACAGTGACAGATTTAATTAGAAAAATACGTGTCTTAGAAAAAAAACAGAAAAATGTTTGGATCAGCTTTCAGCAGCTGGAGGTCTGCTCAAAGTTAAGTTTAATTAATTTGCAAGTTTGTGTTTATATTTGAAGTTTTTTATAAGCTGACAATTACATGACTTGTATGCCAAATCCCAAAATACCTGAACCTTTATGAATAACAAATGTGAGGGTATTACAAAGTCCCTCTTTACAAAGTAAAAACTGTACTCACACATTATTGTAGGGTATGCAACAAGAACAACTTTATGTCAAATTAGACAAAAACTAGAAATAATATGTTAGTTAGTAGACAGCAAACACACACAGTTATAATTTAATCATAAACCATACAACTAAGTTGGACTGTAATTAGAAAGAGCATATAATTCCATAGACAATACAATGCTTAGAGTTTGTTATACCAAATTATAGTCTTATTAGAAACCAAATAGGAGACATTAGTGCAATATAAGACACAATTTTACAATATCATGCAATTAGATATCAAATACAATATCATATTAGATCCAAAATATATTCATTAGATGCCGTTTTATCCATTTAATACTCTAATTAGACACCAGAACATAGACCAGCGATGGCGTAATTAGACAACACAAGCTGTAATTAGACAGATGTGATGCCATATTATTAATGGCGAGACAAAAACACAGACCTCAGTGGATGATGCATTTATCTTGGCTTTATCTGACATATTTTCACCTTTTTTTTTTACAGGGTAATTTGTTGCTCATTAGGACTAAACTGCACCGTGAAATAAGGTCAAACAACACCTCACTGTCTTGTAGCCCAGATGAGCTGCTCCCATTACAGACATCAAATCAGATCATTTAACATCATGTCACCATCCAATCCCAGTAATACTGCACCCAGGACACTGCAATTTAATTTTCCACTGACTTTCTTAGAGGCTAATTTGCAAATCTCAACAAGTGAAAACCATCTTTATTATTTCATATATCCATTTTAGACCCTTATTAGAGTTTCTTAGAGATGAATTTGCAACATATTTAAACACTGTAGCACAAAATTAAATGAAAACCGTCTTTATCTGCTACCTTTAAAACACTAAGAGGACTTTATTAGAGGTTAGTTTGCAGCATATTACAACAAAACTGTACAACAAAAGAAAAACATCTTTATTTCACCACCCAAGAGGCTATTTTCTAAAACATTGCAACATTTACTACAAAGTAAAGTGAAAACCACCTTTATGTCCTACCTGTTTGACCCTTATTTGACTTTCTCAGAGGTTCATTTGCAACAAATAATGACACAAGCCTGGTGGCTCCACATCTGAGCTGTGGAAATGATGAAACATAAGCTCCAACCTCGGTCTCTTGATTGGCAACGTCTCATTCACTGTAGAAACGTTGATATGATGTGTGTTAAATGTACAAATTTAACATATTCAGAGTAATATGAAAATCTGAAATGTCAGGGCTGATGGTTTCCCAAACAAACAACTTAGTAATTTCAGGATGGAGTCCAAAAAGTACAGTTCAGTTTATTAGTGCATTACATTTCTCATTAGAGAGAGCAGTGTGGTGTTCATTTACAGCAATAATTATACGTACAGCGTATTTACAAACACCTTCTGTATCTCCACTCTGCTGCACACATCAGTGTTCCCTCTGCTCTGATGTCACAAGTTCCTAGAGGTAAGCCTTGGAGAGACGTTTCTTTTCACGCTTCTGTTTTGGAACATTGCGTTTTCACCGTAATGTTTGTGGCTACGTGTGTGTTCAAATGACATTGAGTAATTCGGCAATTAAGAGAGCGTAGCTCCTAATTACCCTCCGAGCTTCTGGGCTAAGCTGCTGTTGACACCTGAATCTCGTGCCCTACAATGAGCATTCCCAAGAGTCCCCGTCTTCTCCCTGTCTAGACTGCCGTAATAACCCCCGAAGGTAATCACCAAGAAAAAAGGTGTGCATGAGTGTGTGTTAACAGAGTGGCACCTATTTGAATGGCGGGGGTGTGAAAGTGTGTACATACCTTGTAAAACCCCGGGAACAAAGGGGAGGATTGACATCAGAGTGTGTTTATGTAGGTCTGTCTGTTCCTTGAGTTTGTCTGGTTCTATATTTAGGACAAGTTTCCATGAAATTACATCTTTAAAATGTGGAGTTGTAACTAAACTGTGGTTTCATAACTCAGAAGTGGAGTTCATGCTTGTGTTGGACGTAAACATGACGAACACAAGATATCAATCCTGAGAGAAGTTGCTCGTTTATCCATTTTTCTTATAGATATTACAAACATTTGCCAAAGTAAATGTAGATGAGATGACTTCGGGAATGATGCATGTTAAATTCCATCTTGCAAATAGTTGAGGTGGCTCCGTAGTTTGACGTCACGACAGCTCACGGGAATAAAAGTGAAGACATTTGATCGGAGAGGAAACAGGAGGAATTGTTTGTGCGTGAGTGGTTTCACGGCGACACACGGGGGGACAAGATGTTACATCGTAAAAGTAATGTGGGCACTGCGTGCTCTGGTTTGGTCTGCCCCAACCCCTGCTGGGCCCAGGGGACCTGGGTTATGTTGTCCAGATGGGGAATAATAGCCAACACCTGGGTCTTGGTCCAGAACAGGACTCCTGCATGGCCCTAAAGCCTGACTCAGCTAAACATCCTCTGAGATTGGCCAATCCCTGCGCTGCTCTGACTGAAGTCTGCCAGCATACCATCAAATTCTGCAACAAGTAAAACTCACATCAAGGCTTCAGGATTGTGCTAGAGGCCGCGTTTGCTTCTGCTGCTTATTCAGAAGCAGTTTTTTTGAATGATTGTTCTCCTTTTTAAAAGAGTGCAGGGGAGGAAACAGGGAATGTCCAGCGTGGGCGGGGTCTCGTATTAAGGAACTGGCTTTCTTACGCGGTCAGGAGTGGTAGCGGACTCGGCTGGATTCACCAAATGCTGCAGCTCTTTTTGGACTTCTCCATGGTGGCGCGGTAAGTCTACCAGCGGTTGTTGTGGGAGGGGGAGGAGGTAAAGCCTTCGCTGGGCCTTCTTCACCTGGTGGGCGATGTCCGTAGACCAGGTGAGGTGTAGACTCGCCACCCGTCTACTCCCTCTCTCCGTTTTCCTCTCTTCCTCAGTGTTCAAAGGGCCTTGTCTTCCTGAAGTCTATTATCACCTCCTTTGTTGTTGTTTTGAGGTTCAGGTTATTGTCTGAGCACCACCAGATGTTGAACCTCCTCCCTGAAGGCTGTCCACGCTAGGTGGACTTTATAGGAAATGACTCTAAAAGCGCTGAACTTAGCAGCGCAGGGCCGCTGACCAGCTGCTGCATTCAACAGAGCTGATGATGTCAGCTAAAAGCACCAGTAAATGATTTCTGGCGAGAATTCAGTTCTTTTATTTCACATTATAATAGACGTGTTAAACATTAAGCAACAAACACAGTGTCAGAAAAAATCATCAAGCCTTTAAACTTTCACAAACTCGCAGGAAACTGAGATCAGGGTTGAGCAAAGGTCGGAGGGAGAGGCGGTTAGATAACACGACCAGAGGACATTAATGGAAGTCAGCCTCCAGGGTTACCTCTGTTTGATTCCTCCTTGCACAAGCCTGATCTTCAGTCATGCTTGCGGCGTATAATTGCCCTCTCCCGTCATAAATATGTCATCGGCATAAACAAATATCAACACTCGACTGGCCTTCATTTGTAACCCGCTGCCTTCGGGACGCCTCTTTATTTGTTGTTGAGCAGCTCAGTTACACAGATTAATCAGCTGCTCGGTGCAGATTCATCTACCACACCTCCCGTTTCTTTCTGATTGGACGGCTGCCGTGCCATCAGTAACTTTCCTCTCTTGAATCAAACCGTAGCACGGTCCGCCCTCGGTGCCCTCGTACAGTAAATGTGTGCACGTGTTCCTGTGTGCATGTCCAAATTCCGCTTCTGCCATGAGTAACAGCGGTGTGACTACAATACTGTACCAGTGCTCCGAAGTTCAAAAAGCGTTTCCCAGAAGAGACGGTTTTTCCTCCACCCTTTTTTTTTTTTTTTTACACATCCCCTTCCTCTTTGAGCACAGATAGTTTGGCTCTTCCTCTGAAACTGGAGCATGGGCACACTGGTTGGACAGGGAGAACAAACAGCTCGCATGCCTTGTGGCTCCTTGATGGCATAGTTTTCAGCACTCAGGTCTTGGAGGGGCACCCGGAGAGTGCATTCCTGGTAATTAATAAGGCAAGCGCAGGTTTCCATTCGGAGTATTTGAACATGCCATGATAACAGAGCGTGTACAGTGGAGCCGGTGCGGAGTTTCACAAAGTCCCGTCTTGTTTTCAGTTTCATAACTGTGGAAACTTAAAGGGGGGATGACTGTAAGAGCAGATTCAGGGGTTGAGGCGGATTTTTTGGTGGTTACATGTGTTATTGTGGAGTTAATGAATCAAGAAATAACTGTTTCATTGTTTTTTTTAAAAACATAATAGAGAGCTAAAGTCACACCTCTTCAGGTCTGCTGCACGGCACCTTATTTCAGAAAAGACTTTGTATGGTAGTGAATGGAGAAAGAGTACTATGCATATGTTTGTCCATTTAAAAGATAATGTTCCAATTACGTCAAAAAGTCTCAGTTTGTGCTAAAACTGATGGAATATCAGACATGTTGAGATACCAAATATACACCAAAGCCTGTAACTTGAACATTGTAGAGCTGCTTCTGTATATTAACAGCTCACAGAACTGACCAACTCTGCTTTCACATAACTGCAGTCATCAATATGAGCAGATTTATTGTGATTTTTTTCTTTTGTGGCCCCTCGTCTGTGCCGAGGTGGTGGCCATGTTGGTGTTGGTGACCTGCATTGAGCGTTAACTGAGCGGTTTGACACCAAACTAGATGATATCTCACTTTCTTCATGAGAAACTGTGACTTTGACTTAAAAAAAATATCTTTAAACTAGAACTTAAAGAGTTTTTTTCCGTAGTCAGGTCCCATGAGGTTCACCAGAAGGAGCATGAGATCTGAGGTCCTTTCAGACGCCTGTCATCACTGAAACAATAAGACATTTGCTCGGCCTTATGAAGTCCAACACAACATTTAGATCACTTACGCTGTTATAACAATGCACCACCATACAAAACCATTGTATGGTAACCAAGCTGTGCCCCACTCTCAAATTAATCATCTCGCCACATTAAACACAGAAAAGATTACTTGCGTCCTCGTCCTTTCTGGAAAAGTCATCTCTTTTTTTTGTCTTTTTTTTTTTTTTTTTTAGGTAAAATGCAACAAAAAAGTGAAACACGATATTAGTAAAACAAGCTTGGTCATGTAAAGTACACATATCTCTGCTTTGGTCGTGTTGCTGCGCGAGGGTTGAGTCGGTTGTGGAAGCTTTGGTGTAGTTTTGATTGGAATATCTCGTGTGGCTAAAGGGGTTTGGCACTTTCAAGGAAAAGCATGCTTGGTGTAAGGGGGAATTCATCAAACCAACAGAATGGAACACGTCCAACACAGTGAAATGGTTTATCTCGTCTTTCACTGCTCGCTGCTGCCGTGCTGAGTCAGCTCCTTTTATCATCTGCAGCCCGGTGAGACCGGCGACCCGGCGGGCCTCGCTTCCACCACCTCTACAGCAGAACGCTAAGCGAACGCAGAGGCCACCCTGACACACACGCACAGATGCTGTTGGTTCCAGCTCGTGATTATTCAGTTCGCTCACATCTGCTCGTAAACAAAGAAAAGGAACACCACAATTTGTGTCAGGGTGTTTTTGTTGGAGAAGTATTTGTTTGCCTGACAGATGAGAAAAAAAATACAATACTGCGTGCAGAACAAGACCCGAAACCGAGCTACGGTTACACTTAATGCAGAAATAAACCTGAAACAATACATTTCCCCTTTATAGGTGTGACTCAACATACGTTATTAAATATTTCTGCTCCTCATTTAACTCCTAACATTTATATATATGACCCAACAGTGACAGCCAATAGAAGCTGAGGACGTTAAAGCTGCCGTCATTTTTCTTTATAGCTGCTTTGTTTTTAAGGTAACAACAGATCGCCTGACTTCTTGGCTGTGAAAGAAGTTGCTTGTTGGGCTGAAATCACTGAATTGTCAAAAAGTTCTGCAGCTTCTCTTCAGCTAATTGTTCTTCTTCCCCTCATCAGTGTCATTCTTGGTTGTAGCAAGAAGCTGTTTTCGGTGAAAAGTGTCTCAAACTAAGCCGACTGTGTGCTTCCAAACAACAGAAAGACACAGACAAAGATAGTTACCAGTCGGGGAATATTTAGGAGCATTAAGCAGCTAAAGAGCCACAAGTAGAGTTGATGTTAGACTCATTTGCGAGGTGGCCATGCTGAATGTGTGCGGGAATCATTTTGTATACATTATAGATGCTGCAAAACCATCTACAGTACAAAACAGGTTTTCTGTGCATTCCACTAATATAAAGTCATTAATGTGTAACTTCTGAAACACTGATGAGCTTCATACTGTCAGACAGAAGCGTTTCTGTTCACATCAGTGTCAGTGCAACACCCTTCTTGCTCTGTGCTTGTCCTGGATATGATTCATAAAGTTTCACTGTGTTGATAAGCAGAAGCAACAAGCTCTCCTCACACACACACACACACACACACACACACACTGAGCATCTGTGTGACGAGCAGCAGTGGAGCTGGAACTGACTGGCCTGTCAGCAGGGTGTGTGATGGGTTACACACCTAGCCAAGTCATCCGCCGTTCCCCCCAGAGAAGTTTTGAAGGGAGTGCTCTTTTGTCTGCTGGATGCACCCAGCCCTCAAACACAGCAGCCCAGCTGGACGAGACCACAGCTCCTGCAGGGAAGACGAGAACTGTTTGTGCTTCAACTTTGAACTTTCTGGCTGGATTCTGCGAGGCCGCGACTTCCTCTCTCCCTGCGCTGAAGAGGCAACACTACGAGCCAGCGACGGTGTGCGTTACCTCTCCTCACACAGTTAATCCATGCATTTCTTTGAGCGGGTGCCAAATTATTTAGCGAGATACGGCGTCAGGGCGGGGAACAAAGCGAGGGGCGTGCACTGTCGGGGATTCCGGACGTGCCGGTTAGCAGTGGGGTGATATTTGACATCGGAAAAGTCCTGAGTGTAATTTGTCAAAGCTGACACCACAAATAGAACTAATCTAAAACGGTGAAACCATTAAGCCCCTTGGCAAAACAGAGGAACTCCCAATGAGATCAAGTTCTTTCCCGAAAAAACAGTATCGGTGCAGATCAGCCTGGAAAACTTGGGTGGGAAAGAGAGAGTGAGTAATGTTCTCCCCCTCAGAGAGAACATTAAATGAAGAATTCGTCAAGAGTCAAGTTCTCTCCACCTTTCACACCTTCTTTTCATTCACTCCTCAACGCTATAAACAAGTCATGAGTTTGCACCTGTTATTCTGGTTTTACATTCTACGTGATCACTCTGCAGCAAATCTTAATTTATTCTTTTGTTGCAGAGACATGCAGACTGTATCTTATATGCATTTTATACATCATCATTCAAAGTCTCTGGTTTCAAATTGAGTTGGATTTCATTCCATTGAGTCTTTTCACACTTTAGAAAAAACTAGTTATTTACTTTCTTGCAGAGATGTGAAGACTGAGCCGTACTATGAATCTGAAGCTTGAGCCAGGAGGCTTTTAGCATAGCTTAGCATAAAGACTGGAAACAGTTAGCATGGGTCTGTCCAGAGTTAAAATAATAAGTTCACTAATTCCTACTTAAATCGTGTCTTGTTTGGTGAATCCTTACAAAAACAATGATTTGTTGTTTTACTGGAAAGAACGTACTCGAACTATCGGTGTTTCCACGTTCCCAGTTCTCAACCTGAACGCCCCCTGAGGTCAGAAAGTTGGGCGCGCCTCGCCAACCCCGACCTCTAAACCCAAGATGTTGTCGGTGTTTTCACATGCAAAATACCATGTAAAACATCGCCATAAATTGGTTTTGCTAACAAATGCTAACCCTGCCTGGAACTGGTATTCGGACTTAATCTGAAACACGGTCAAGTCTGGTGTCACGTCATTCCCGGCGCTGACTTCCGACCCTCGAAATGGAAAACGCACCGTATTTCTAACCCTGAAGTAGCGACTTCCTGCTTTCTTCACTGGTTGCCTGGCAACCTCGGAGTGACAACAACAAGATATTAGAACAGCACAATGTGTTGTTTCCGTACAGATACTAAAAAACAAGAACATTAAATTGTAATTGGTGAAATGAAGAGTTGCTGGTCCGCTGTCCCTTCAGAGCCAGCAGGTCAGCAATTTCCCCCCTGCTCCCAGTCTTTATGCTACGCTACGCTAAGCTAAGCTAAGCTAATCAGCTGCTGGCTGTAGCTTTATATTTCTCATACCGACATGAGAATGGTATCAATCCTCTGAGCCTCATGGCACAACAGGAAATAAGCTCAAAATCAGAGTAAAATCAAGCTGTGGTGAAAACTTACAGCGTCATATTTAATTGACAGATACATAAACATTCTCATCTGAGACTCAGGAACTGAAAGAGGCTCATCTTCTCTCGCTACGCGGCTCTCCTCTCTAAATCTAATGTTATTGTGGTAATTAACCCCGAGCCGGCTAATTTTGTTGCCGTTGTTGTCCTGCGTGTGAATGTTCGTATCATTACGAGTGTGAGGAAGGAGCTTTCTCCACGGCATAAAGGTTTTAAAAAGTTCACATGCCTGGTTGGTAACTAAGTGCCAGTGTGTTTCAGTTTACTTTGATACGGTTGCTTAGGAGCAACCGCAGCTCGGGCAGACGCCTCATTTGTTCCCAGGCCTATTACAGAGTTCACATGGACAGTGCGGAGCATGTTCTCACAGACAGAAAGTGAGCATGTGTGTAAATGACGTACCTCTGTTGTGAGTCTTTCAAACATGTGCCAAGATCAATTTTCATCAAAAGGTCCGGGGGGAATAGTATCCCACCATCTCCTGGAGACGAGTCAAGTGTATTTTGGAGGGAAAACCAGCGAGCAGCGAGTGTTTTATCCACAACAGTAGACATCACACAGCCCGTGTGTCAAGTTTACAGAAAGGTTCTCAAGGTCTTTTCACCCCGAGTGCAACACAAAGTGAAGGTTTCTTTGTTTCGGCATCCAAAGCACACAATTAAAGTTTTAAATTGGGAACATTACGACTACTATTCTGGCGTCGCTCGCGTCTTTTGCTCCGGTCCAACACTGACAGTCCTTAAACAAAAATCGTACAACCAAAAATGATCTAAAACCAGATTTATTGCTCAATAAATTCATTTTTACAGCCTTATTTTCATAGTTTTGGCCATCCTCTCTATGATTTATGGTAGCAATTTACTCAGCAGTTTAAAATATTGAGAATGTTTGCTTTTGTTTTCATTTTATATGGTTTAGATAACTTGACTGTCATCTGCTGTAAATCTGCATGTGGTGGCATTTCTGCATTCCCTGGTGAAGAAAACGAAATAAACGCTGGGGAGGATTCCCTTCACATGACCTTTGAAGCTAATGTATTTTCTTTTCTGATCTCGTTTTAATCATCCCGAGACGTTTTATTACACGGTTTCATGGCTTTAACAGAGCCGCAGAAAAAAATGCTTAAAAAGCTCGGCTCGACCTTTAACCCAGAAAACTAAACACGCAGACGGAGTTGTTCCGAGGTTGAATGGCAGAGCTGGACGGCTCAGTGGAAGCCTGAGAGTGGGCGGCGGCTCTGTTTCCTCTTCTTCCTTGGCTCGTCTGCATCCTCTCCCACCGTGAGGTCAGAGGCATGTCAGCGAGACACGGCCGTCATTAGCTGGAGGTCAGCTGGCAACACAACTGAAAACGTGCAGCGCAAACCGAGGGATTTTTAAACACTGATTGGATAAAACGTGCCTAAAATCCTGGACGGGGTTTCCTTTACTTTTTACCCTTATTTGTTTCTTGTGTTGCTGCTTATTCAAGTCACATAAACTACACTTGAAGTTGCTAGGCTGCTTTTTTACTTACATGGAGAATCGCTCTGACGGTAACAAGATAATTATAATTAAGAGGGCGCCGGGAACGCTGCACAGCACTCCCGCCTCTGGATCCTGGCAATGACTCGCTTTTGCTTTTAGCTTTTCTTGCTCAAATCTCTCTCTAACATTGCTAAAAGAAGACGTGACAGAAATGTAGCTGCCTTTTTTTATTCTCATGTACTAGTTATAAGCTAAATGAGCTGCAGTGAGTGTGAAGTAGGTTTAAAAAACAGTTTTGCCCTCAGTTTTGCCTCTCAGGCTATTATTATTACTGATATTTTCTCTTTTATTATGGAAAGTTCATATTGAAAGTTCATCCTAATTTCTTATTTTCTTATTACGCATCACGTGTCAAACGTGGGTCATCGTCTCTCCTGGATTCTGGTCTGTAACTGTCTCTTTACTCCCCTTTGAAAAAAAAAGTCCCATCATACTGTTTCTGATCCAGTTCGCTCCATGTGCTAACCCACAGTTCCCTCAGAGGGCACGTTTGCAGAATCAAAAAAACTTTATTGCTGTCTCAACCGCTGGCTGTCAGTAGCGTTTTTCAGTGCCACTCATCATAACATGAGAAATGACACAGGAGAGCGAGAAACAGTGCCATGTCTCACCATCCAGCCGGAGACTAAATTTAAACTGTTTCTACAGCTGAGAGACACGGGAAGAATATTTTTCTATCCAGCAAGCAAAAAAAAAAGAAATCCTCATTATGAAGCTTTATCTTCCTGCAACACTGTGTACAGAATGTTCCCAAGATGAATAAATCAGAAATTAAGCACGCTCACTGCATAACCCGCACTCCAGTGAGAGCTTTCACTTTGGGGGGAATGGATTGTGGTTTTGGGCATTAGCGCTGTTATATATTTCATCCAGACCCACTTGAACTGGAACATTTTGAAATGGGAGCTCTGAAGTGGAAGGTTCTCGCTGGTAAGAGCCAGTGGTCACAACTGTGTGCTGTGTGTGCTTTGGACACATTGTGAGGACCCAGGTGTGCTGTTTTTTTTTTGTTTTTTTTTTGTGAGCCACAAATATCTTATTTGTTTTTTTATCGTGTATTAAATTTACTTGATTGGTTGTTTTTTTGGCTACTAAAACACTCTCAAGTAAACTCTTCACTATGTAGATTATCAGATGATACAGAAAAATATAAACGACTACATGTATGCAGACTGAGTGAACACAACTTGGTCATATATAACATAACAGACAACATATTTACTAAAAGAGTATCAAGAGTTCAGATCTAAACAAAATACAATCTACGTGGGGTTGAAGCTACATTTTTCTGCATGTGCACTGGTACAATATGGAACAAATCTCAGGACTCAGAGAAACTCACTTCTTTGCCAATTGTTTGATAAGAAGAACAATCTGCAGACTTAAGAGTGAAGCCAGACCATCTGGGTGGCTTAGTTTAAGCATAAAACCTGAAAGCAGGGGTTAAAAACAAGCGAGGCTCCGGCAAGAAAAGCTCTCGAATGCTCAGGAAAATATGATGAAGGTGGTCTTTGGTATTTAGAAAAAGACAAAGACTCTCCTCAGAGTAAAGATAAGCCTGTCTCCGTCCAAAATGTTTTATTCCCCCCCCCAAAAAATGAGCCCTCTAGCAGCTCTAAAGCTGAAGAGTGCACACAGTATTTGTTGTTTGTTTTAATTATATACATATTAATGACCTTAAGAGAGCCGTGATTGCTTTTCCCCTCCTGCTTCCAGTTGGTATGCTAACTTCAGCTAATCATTAGCAAACTACTAGCATGTGTTGCTAACTTACTTTAACTAATCAAACGATCTCTACTCCATGATATTATCATAGACACATAAAAGGTATTTGACCTTCATTACAACATTACGTTACGTAGGCCGTCTTGGCTCTATTTTGTACATAAAGGTCGTTGAAAAATGGTAAAACTGCAAATAAAAAGAGACCAAACCCAACAGCAAACAGTGTGTGAGGAACAAAAAAAAGCATCTGTAATGAACATATGACCTCATATACAACAAGTGGGTGTCTATGTATCATGTTATATACAGCGTGCAGGATTATATGTTGGGCAGAGATGGATGATACGCAGGCCTACATGTGAAAAACAGAGCGTATTAAACTGTAAAAACATCCATAATTAAAGTAAGTGGATGTTTTGGTGCTGGTGTCGACACTTGTATGACTAATTTAAGTGTTCACCAGCATGATGGCCCGCTGGAAAAAAAAAA
>CAEMYA010000455.1:2268059-2283243 GCA_903131615.1 Diplodus sargus
AAAAAAAGAAGCAGTTTCTTGTGTCTGCTTGTTTTGGCCTCCAGTGCGTCGTACCAGATGGGAGAAGTTGTTTGCAGGGTGTGATGATTCCGCGGCGATGTTTCCTGCCTGTTTCCTGAGTCCTGACATCCATAAG
Organism: Diplodus sargus; assembly: GCA_903131615.1. NCBI lineage: Eukaryota > Metazoa > Chordata > Actinopteri > Spariformes > Sparidae > Diplodus > Diplodus sargus. The sequence goes on from CAEMYA010000455.1 coordinate 2,268,196, forward strand.
CCCTGAATGGAGGGCAGGCTGGCACCAAAACACCAAGTTCCTTTTTCAGTTCCTGCTCCATGTTTTCATATATTGTGCAATACTTTCTCTGAACAACATGTTTTTGCGCGTTTCTTAAAATTTACAGACGTGTACCCGTTCGGTTTCTGAGCCACATTATTCCTCTTTCATTAGCGTCATCGCGAACCTTCACAGCAGTAAACTTGATTGACTAAAGTGGTGCAAGGCGAGCCCGTTTATTACAATCTTAAACCGAGGAGGATTAAAAGTGAGTGGTGTGGGTTACTTCAAATAAGTGCAGCGTGTCCGCAGGAGTTGAATTACAGAACCCCTTCTCACCTTGTCTGGTAACCCGACACCCAAAACTTTACATTTGGGAAATGTGGAGCTGGCACAAACAGATAATCTCCCTCCTCGGTTACCACAAACCACACGCCGCCTCGCTCTCAGGACCACGTTCTGCCTTCGCTTTCAGCCGACTCCACGGTTATTCCCACCTCTCCTGATGAGCAATTACACACAAACGACAAACCTTAATGTGGGAGCAGAGTAATTTACAGCCATGACGGGTTATGAAGAGATGGAGAACCCTGATCTCGACTCCACTGAGGCTTAAGTCAGTCAAGCCCTCATTGCCCCTATTTTCTGTCAGCTAGTAAAATGAAATGAGCGATTGGTGTTGTGTTTCAGCACAGGGCTGATGTGTGTGTTGGTATCTTCCTTAACCAGGAGTAATCTTAGCTCTGAATTAGCGTTGTTCATCTGGTGAGAGGCCGGAGGTATGGAGAGGTCGCTCCAGGGTTAAAGTGCGGCCCGGTATGAATTTCCTCCCTCGTCAAACTTTACCGTCGGCTTCGACCCGCTCGTCGTCCGTCCTGTCCTTTCTTGGGAAAGTGATCCCGTCTTCTCGTGACTGGAGCTCAACTAGAACTGTATAAATCAGTCAAGTTTGGTGAAGGAGTCAGATTGGATCCTGTTTGGACGGTATATCTAATAACTTTCATGTTGCAAGCTTTTACACCCAAGGTGGAAAGTCGGGAGATGGACACAATTCTCTCTATGATCAAACTCCAAATATTTCATTATTTAACTTTACTGAGTCCTCGGTCAGTTTCAGAGTTTCCTCCTGTGTTTGAACTTGATTAGTTTGCTCATGTTTTTCCATTTTCTCTGCGGACTTGTAAATAAAAGCCAGTTGAATTCTAGGTGAATGAAAAAAATTAAACATGGCCAGCTCTCAGGTTGTTTTTACCGCGATACAACTGTGAGTGTTTGCCAAGAGCACAAATGAATTTGGGCCAACCTCTGAATTCACGACCTTGTGGAGATTTGTTTGGATATCAGTTAAATCCAACAATTTGGATTCAGCTCAGGTTTCTCTCTCCGTCTCTGGCTCCCGTGTCGACAGAAATACGACCCTGACAACAGTCTTTGAGGTGTTCCCGAGCTGATGTAGTAATATCCTTTTTATACGAACATGAGTTTCACACAAGCGTTGAACCTCAATCCATCCTTGCTTGTGAACAACCGAGCCTTTCGCGGATGCTTTCAGACCCAATCACGATGCTGTCACCTATGAACCTCTGCAATGATCCAAAACACGTGTTTTTATTCACAGTCTGTTGCTGCTTCTGTCCTAAACATGTATTTTCACAAACTTTTTTGGACTCATGGTTTTCATTTGGGTTCTCAGGTACGACTGACCAGCGTGACAAACACGAGAAACTATTTGTAAAAACATACGAACTTCTAAAACCCCTCAAACAAATTGGATTCAGTTTGCTTTTTGTGGCATGAACGAGTTGAAAGTGAAGTTCCCCGCCCAGCACCTACAGCGTGCACTTGCCTCTTGGACAATAAACGCTTCACTTGCCTTGAAATGGAAACTTTGAGGGGTTTTTGTGGGTGATAGCAAATAAAAGAATCAACGTGGAGAGTTGAATGTTGGACAGTTTCGTGTCCCTCCCAAAACCAAACCTCCATCTGAAAGCATCAGCAAATCCACCCCGAGGACGCCGCACGCATCTCAGATGCACTTACACGGGAGTGGAGGCACGGCTCGCTTCCATTACCTTGCAAAAACACTTTGCTTTTCCATCAGTGAACAAATTATTCATATTATTATTTTCCATAATCAATCAAAAGGCGAGAGGCAGACTCCGGCGAGGCTGTGTGCTCGGGCCTTCTGGGGATCGGGGGATTTTCCGTTCCTGGCCGAGTTAAACTAATTAGCTATTTATTTATTCGCAGTGATCATGTGCCGTTCACCAGCGCCGTCTTGTTCTTTTTTTTTTCGTGAATTCAACACAAGATAAACCCGCAGTTCTGGGAAGGTAGGCACGGAGTGGCCACATTTATTTGATTTCCTGTCAAACATCTGTGTTTTCAGATTAGACTCTGGCGTTTGCTCAGCATCGCTCTTCACAAACAATAAGAAACAACAGAACAAGTGGAGCGGTAGCCAAAAAGACACAATAACCCCAAAAAAGCAAACATTTAGGAAACTTCTGAGGGACTTACTGGTGGTTACCGTCCATCCTGCTCTCCTCCTCTCCCCTTTTTTTCCTCTTCGGCTCTTGCAGCGGGATTGTGTGTGCTGGATTTGTTTTGGATGTTACGCCGTCCTCGCCGTGTTTTGATATACCGGATCCGGCTGTGAGCTGCCCTCATAGTTGTCTTTTCTCGGGTTTTAAAAGTTGAAGCGTCGTGGGAAAACCTACTGACCATCCTTTCATCTTTCCTCTTTGACATTCCCTCTCTTACACTTTTTATTATTACACCTTTCACAAACACTTTCCACCCTTCCTTCCTGTAACTACCTCGTCCTTATCTACCTCGTGTTTATTGTTGCTTCCTGCGCCATCTTTTCTGAGTCACTCTGCTGCTTTATCTCCCTTAAAAAAACGCACATTATGCCACGCTTGAGTGTCTTGTGAGTTGGTGAGTCAGTCTTTTCACGAAAAGGGATGATGTCATCCCCAAATAAAAAGCTGTTGCGGTTACCTGATTCGAGGCATTGACCCGTGGGCAGCCTCCATGATAAAAAGCGCTGAGCAGTGTCAGGACTGTCTTTAAAATTGCATAGCCCTACTTTTCCCATCTTTTTCCACCATGTCTCTCGCTCTCTCTCTCTCCTCTCCTACAGTAATGGCCTTGCTTTGTTCGCTCAGCAGCATGCTATATGCTCCAAGGCCAGATGGTCCGATTTAGGTGGCATGCTGAGGGGACTGAAAGAATATGAATATTTCACTCCGTGGCTCGTATGTGCGAAAGACGAGGAAGGGACGGAGCGTATAGAGGCATGTTTGTGCGCCATGTGAGTGTGGGCTGAGGAGAGAGAGAGAGAGAGAGGCTCAGCAGACACCAGAGATGCCTCGTGGACCGAGCCGGTCCCCTTGGAAATGACATGCTATACCCGACTACAGGAATTCATCGCTAGGTCAAAGTTCATCCCACGCAGCCAGCTGGTTTATGGGCCATGCATGAGCTCCTTGACAGCAGCTGTGTTTACATCCAGATTAGATTGATACAGGAAAAGCCGGCCGCTGTCCTGCCGCCGTGTCTTCTTCCTCCTCCTCCGGCTTTCATCTCGCCCCTATGCTGCGAACAACGCCTTGGCTTGAAAGGTTTACCCCCCTCCTCCTCCTCCTTCGAGCGCCTCGACTTCAGTGGAACGATGACAGGAAGTGTCACTGTTTTATTGTCTGCGCTTCTGTGGCTCATTGTTCCACACACCTGCACTGCATGTGCACGTAGCTCAGAGATGCTGCAGTGTATTTAATTGTGCAGATTTAAAGATAGATCTGATTGCACTGGGATTTCTGCAGCTATACATTTTCTTTAAAAAAGTAGATTTAGACAATTTGACACAGACATGAAACAGGAGAGCAGAATTTACTCTTTTGATGAGCAGCAGGATGGATTTATGATATCATGAAATAATCTTTTTTTTACAAAAAGGTGCCGTTTCATTTGTCCCTCTGTCGCTGTAACCTCCCAGGAGAGAGTGACACTTAACATACAGTGACACATTAATTTGAACCGGTGGTTTGTTTTGATTGCCTCAGTGGCAGATATTACATACTCTGCATTTAATGGGAAGGATCGACGTATTGCAAGAACACAGAATTGGACGGTGGCGTATGTTTTTATACAGACTGATGTCACCAGGTTGCCTCCAATTCCTGAGATTGAGTCATAATCATCAGATTGAGACTTTTTCAAATAATCTAGTAATTAAGGAACAGCGTGAATCACTTTTACTGATGCAGATTTATCAGAATACTTACAGGCTATAAACAATCTTTGTTTTCCACGTTAAAAAAAAAATACTAAAGGCCCATTTTAAAGTGGAGACACCACGGGTGAGAAAGCTTTTCACATTCTTTTCGAAACGTTCTTATTTATATCACTGACTCTTCTGACCAACTTCACTTTCATCCCGCTCCCACACAACCTGCCAGTTTTTATAAAAAAGTTATGCAACATGGTGGATTTGTCCCATTCTGTTTCCAATGTTTTCATTCCCGACAAGAAACAGTTCCACAGCTGTTATGACTATCCTTCTCGGTCCTGGCAGAAATAACGCTGTATTATTTGATTAATTGAGGCACATAATTAAAATATATTATCATTTTGTATATTATGTGAGCAGCTGCACTTATACATGAAGTATAAATGGCAGGAGACTTCAACTAAGCATAAAATCACACAGTATTGATTCCCCACCTTCTTCTGGTGTGAACACAGTAGCTCTGTGGAGAACGATGTAGAATTAATCTTCATTAAAAGGGTTTTTGTAGGCAGCAGAAAAAAAGAGAGTTGGGAATTTTTCAGAATGATTTTCACAAAGTCCCTGTAATGTTCTTTGACTCTGCTATAGATGTTCTCTTTTCCTCTCGGAAAAACTTTAAAGCCACTGAGGCAAGAGTGATGAATGTCCTCTTAACCGCAGTGGATTTCAGAGCTGAGCGGAGGAAGCGCAATCAAACCGAGGCGGCTCAGAGAGCCACTGAGAGGTGAGAGCGCTGCCCTTAGTCTGACAACTGAAAGAAGTGTCATTAAAAACACCCACTACGTTACGGCTGAGGACTTGAAAGCGCAGCGAGCGCGCTGTGTTTGTCGTGCACTGCGAGGAAACACAATTTGCGAGGGGTCACGGGGAAAAAAACGCTGAGCCTCAGATCGATCTCGAAACGAGAGGGGAGCCGAGGAGGAGAAACAGTCGAGTATGGCAGAAGCAATTAGCTTTCTCGGGCTACTCAGAGTTCAGCCGTTTTATATTTCCAGTTCACCCAGGCAATGAATGAAGAACACCATTACTCCCTCTCAAATAAAGTTCACCCCCTTGAGCCATTGACAGTCGTAAAAAAGGCATACATGACTCATATAGAAATCAGGAACAAATCTGACGGTTTTCAGCTGGGACAGAACGTCTGAATGTCCGTGAACAGAGCCCAAGTCGGTGTCACCAATTTATTAACTCCAGCAAACGCTTATGACACCCAAAAGGCAGATGCATGTGTTTCATATTGAGGGGTCCTCACCCTTCAACGTGTGACCTCACATAATTATCCCACAACAAGGCAATAAAGGACATCTGCAGTGATACAATGTGATGTTTGTGAAGGTCAATGTAAAGGGATACTGTGTCCACTAAGGGGCCAATCAGAGGTTTTAAAATGTGCTGTCAAGAAGGGATTAGGAAAATGACTCATTGAGAAAAGATGTGTGCAAAAAAAAACACCACAATTTCCAGACTTTACTTTGTGTTGACCAGAAGAAATGTTCATCAAAAAGAACCCTGCAAATTATAAACAACATCTCGTCAAATCTATCTGGGTTTGTTGCCACTGACACAGCTGGAAAATGTCCTGATGCTTTCTTAAAAATATGTAGTGGTTTCATGCTTACGCTTTTTTAAAGACATCTCCAACAGTGGTCTCTCTGCTGCTTTCTGCTGGTTAAAAATACCTGGATTTTCCAACATCTCGTCAAACATGTCTGGTTTTGTTGCCACTAACACAGCTGGAAAATGTCCTGATGGCTTGTGAACAATATCCAGTGGTTTCATGCTAAGAAATGTTGAAATGCCGTCTTGAACACTGGTCTCTGGCTTGGCTTGAAAATACCTGCTGCAAACTATCGCAAAGTAAAATAAAATAATCTTTTCCTCTCGGAAAAGCCACTGAGGCAGCTGGAAATTGCCCAGTTTCAGTGGTTTCATGCTTGGAAATATTCCGTCTTGAACAGTGGTCTCTCACATTGGCAGCAAAAAATACCTTGTTTTTTGGTGCAAATCATCCCATCTCAATAAACACATCTGGCGTTGTTGTAACAGGGCCTGAAACATGCCCTGATTAGCAATATCCAGTGGTTTCACGCTTAGAAAATGTTGAAACACCGTCTGGAACAGTGGTCTCTGGCTTGGCAGCCTAGCCAGCTGTAATGCATGAAATCCAGTTCTTAAACATGTAATCTGATTATGATATACCAAATATATTTTAGATGTATTTAATGAAACGTGAGAAGTTTAACGTATCCGTGGTTTTCAGACACATCACCAACATTTATCCTCAAGACGCGGCTGCACTGTTTTCCTCATTTATATATTTTTTTTCCTCCTCCCTGTTATTTCATTGCGAACTTTTGGTCCATGCTGCCTCCCTCCTTCTCTTCCTTCCTTCCTCAACTGCCTTTGGCCTCGTTCCCTCACCACCACCCCAAGCCTCTGCAGCACCACCACCACCACCACCCCTCCAGACCCCCTCCGCCCTGTGCTTTTTACTTTTCCAGCTGTTGGTAATCATGCAGGTGCCTGATTGGCTGACAAGCCCAGCTGCTGGCTGATGGGAAGGCCTTTGCGCGTCCAGCTGTGGGAAAGATGATGGACTCTAGTCAGAAGGAAAAGGTGACAATCACACCCCCCTCCCACACACACACACACACACACACACGCAGCCAAGACTCCATTTGGAAGGAAGGCATTAAAATGACCAGCTTCCCTCCTCTTATCCTCCACCCTACCTCCCGTTAATCAACACCAGTATCATCATCATCATCATCCGCGATATTATTTTACTGAGTGGAATTGTCAAACACTGGGTTAGGGAGGGGACGGGCGTAGCTCAACCACCATTAAACATGTGACCTCATGTTGTAGGCACAGCATCTCTCTGGTGACGTGCGGCGTGTGAAGTGATTGTGCGTACGTCCATGTCTTTTGTCTGCAATCGCTCGCACATGGGCATGTGTGCCTGACCATGTGTGCGAGATCTGATCCGAGCCAAGAGGATCTTGGGCAGACCTTAAAAGGCCTGGCTGGTCTCCCACTGTCAGCCCATAGGTGGGCTCCACAATTCTTCCGACATCACTGCTTCATATCTCTCCACAGCCCCAGAACAAATAGTGGAGCTTGTGGGTGGGCCCCCCGTGGCTTTTCTTACCCAGTAAATTCCATTACAGGGAACACACAATGTTCCTTAATATGGCTTCAACTCGCTCTCATAAAAATTGCAGATTGCATGTTGTGGACAAGAATAATATAAAGTCTTTCCCCACCGTGATGAATTGCCCTTAATAAATTGGACTGTGTAGCAACAGAATGGATTGGACACACACATATTGGCTCTTCATTCAAAAGTTGGTGCCATCTATCAATATTTTTATATGAACAACATCCAAATAAAAAAAAAAAAAAAAGCCTGCTCAACATTATGTCAGCTTAATGTTTTGGAAACCCCGTTTTTTTGCTGCAGCTCTGTGTTTTCAGCAAGCAAGCTGTGATGAAATCCCCTGGAAGCTGACTGCCAAGGACCACATGGACAATTATCACGTAGCAGGTCAATCATCTAGCATCTAAAAGCCCAGACATCTTTTTTTTAGGAGTTTGTGGAGAAACAATACAGTGCTAAAAAGCAGAGTGAACGCTCATAACTCAGGTGGCCCTCAAAGGATTGCTAATGCAGCTAATAAATTAAGACTTGTGAGTGTAGTGGAACAAGCTGCAAACACCACGCTGACATGCTATTATAGTGTCCATCTTCTTCACCTTTTCCCTTCTTCCACAGTATTGGTTGACAAGCAAGCAAGGCTATAAAAGAAATAGCGTACTGACACCTCTGGCGGTGTCCGTCGGTCACGTGACCTTGCCGTCTGTAGCGATCCATCAAGCCTGTCCTCCGTTTTTGTTCCATTGTTGATTCACAGTGGGATCGGTAGCAATAGCAACCCTTTCATATTACGCTAAAAGATAGTTATTTGATCCACAGTTTGGCTCAAGGTCACTCCTATAAATCTTCACTAAACCTTTTTTGACACAACACTAAGAAACATAGTCAATCATGGTTAAGTTGCTGCTACAAGCACAGATCTGCTGATTCATCCAGCAGACATGGAGCAACATTTAGCCATATTTTGATTTCCATGATCTCCTCCTCCTCTCCATAATGAATGGCTCTATTTACTCAATGCTCTCTGTTTACTAGCTAGTTGCTAATGATGGCTGTCTGCTGCTTGGTACTAACATACAGAGATCGTCAGAGCTTTTCTTTTTCCTGAATTAGCTGCATGTCGAGGCTAGAAACATGATAAGTGTCAGTTATTTGTGGCCATAAAACCAAAACAAGCTAAAAGACATAAAAATAATACATTTAGTGCAGAGATTGTCACTTATTGACCTTTGACACCCACTTAAACATTTAAACCCAATTAAAATCTTGACTGGGGCAGTTTTACATTTTGTTTTTTGAGGAAAATTCAACCCTTCTGTTTTACATTCTCTTTTCTCCCAGATATTTCAATGCCTTCCCCAAAGACAAGGTTCATTGTCCTGTCTCGAACAGCTTTCAAATGAGGAATGTTAGCCGCGGAAATTGTTCGGCTACGTGGGAAGTACAAAAGGAAATACTTGATAAACTCTTCTGCTCCTCGATCATCTCACAATAAATCAAAGTCAAGCTTACTTTGCATTCTCAACTCAAGATTGTTTCACTCTGTCTATCCCTACAGTCCGAGGTAAAGTACAGTGTAACGTAAAAGAAAACAAAAAACAAAGGCCTGCAGTAAGAAAACCTAAATTGTCCAAAGGTCACGCCGACATCCATTCCTCGTCTTGTGTTCTTGCCTCCTACTCGCGTCCAATTAATAGTTTCCGTGCCGTACCTAATGCTCAGCTCGGTCTCCGAATACAGCTGTCCGACTTAGAAAAGAGCAGCACACACCCCGCGCTCGTCTCCATGGAAAAGTCGTGCTAATGTGTAAGGTTTTAAACTACTTTGTCAGGATTTTTTCATATTTATTTGCGGTGCTGTAGATGGAATGTTAAAGGGCTAATGTTAGGACATGAGTGAGTTGACTTTTGGATGACTCGCTGGATGAATGACTTGTAGTATTAAACTCGCATCGCAGCTTGATCCCGTCCCAACACCAACCACAACAGTTGTGTCTGTTAGTTCTTAAGACTGCATTAAATTAAACTGCATTTTGACCGTATAAGGGGAGAAAAGACTCACAGACGTCGGCCTCAACGTGCTCTAAATGTGTCACGTTTCTCTGCCTGCTTCTGATCTTGCAAATTTAAGTTGAACAATTGTGATGCAGCTCAGGTTTATTCTGGAGACTCCTGAGAAAGATGTCTGGGTCTTTAGTCCTGTGTTATGTCCTACTTGGCAAGTAGCAGCTGGTGTGTGGGACGACCTCGATGGACCACTGTGACCGCTACAGGCGAGCTAATCCGTTAGCATGTGTACTGTTGGCTGACCGCTCTTGGATGTGCTAGCTTGTTACAATATTAACTGACAGACCACAATGACTGGAATGACAAAACTGTTTTGTGATTTTTTCTTTCCATGGTAAATTAGATTTTAGTGGGAGGAGATCAGTCCAAAATAAGTCTGTGTTGTCAAGCGTTGGATAACTTTGCTTTTAAATGTAACTCATATTACTTGTTGCACGACTGTGCGTGTTAGAGTAGTTTAGAGTTACCAAAAATGTGGTTGTACACGGCGCGTAGCCAACTGTACACGTACCTTTGAATGTATTGACTCTGCTGTCATTTTGTAGCGTATTTTAGGGCCCACAATCTGCAACTCTGCAGTGTAATAATAGGAATGACAGACGTAAAACATTGAAGCTATTAGCTAGCTACGCATGCATACAGACACATCTGTAGGTTTACCTTCTACTGGCACACAGCAACCTTAAATGTGGTGTTTACAGTGGATATCATGTCAGACTTAAAGCTATCAACTATCTTACAAACAGGAGCTTCGAGAGGGACGTTGGTCTGTCAAATCTTATTTTTTAATTTATGAAAGAACAGATAAATGCCAGAATTAATTGCCTCATTTTCCAAGACCGGTTCTGATATGATCGTCTTCCACAGCACTGGTTGACAAGCTAGCAAGGCTACCAAAAAACTAGCACGCTGACATCTTTGGCAGTGTCCGTTGGTCTTATGATCTTGCAGGTTGCAGCGACCCATCGAGACTCTTCCCTCTTTGTTGTTTCGGAGTGGTGCTGTTGATTCACTGTGGGATTGGTAGCGATAGCAAGCCTTCCATATTAGGATATAACTTCAGTATATCTTCTCTAAACTCAAAGTATTTATTCAGTAAACCATTATAACACAACAACATTTCTACAGTGATCATCATCATCAGCGGACTGAAGTCAAGTCGGGTGTCATGTTCTTCTGGAGTCACACTCTCAGTGAAGTGTAACCATGACCGTCGCTACAAGCCAAAATCTGATTGCAAATTGTTCAAAACTATTTCCTCCAGTCATAAATCCAGTGTGTTTGCAGATGTTAGCCTTTGCAAAGCATAACTCACGAACCAGTGGGGATTTAGATAAGTCCTGTAGGGAGAGTTTGTGTTTTGGCTATGAAGTACTTAACAAATGTTAATGTTTTTAACAACCTTCGAACAGCTTCTTTTCTTCAGGAGTTCATTGTAGCGGCCTCATGACCCGAGTGCTGTACAGTAGTGGTCTCTTTGGAAAAGGGAGACTCAGCAGACAGAATATTGATTTGAAAATTAGACATCTGCAATTGGGAGAAATGTCTAAATGTAATGTCCATATCCTTGTGAGTTGCAGCGCTCCTTAAAGAAAAGATCTCTTGCAGTGTGGGTGGACCCGGTTGGCAGAACTCTCTAAACCCTCAAGGTATACTCTGAACTTCAAGCAAAGAGGCGATGATTATCGTGCACTTGAGTAATGCCATTTGACATCTTTCATGTCTTTCATACAATTTTATTAAACATCTTATGAATGCAATCGACAGAGAGTGAGTGAATAGAGGGAGAGGGGGGATGTAAAGACCGGCCACCACACCCTTGGCAGATGTTGACAGACTGTATGTACTGTCTGCAGTACGGGTGTGCCTTTTCCTATTACAGCCTATTGATCAGTTGTGTTTTTCCAGACTTCATTCATAGAAAAATTGGAAGCAGCTGCACCATCTGCCTCCTCTGTTCGCAAACCTTTGCTTGGATGTGTGTACAGGACATATTTTTGGAGGTAGCACAAAAGTCAGATTACCTACCAGGCTCAGGACAGATGTTGGCTATCCTCTTTTACAAAAGTTGTATCCGAGTCAAGACCACGGTTAGAATTAAAGACGGATCAAATAAATAGTTGTAATTAGTTAAGTGAGCAGGGGGTGTAACCTTTTCTGTGTCTTTAACCTTTTGTCTCCGCCTTGGCTTTTAATACAAAAAGTGGCAGTCTGATGATCACGCGCTCGTATTGCCAAACCAGATGAACGACCACAACTCCACCACACGACCTCACTCGGTCCTTTTCTCCTCTGAAGTCCATGAGCGGGCCTGGCAGCCTCTGCTGGCAGCCTGCAGCCTTCAGAGCAGAAGTAGCGGGTGTTGCCATGATGTGACAAACAGTGAGGCTGCACCATTGTCTGAGCCGAGGCTGGCTTAAGAAAACAGACATCTACCTCCCGCTGTGGCTCGCTGTTTGGGCGCCACAACACTGGTTACCAGTTGCGAGCTCTGACCCATCACATGCGTCATTCCTCAAGCCTCTTTCCCTCGTTCGGATGTGGAGAAGCCGGCCTCTCCTGGTCTCGGCTCGCAGAGCTCATCAGAGATAACTCGGTGCTTTGTTATGATAGCTTTACGGCCTTGGCAGCCTTCAATCGGCCGTATATGGATTATTCATAGAGGCTGAAGCCCTGAGACTTCAAAGCTGCAGGCAAATTAAATATCAGGAAATTTCTCTTTTTGATCTTCAGATCGTTGTCAAAGCTTTAGAGGGAGTGCTGGAATATCCCATGACTGGCAGCAAGACTGTAAAGATTAATAACAGAGCAGAGACAGGCTGAACATTTAGGCCCTCTAACTTTATCAGCTTTTAGATTAATGTTAATCATTTAGGTTCAATGTTTAGAGTATTAGATAATGTGAAAATGAAACCCTGACATTCATCTTCTGTTTTTAGGAGCTGCAACATGAAAGTAAATATATAAAATTCTCAGCAAAAGCACATCAATCTGACACAGCGGAGCCATCTCTTCTAGTCTGTTTTGTGTTTTATATATCAGGGTTTTATTGCATGTTATCGTTCGCTCCATTGGCAAAGTGATCAAAGCAGATACAGTATGGGTGATCAAAGGCGCGGAGGAGAATACTTTACTGGCCACGCTGCGAAATAGAATAATGATCTTTTGATACGAGGCACACACACAGTGAGAGAGTGATACTCTGCTGCACATTTTGATGGTTCAGTGCAAGTTTGAAAATGTATATAAACCTTTTCTGACGCAGTCCGGTCGCATTACTTTGCTTCGTGTCCACGGCTCATTCAGATTCTGTTTATGACTCACTGAGAAAAATTGGTTTGCTCCCTATTTTCATTGTTTGTTCCCTAGAAAGACCGATGTTCGCAGGTTGCTCTGGGTCGACTTTAACACTTCTCGTAATGAGAGAGGACAGGCTGTCTTCATAACTACAGGAAGGAAAACTGGCACGACCGGCGGCTTCAACCAGCTGCGGAGTGATTAAACTGAAGGGGACGTTTATAAGAAGTGATTCAACAGAAGATGGCGTTTTTCCATGGTCAGCACAGTAAGAGGCTAAAGTTCTTCTGTCTGGATAATAAAGTGCCATTTTGCCCAGTGAGGTGGCATTTAGAAAAACACACACACAAACCGCACATTCAGGGTGACTGACAAAGCTGCACAAGTGGAAGGCCTTCGAACCGAAGCCAAATAACACAAGGTGTTGCACACGCAGAGCGGATTAAGGGCGAGTTTAAGAGGTTAGCCAGTTTCCAGAAGAAATGTGGGACAGAAAACGGGACATCTTTAAATCTTGACAGCATATTTAGAGTGTAGAGTGTTTAACTATATGGACGCACACTGGCAGCCTGCACCTTCACGACAAGTACAAGTTTACTCAGGAGAGAAGACCTCCGGCCTCTTCGGAAGCAATTTAAGAGTGAAATGTCCATGAAGGTCGTGAAATGTCTCGATTTGATTGCCCATCATTAAAGTCTAACGCAGCGTCGTCTCCAAAGTAAACACAATGGCCGCCACTCTGCAGATAGTGATGGCAACGCTGGGGCAACGTCACTTGCTGCTGCATTAAGCTTTTATGAATGAACCCTAACCCCCTTTTTCAGCTTGCCTGGCTCGCTGTGTGACCATTTCAACCCTAGAAACCACAGCAAATAACTGACTTTACCTTTATGCGAGTTTCCTGAATGACACCAGACTAAAGACTAAAGAAAATGGCAGCTCAAATTCGCCCAAATCCAGTCGTTACTCTTAGCAGCAATGAGATATCGAAGCCTCCAGCACCGTGTTTCAATATATATCTTTCAATGTTACTCTTACCGCTGTTAATGATCACAGTTGGATGACATCACACATCTCTGAAATTCAAAGCAACCACCAGTTGTCTGTCCAACAGTGACGGATGCATGACGTCGTGGTGATTTGGTAAATATACACACATGTTGACAGGCTGCAATCGCTCGACCTCAAGAATCTACAGCGTTGCTCGTGTCTCTGCGAGGCTGTGAGAGGTGGATTCATCGGTACTGGTCAGAGTGAAGTTATGACCCGTGTTGTCATGAATGAAAAGTCAGGGGACCAAAAGCACTCCAGTAAGATTACGAATGTTTGGACCAATTTGCGAAGTAATCCATCCAACACTTGAGTCCAACTGTCCTCTTGATAGACAGTGTTGTGTTGTTTCACTGGAGAATCATGAAAGCACAAAATCATGTATCCTCTGAGGAACTTGGCTATCCATCCAATTATATACATATCATACATTATATATTGATAAACTCTTTACTCCTTCTCTTCTGGTCCATTCAAACCTATCCAAGACTCAGGGAATCAACTTGAGGGAGGCAAGAATAGAGACAAAGCAAATAAACAAAAAACAAAACCAGATTAAAATGGAGAAAAACCAATGACAGTGTCAGTTTTAAACAGATACAAGCCGATAGTGGACAGTTAGCTACAAGAGAATTCAGTTTTTGTAATCATGTTGCAAGAGATTCTACCGCTGCACTAAAACTAAAAGCAGCCTTTCCAGGATCAGTCCTGGCACGAGGCGGTTGAAGAACCAGCCAGTCGCTGGAGCCAGTTAAAAACTGAGCGGGGCTCCAATGAAACATGAAATATATGATGGTAATTTTCCAATCAGGGCTTTAAAGATAAACAGATACCAGTGAATTTCTCTCCGACAGAGAAGTTCAGCCGACCTTATCGTGGTGGATGATGTGAAGAGTATTGTAGCTGTCACCGTAATAAATCTCAGGGCTGATTGGTCGACTGAATCTAGGAGCCTTGGATGAAGCAGCATGTTTGTAAGTTACGTCCTCGTAATCCAAAACTGCAAGATAAATTACTTCAGCTGCCCTCGTCTAACAGAACGAGAGAAAGCGGGATTCATTTTTTGAAGAAAAAGCCAAAATTGTGATGTAATTTACAAATTAAAATACTGATCTGTCATTCAGACGTGAATTTGTCATCGAGTCAGATGCCAAAATGCTTGAATTCAATAAATCTTTTGAATA
>CAEMYA010000455.1:2306675-2322483 GCA_903131615.1 Diplodus sargus
AAAAGACCTGCAAGAAGTACGAAAAAGGAAAAATGTCCCGGAATTACTGTGAAAAAATAACCACATTTGTTTCCATTCACAGAGCAGCTCAAACAATGAAGAATGGAGTGAGTGAGTGTGTGTCAGGGTTATAATAGTATTAAAATGTTCATTAGTTTTCACTTTAATTTAGTTTTTCAGTCACATTTTTTATAAGTGATTTAAGTAGTTTAAGTAGAATTTCTATCCAGGAATTTAATTTTAGTTAACTATAATAACCCTGGTGTGTGCACACACACACACACACACACACACACACACACACACACACACACAGACGGTGTTCAAAATCGAAAGCAACTCTGATTTCAAGGTCGGATCATGAAGAACTGGATGAACTTGGACCGGGAAATGGTGACAAAGGCGTAGAGAAGCGTGTGATTATGTGACTTCGCTGGAGACTTTCAGAAGCTAACTGGTGTTTTGCAGATTTTGTGTGTGACGCCAGCGCTTTCACACCGAGTTGCCCAGGTTGAGGGTCCTCTGGTAGAGTCTTTCCAGAACTGGCGAAGTGTACGTCGATAAATTCCGACAGCGCTGTTGGCAAAATACCACTTACACTCCTGGATACTTCAGACAGAAGAAGACTTATTGAGCTATTACGACATATTTAAAACTTTTTAAGGCCTAAAATTGAGAAATTTAAGACTTTTTAAGACTGTGCAGAAACCTTGCACACAATGTCATTATCTTTGACTCTGAGGCGTACGCTCATCATGCGGTTGAGTTCACCCTTTGCACTGTCTTGACCTTGTCAAACTCATCGTTATCCTCTCCGTATTGTAGCAGCAATATCGCTGTGACATTGTTTTTACTAATGCAGCCTAGCGGGGACATTTGTACCACGTGTGGAGAGAGTTTACAGACAGATCTCTCCTCTCGGGGAACTCTGCGATGGAAGAGTGGAGGTACACTGGAAGGAATGTTTGCCGTGCACATGTTTCTGCCTATAGCGGAGAGGTAAAACCGGAGAGAGGAATGAATGCAAGCCCACAAACCACAGCCCCCGACTCAATGCTTCATTGCGATAGCACGCACAAAGAATTTATGCATAAATGAGTTAGAGACAGGGCGGGTCGGGCAGAACATGAATAAATTGACAGACAGACAGACATATGACCTGCGAGTGGCTGCACAGCCGGCGCGCACAGCCTCGCCTTTTATTGGTTTCAGTTTAAGCCCAATCTCTGAATCTACACACTGGTCTCATTTAGCCCAACTCATGCTAGGTGTGGCACAGTGGCAGGCGAAAGGAAACCAAAACCAAATGGGCCCCGGGCTTGGCCCCTTAGCTGAAGCCGCCGTTGGTCCCTGCAGGAGCTGGCTGCTGTCTAGTGGCTGCCCAGGAAGAAAGGAGTGTAAATCAGGCTACACAGGCGTGGTCCGCCACACCGCTCACCACTGCACAGCCAGCCACATTTGTAGATTGGCAGAGAGACGGTCAACAGACACAAGTCCCGTATCCTAATGTGCAGCGAGGGGTTCACAGGAGGTGGGAGAGGCCGGCTGTCTGCGTTACCGTTTCTGAGGGCATTCGCTCTTAATGAAGAAGGACACCTCTGGCAAAACAGATGGAGTTAGAGGAGGACAGGGGAGGGGAGGGGATAACACGAGCACAAGCCTCTGAATGTGCCAGTACCAGCGGAGGTTTGGAGCGCTAAGAAAACAAGCGCCATGACCAAACTTCATGAGGCGAGCAGTGAACATGCAGTCTGGGAGGAGGAGGAGGAGGAGGAGGAGGCGACTGAGTGCCCTGCCAGCGCCGAGATTTAAACCAGAGCTCTAGAGTTTGTTGACTTTCTCGTAAGAAGGCAGCGGCCATGCCAACTCCATTTTAATTCACATGGCTACTTTGCATGAGAGACGGTGAAAGCGTACCTTTTAGGACTTTGTGTAAATGAGCCATTTGTTTTAGATTCACTGTGTGTGTGTGTGTGTGAGTGGTGTGTGTGGGAGGTTATGTATGTTTATGCTCTTGAATGTTGGTCTACATTGGAATTAAAATACCTGTGTTTTTGTGACTAATATAGCCCATATGCTCGCCTCAGAGACAATGTATAATACCTACCTCTCCTTCCAAAGTTGTGTTCGCGGCCCACGTGCTGTAGTTTGCGCTTGTGTTCACCTCCCCTGCGGTTTACACGCCGCAGCCACCGAGTTCAGCTACAATGATGCAACGCTGAAGTATTGTTCTGTCGCTCAGTCTCCGGCGGGCTCGGAGAAGATAACCAGTAGCTGCATGTTGCCTGCAATATAAACACGCCGCAGGCTGAGCGATGCCGATGTTCACCGGTGACAATAACACGTGCCAGCGCAGACACAAGCGATCACAGATGCTTCCCAAGTGTATCATCCATACAGGTGACTGAGTGGAACCCAGATCAGGATCATGAGACTCACTTATTGTTCTCCTCTCCTTTCTCGAGCATAATGCTGCTTCAGGCTTCTCGCAGACGAGACAGGAGGCGTTAAACTCCACAGAAAAGCATTTTCTTTATTGTGCATTAAGCTCCAGAGAGAAACATTTGTACCGTGACTTCTTCTGGTGTACCGGCACGTCTCACCAGCTTCTCTCGTCTCCAAATCTGGAGGCTTGCAGTTCTTTCTGTATCTGTATCTGTATTTTTCTCCACGTGCCGTAAGCAAATCTGGAAAGAAAACACACTGATAATCAGAAGTGTCACTGCTGTTTGTGATTATGGTTGAGCAGTAGATGCACTCACTGACATACAGGCGTCAGATCATCACACACTAGTCTATGATCATTTTAACCTGATCACTGCAAAACCTGTCATGTCCAGATATTCAGCCTGTTAGACGTATCAGCAAGATCTGGATCGTGTCTTGAACCGCTGACATATACGATCTTTGTCTTTGTCTATCTCCAAAACTGTCTCAAACAATCTTTAAGTTTTCATGTAATCACTTCCTAAGCGCTCAAAGTTTATAATAAACTCTAAGTCCCAAATCTTTTCTTGAGAAGAAGCTGCAAAGCTCCTGTACAGACCTGCATTTCCAGCGGACATCCAGCCAAACAGACAGACGGATGCCTTTAAATGGGAAGCAGCAGCAGCAGAAAGCTGGAATGTTTACAGTACAAAAGTATCCTCATGACCACAAATCACTGGTGTGTTCACACAGGCCACAACCAGACCAACACGCAGCAGCGGAGGAACATGGGAGCGTCACTTGGCTCTGATGCAAGAAGCCGAGGAGACAACTGGATGACATCAGCGGGGTCTACCGCAAAGCACAGCGATATCACGAGCTCAGTTTTGTGAAAATCAGGAATCGCCGTCGACTGTCGTGTCCTCGTGGACCGAACTGAGGTCAAAGTGTCTGAGAGATTTGCAGTTGGTTAAACAATAAAGAGGAATTTAAAAACAAATCATTTAATACTGAATAAGAACGGAACAGATCTGAGTTCAGTGCGTGGGAATCTGTCCACCGTAATAATTCATTTATTTTCCTTGCATGTCACCCCTGCAAGGACTCATTGTTGCACTTCTCGTGGTTCCTCTGAGAAAACACAGCTCGTATTTAAAACGAAATGAAGAATCTGTAATTAAAAGTTCCTCCTAAATTTCTGCAAATCACGGATACGCAAACACGATCTTTGCCCGAATCCTAACCGACGTTTTTGTGCCGCTTCCCAAACCAGAGCATCAACAAAGTGTAAAATTAAAGTCTCAGAGTTGTGAGATGAAAAGAGTTTCAACATGTCCGTCCTGGCCCAGATAATTCAGTTGCTAATGACTTTGGACCAAATGAATATCTGGTACCAACATGTGATCTTTATTGAGATACATTAACTGGATTTTAACACTTGCTCCAAGTGTTTGCTTTCACCTGGTATCAATCAATGTTTGTGATTTCAATTCCACGTTTATTTATTTATCTTTGCATATTTTTTTAATTACAGAAGACCGGCTCGCTCGCTAATAATAGAACTAGGCGCCTTTTTAGATAACAGGCGAGGCAGCGCCGGGAAACCTTTTAACTTCCTTGGCTGATTTTCTTTTGTTGCTGCATGGATTTCATTTCTACCTGGCTGGGACTCAATCACAATGGGAGTCAGATCACCTCCAGATTTGGCTCGTCCAAGCAGATTCTGATCACAACGTGCAGCATATTTAACCGAAGTGTGTGATGATGTATTCGGCAGCTTTTCAAAACATTTCCAGGCCAAAAAACCATCAAAGACGGGTTACAATATAGTAACGTTTCCCATTTCTTAAAGTGACAATGCTGCGATCACATCAGATTAAATCAATAAATCCTCCTCACTGGCTACACGCTGTACGATGTGCCATGTGTTGGTAATTCTGTGACATATTTAAAGCAGAAGCATTTAAGCGATGCTTTCTGTATCCAGGCGAAAAACATCTGTGTGAGAACTGCAAAAAAAAAAAACTGGAGGTAATAAAACTCAAAGAGCTCTTGGTGTGTCTCAGCATTTTTACACAGACCAACAGTTTTTATAATCTAATCATTTTCTCATTATGATGTGCGTCTATTTTTGATTTCTGTGCCAAAAAGGTTAACACCCCTTCAAAACTTCTGCCAAGAACTAAATGAATTTCTCTTTTTTCTGCCAAATACCACCAAAGGGGGCTTAAGCAGGCCTCGTTTCAATTGCCTCGCATTAATGTTAACTTTTTGCCCCGGTGTTAATAAAAACTGAGGACTGTCTGCTTTAATTTTCAGATGTGGGTCTCGCCTTTACTTTTCACTTCTTCGTCGCAGCTCTCACAGTTCAGAGGTTTGAGATGATCCAGGAATGTAAATGAGCTTTAAATGAGTTCACGGTTAAGAGTAGTGGTTGTTTTACCAATTAATCTGAAGACATCTGAACATAATGCTTCAATAAACCGTTTGCTTAACATGTGCAGCAGTGACACGTTTATTGGACATTGGCGCTGACGTTACTGGAGTCGTTCTGGATTCAGGATGGGAGATTATCCCGCTGATCTCGGCCTTGAGACGGTTTCTCAGAGACCATCTCTATCCTCGAACCTAGACACGGTCCGCTGGCAGGCCACAGCTTGTTAAGCTGAGGCTGTGGGATATCCTCAGATCAGGACTGTGTGACTCCTGCAGAGCAGCGTCCTGTTGGGCCAACTTTCTGTCAGCAGCTTTAAACTTACACTGCCTGTCTTCAGCCGTGCCGCGGCTTCACCCTGAAAACCTGCTGGAGAGGGTTCTGTTCAGGCATCCCGGCCAAGTGATTCTGGGAACAATACCGTGCGCGCTCCCCTTGTGTTTCCCTCTTAGGTTTTTATAGAAAAGGTACTTGGTCTTTACGTGTCCGTCCAGGTATGTCGGGTGTATCCAGCTGTGCAAGACTAAAGCTCCACCTGAGCTCACGGTGCTCAGCGTCTGCCACGTTTGTATGGAAACATGTTTGTAGACTCAAGAGAAACGTGAGCGCAGACGACTCAAAGCCCCAAACTGCACTGTAATCAGTGTTATAAGACAGTCTGGCAGATAAGGCTTGTGTAAATATCGCCTGAGTATATTTAGATTGTCGTGTTGAATGAAGGTACCAGCATACGAGCGGGCTGCAGTGTTAGTGTAAGGCTGACGGAAGGCGAGCATGAAAGCCCTGTACAGAGCCTTTATGGTTTTAAGACTTTGTTTTGTGTCAGTGACATGATTGTTCAAAGTCTCTCTGCCTGCCAAAACACGTATTACACTCGTTGAAATGAACACATGAAGCGTTTTTCTTTCCTAGAAAAAGTTAGACATGCTCTCGCACGTATGTAATGATGAAGGGAAACTGCTGACCCACTAACTGCAGCAGAAGTAGTTCATCATTCAGTTCCATCCCGGATCGTGTTTTTTCTACACGTGACGGTGAGAGTGACGCTTCTCAGACAGACAGCAGCCGTGGTTCAAACTTGTGACATGAACAGGGCACAAATCTTTCAAAGCAGTTTATGTTTTTGTTAACGTGTTGGCCAGCGTGAGCGAATGTCGCCCTTCTCACCTTTGGCACTGTGTCTATATATTGTTTTTCTGTCATAAAAACAATGAAAGGGTGCGGTGGAGTTAAAGATGTTCTGAACATGGGTTTTGAGTGATATTAGCAAGTAAGTGTTGAAGTCACGCACATCCGGTTTACTCTGTGGGACGTAATTTTTGCGTTATGATCTACAAAAGATAATTTGAGAGAGTTGTCGTCAATCCTACTGTCTGCACGGTGAAGTGTACCTTAACTGCAAATTGCTCCAATGCTGTTGGTGTGCGCGCGTGCGTCACAAGCTGGCTCAATGTATGTGACAAAGAGGGGCAATGAAAATGTGTTTTTTTATTGTAACTTGAACTAACATAACCATCTACAAAAAGCATGCTGTGTGGAGAGTAGCTGCATCAGTGGTGAATGCATTGTGTGTGGATGAGTGAGGCGTGTGTGTGCTGCTGTTGAATGCTAAAGAAAACACAGAGACGAATGCAGAACCAGAACCAGAACCATGATGTGGAGGTCAGGAGAGAGAGAGAGAGTAAGACAATGAGTCCAATCTGGCATTTATAACCTTGATAGAAGCCCAGCCAGGTGTCAGCTCCTCGGCCTAACGACCCTCCCTGACTGTAGGAAGTGATCAGCTGCATAATGGCGAGCGTAGAGGGGGGGCCGTAACCTGCTGTGTCTCAATTCAGGTTCTGTATCCTTCGGAGGAGCATTTGAAGGCCTATTGCTTTACAAAACCGTGCGCAGGCTGTCCCAATCCGAAGGCTTCTTCAAATGCTCCTTCCTTTCCCTGTTTTTGGAGGACGCACCGCTAAGATCCTTCGTGGCCTCACACATCCCAAGATCCTTTGCGCGCCAGAAAAAGAAGAAAGAAAGAGAGAAAATGGAGACATTGCATGGCGTAGATTGTCACTTTCGTTGGCCTGGACGGCAGAAATCGGGTAAAACATCTGGAGACGCAACCAGGAAATGCTCCAAAGGCGAGACCGTTTTAGCAGGTTCACATCTGCGTTCTTCCGAGTTCTTGCACTGAAACTCGTGTTGCTGCTTTCCTGCAGTTTCACAGTTTCAAACTAGTTGTTCATGAGTAATTTATATAGCTTTATTTGGCATTAGAAGTTAAGAATAAACATGCACGGAGTGATTAGATAGCACTTGTTAGTGTTATGGCTGTGGGAGGAGGTCCATCCACACTCAAAACAAACTCATGACATTATCTTACACATATTAACTCACAAGACAATTACAGCAGCCTCCTCTGGCTCCAGCTTTATGTAATTAAATCTTGAGGCTCTCTGAATACCTTTCCCCATCACATCATCGGACACATCATAGGATTCTGATATATTTGCATGTTCCAACTGTGCAAAGGAGCGACGGCTATCAGGGATCTGTCCCTGGCTCCGTGTCCGGATGAGGAATCAGCGGGTGTGTGTCAGGGCAGTGCCGACGTTCAGCCCTCCGTGACCGGATCACAATAGAAGCTTCACTTTTTCCAAAGTAAAAGAAATGTCAAAACAATATAAAACTTCAGAGGTGACGTCAGGTTGTGTTTTCTCGCTGGTTGCATCTACAGAGGAATTACAGCCAGGCGAAGTCCGAATCATCACAAGAAAAACATTTCTCAGCGACAGAAACAATAGATCTGATGTCGTCATGAAGACAAACATTGAAATAATTATTAGGAGGCTTATATGTTGGACCTGCACTGTCTCCCTGTGTTGTTTTTGGTTTTTTTCTAAACCCAAATACACTTTGTTTTCCAGTATTACATCCCGTGGAATGGAAAATGTACCGTGAGTCCCAGAAAAATCTCTCTCTCTCTCTTCTGTTTCCTGTGTTTTCCCGTCTGTTTCACATAAAGTCACATCAGATTTTTATCACCCCACGTTTTCTGCTCTGCAGCATTTGTAAGTGCAGTTGTTCGCAGTCAGATATCAGTTATGTATTCGAGGGGGAAATGTTTTAGAGATTAAGTTGTATTTCACTTTTTAGAAAAACCATCCAGTAACTTTATTTTCTCCGCGGTTGTTTGCACTGGCGTCATTGTTGTGTTTGTCTGACCACCGCTTGACCACACTGGAGCAGAACTCCTCCGAGCAGTTCTGCTGTACACACAAGTAATTACGGTCATTTGCATTTTGATCCGATGCTATCTCATGACCTCACTCATATTTCAGTGTTTTTTGGCATCGGTCACTTCGTATGAAAGGTAAAGGTACGCTTTGATAAAAACCACAAACTGCCGGAGGAACAAAAACTGCAGTAATTGGTGCGCTACTAATTCAAAAATACATTTCCGATTTGGACTCGTGTTTACATAACACGAGTCTGAAGCAGGAAAAACATCCCGTGGCAGCATGAAATTGGAATATTTCAATTACTTCAGCCCATATTTTGTGTAATTAAAGTGTTTTTATTTTACCATAAAACTTCCACGTTAGGAGAAAGA
Source organism: Diplodus sargus (assembly GCA_903131615.1). Taxonomy (NCBI): domain Eukaryota; kingdom Metazoa; phylum Chordata; class Actinopteri; order Spariformes; family Sparidae; genus Diplodus; species Diplodus sargus. The sequence goes on from CAEMYA010000455.1 coordinate 2,315,138, forward strand.
AAAAAAAAAGAGAAATGTGGTGATTGCTTGGAAAAGGAAATGAGTGTTTAATGAGTCTTAAGATCTTTCAGAGTTATTTCTGAGGATTCAATGAGGTTTTTGGAAATGGCGCCTTAAGCTTTTGTTCTTATGAGCTTCTTTCAGACACGTACACACTGTCTGTAGAGAGAAGTAAATGATCAATATATAAAAAATATACAAAACAAAAAAATTACACAATAAAACGCATGTGTAAGCAAGTGAAAACAGAATTCTACAAAGTACTGACAATTAATTAAAAATCTATAATGTGAAATAAGTGATTCTATGAGTATTCACCCGTCTTCAAGTCACTGAGCCTGTGCAGACGGGTCTTAATCAGGCTTTTCACATCTGGACTCCGCAATTTTACTCCAATCTTCTTTGCAAACCTGCTCAGGTTCTGTCAGGTTGCACAGGGATCAGACCCGCCACAAATTCTCTACTGGGTCGAGGTCCGTCACATTCACCTTTGCTGTCTTTAAAACATTTTAGCGTAGCTTTCGCTGTTTGCTTCGGGTCATTATCTTGCTGGGAAATAAATCTTTTCCCAAGTTGTAGCTCTCTTGCAGACTGAATCAGGTTTGTCCTCCAGGATGACCGTTTATAAAAGCAATAAAAGGGGAAAACACCCGATATATTATATTGACGCTGTGCGAATTCTCAAAGCGTGTGATCCTGGAAACAAACAGCGAAAACTGCTGGATATTCAACAGCTGCTTTTGCATAATGTTCCCTATCAAGGTTTTCTAGGACACAACACAAACATTCCAACGTTTCACAACGTGGGTTACTGTTGTAGTTTGGGATAATACACCCATTGGCACCGGAGTCACTATTGTCTTTAACTGCTTCTTCTGACAACAACAACTTCTGTGTGGTTCATTTAATTGTCTGGATGACTCATCAGTTTGTGCAAACAAGATCCAATCTCTGAGGGTCAACAAAGGCGCTGCAGCCTCGCTGTGAAGACGTGAATTATTTCAGTGATCACTCAAAGCGCTTGTGTTGTTTATGTATTAATTTGGTAAATCCTGAAACGTTAAGAAGTCGACTGAGGCTGGTGTTTACTTCGCCTCCTCGGACAGTGGTGACAAAAACTAAACTGTTGTGATCTAAACTATGACAATATTACGCAAGTTGATAGAATATTACATTGCAATAATGACAGATGGACAAAAGACAATGTTTCTATCAAGGAATATCTTGATATTTAGGGGATCTGTGTAATAGATTTCCTGTTGAGTTAGATGAGAATATTATAAGTGTAAAGTTTCAGCCAGCAGCCTGTTAGCTCAGCTCAACCCAAAGACTAGAAACGGGTGAAACAGTTTGATTGTTTCTGTCCAAACGTAACACATCTGACTGTAGCTCACAAATTAACATGATGGATCTTGTTGTGGGTTTAATCAGCACAAAATCAGATATGTTTTAAAGTTGTGGTTTTGCAGGGGGACTGTTTTTGAAGAACCGTACTCTCGTGCCGGCTTGACTCTGTTCATCAGCCCAGAGCGGCAGGGTTTTATTTCTCTGTTATAACAGAGCTACCTGCTTGAAGGTGTGGCTTTAGCTGATGACGCACCTGTATTGGTGCTATGCAGTGGTTTTGATAGCTACGTATCATTATGGATGAAGACATGGCAGAGATGTCAGCATTTGGTCAATGTTTCAGCAACGTCTTCCCAATTAGCAATCGCCCCTCATGCAACGTCTTTCCAACGTAAGTCCTGTCGTCTATAATTAAGCCCAGTCTGCACAACCAACTCGGAGTTGGTGGTGCACCATCATCTGAGTCCCAACCTGGTCGATCTCTGATGCAACTCGGCTATTTCAACTAATAATGGAAATACCAATCAGCACGGCGTGGTTTGTCTCAGTGTGGCCTAAAGTAGTTGGAAGTAGGCATTTTTATACTTTTGTTTGGATCAAGCAAACGTGCAAAATCTGGATTACTGCAGACATAAAAGAAACACTGGTGCTGTTTGAAAAGGTGAAAGCGGTTCTGTTTAACCGGCCTGACCACTCTACTACACAGAAGCACTTTATGGAGTTGCTCGGCCATCAAGAGCGAGCCGAAACCTTTTGTATCAGCATCATGACATAAGTCAAAGTCAACGGTTTGAGGAGCAGCATGTATAGAACTCATTCTTCAATCTACGTCATACAGGCTTCACCTTCTAACAGTTTCTATAGGTGTAGCGAGGCAAAGCCAAGAATTCACCCCCGCCAACACGGAGCTAACACAACATAAAGAACGTGGCCCGGTCACATGCGTGCGGAGCGCCGTTACATACTTTGAACGCTGCTCTAACGTGGCCCGGCTGACCTCACATAAGAGGCTGGCAACAACACTCCACTGCACCTAACCACATCAACGCAATCAGGGGGCAGCGAGAAACATTACTGCTGGACACATGCGAAGATGAAAGCTCCTGCTCGGATCCCTGCGGTGCGAACACCAGCGACTGGAAAAAGTGCTCATGTGTGAGTATTTTTTCAATCATCAGTCTTGCATGTTTTTGAAAAAGCCAGAAACACAAACCCACCACACAGCAGATCTGAATCTCCGCTTCACAGTTGCCTTTTTCCACTTTGTTGTTAATTTCACCGCATTATCTGATGGCCAGTACTTTCCAAAAGACTCTTCTGTAGCGATCTTCCGGTTTTTTGTGAGCGTCATCTCCAAAACCTCTGGCTTTGTCTTGGAATTAATGTCTTTCAACCTCTGTAGTTCACTTGGTCTTTTCCTCCTCAGTTCCTTTCATATGCTCAGTGAGTCCTTGGACCTCACCCAGCACAGGATGCTGAACTTCTTGTGTCCACCTTTCATGTGGTTCCAGGCAACAGGGAAAATACAGGGCACACACACACACACACACACATACAAACACACATGGACAGACAGATAGAGAACGAGAGAGCGACGCAGAAAAAGAGGCTGATAGTCGCTCAGTGAAAACAGATTCCAAGGGTAGATTTCATTGTCTGTGTTTGGTGGCTTGAATTTCTGACCTCTGCAGCTGTGAACGCTGTTGCTTCTCGGCTGTTTGGGTGCTGCATTGGCTCCGGCTTAAGGCCTAAATGCCGTTTCTCAATGTTGATGTACGTTACGAACAGATGTCTTCAGAAGTGGAAATGTTTTTTCGTCCTTGCCGTGTATTCACACCACAGCAGAAGGTTCCAGTTTTTGTTGAAAGACAAGAACCATTGAGGAATAACGTGCCAAATGAGACACAGTCTGAACCTGCGAAAGGCAATGAAAATAAAGAATGACTTATTAGTTATTCTCACACGCTGTACTAACATGGCGCCCCGACACAAAAAACAGGATCCTCTGAATTTATCTTTCCCTCCATTTTGTCTCCCTGCTCCTCTCTATTCCCTCGCGTACTCTCTCCACCACTCAATCACATTCCCTTCCCATTGCTGTTCGCCAGTGCTTCGGCTCCGTAATGACAATCCCAGATGTGGCTTAATAAATACTCTGTGGCCTGACGATTGAACCCTAGCTTCACTCAGGGAAGTTCACTGGCGATCCATGTTTCAAGGCACCAACAGATGAGCCCGCTCATTTTGAAATGGAAGATGTTTTCACTCTTTAAGAATAGAGCGTGCAGGAGGCTCATGGGGCTGGAAGGGAACCGTACTTCTGCATGCCCAGAGAGTATGGTTCGCATTAAGGACACATCATATTTCATGTCTTTTTATCAGGAAGATGGTCAGGAGTGCAGGCTGTGCGGAGCTAGCGAGACCGCAAGCTAAAAATACATTTATGTGCCACGATTGAGGCTGCAGTTGTACGCCCATCGCATGCATTGAAATGATTTAGAGCGGATCAACGTCAGCAGGCCTAAAAACACACAGTGTGTGTTTACATGGCCGTGTGTTACACAAGCGTGATTGGTCCCTGTCAACGCCGACCGCGAGAGGCGGATGGAACGAGGACGCGCGGGACGGTCACTCAAATCGTAACACGGGCTCGGAGAATCAAACGCCTCGTTCAAACTGCCACATCGAATCAGCGTTTGGCAAATCCACATAGCATCCAGACTGACGGTAGTAAGTCAAGACGGCAAAAAAAAGGAGATAAAGTAACATTTTTCGAGACGGATCCAAACCACATTCAGAGGTAGTTTGAGATGCAGTTCCAATCAGTTGTCAACAGATGTGTCTCGGTTCAGGCGCCGTCGCTGCCAGAATCGGATTTCAAAGTGATTTTTATCGTTTGCAACTTGACACAAGACGAAGACGTCAATCCCAAAGAGAGACACTGAAAGACTGGATGCTTGACGGTGCTTTTTGTTTGGAGGGCAGGATGACGGATTTCTGTTTCTCAGGCTTCTTCGTCACCGTTACGTAGCTACTGATGCCCACGTCACTGGCACAGCAACCGTTGGCTGACGATGAGGTTGATTGTGTCTATTTACAAATTGAGTCCGATCACAGCTGACATCGCACACAGGTGGTCTTGAGGATTTGAGAAACGTGTCTGATTTGCACAAAGACAGACGTGCATGTTGTTTTCCATCCGCATTGACATTTTTCCATTGCCGTTAATGGATTAAATGTGCCGGGATGTGCTGAGGTGCGTCCCAAATGGACCGTCTCCAGAGTGGAGCAGTGGCGTCTCCCAACCGTTGCCATCTCCTGACAACCTCTTCACCGCGGCTTGTGTCGCCATAGCAAGACTCTTGTCTTTGTAGAAGACCAGAGAAAGACGTTTTTTAAAAGTCTCTGTGTTCAGCCGTCAGTACTTTTGTATCTTCTAACAGAATCTCTCTCTCCTGCGTCCAGATATCTGATTTATTTTACAGTTGCATCATGTTCACTTGATCACTGCAGATACATGTTTTGCTGCTTCATAATCAAAGCTTATGAAAAACGTAATAACAGAAACAAGACAAGAGCGTCACCTTCGAGTAGATATCGCTGTTGCAGTGGAGACGCGAGGTCCGCAGGCGGTCTGGGCTGATGTTCCGAGTCAAACCGAGCCAGCACATGTGTGTGGAAAAGCCCCGTGTATCATGTGTTCACGGTGGTCACAGTTTGCAGAGAGCCTGCGTGGGACGTTCGGTCTGTTTTCAGTAAAAGACGTCTTCCTGTGTTCCCCTTAATAATGCCTGCATCTGACTCACATGCAGGCTGATATGGTCTCTGGTAGGTGGGCTCGTCTCTTCACATGAATACTGAACATATGAGGTGATGTCTACATGCTAATCAGCTGTATTACACAGATCCGCTCATTTATCTCTCTCCGTCTTTAGTGTCCCTCCTCCTCCATCTCCTCCTCCTCTTTTTTCAGGGCTGTGCTGTGGACACATTCAGAAAACAAGTTTCACAGGTGGCAAAAGACGAAAAGAATGATATTTTTTTTACTGAAACAGAATGCATCCTTTTTCCTTTTCAGCAGGGTTCTTTTCACTGTCTCTGCCTCTCTAACGAAGTACGTTTGTAGCTTTCTTTGACTTTGACCGTGACTCGCCGACTCTCCATACACAACACTTTACACACAAACTTCTCCAGCAGACGTTAACACACAACAAGGACCAAACACCAGCACGCTCAACCTGCAGCTTCCCTCACCTTCAGAACATCATTCCCACATTTACAGATCCCATCAATAGTCGGTCCCTTGACTGAAGTGGACTATGGGATCCTTCTCAAGTAATTCACTACAGTTTCAATCAACCAAAAGCTTAACTTTAAACAACACCAGGGCAGGCACACGTACTGCAGTGCAAAACCCAAATATATTCCATTTGATGATGTAAAACATAGACAAGCAGCAAATTAGATTTTCGTCACAATTATCTGAAGTTGCAATATGTAAGAAATTGCCACCTACGGAATTCATGATTACATTAAAGAGGGGGCAGCATCCCACCAGAGTTAGCGCTAAGTGCTGCTAACAGTCGCTACCATTAGCTAGTTAGCTCAGATAGCAATGGAGCTAGCTGTCGGGACTGTGAGCTCTGAAGCGTGGGTGCTTACCAGGAGCTTTGGACCAGGACGGGTCAGGGCTAGCTGTTAGCATGCTACCTTCAGCTGATATATTTGATTTTTTTTCCAATTAAAAGCTTATATATTGCACCTTTACACATTTTTTTTTCTAGAAACATCTCATGGGTCGATTTGAACCTTATGACAGGCCGACTTTCCCCCCACAGGCCTTCACTTTGTTCAGCCGTGGTCTCGAACAGAAACAGAAAATACTCCCCACAGTGCAGCCATGATTGGCTTATCAAATCGCCGTGACTGATCCTTTAACAACCAACTTCCCATTTTCACATCTATCAGGCACAAAGATGCACTATCACACTTTAAGTCACCATCTTTCCACTCTGGTGAACAGCTGACTGCGCTGGTATTCGGTGCAGTCGCTGACAGTCGTGAGAATGAACCACGAAGTTAATGTGCATTTAAATCCAAAGCAATTTGCTAAAAAGCCACACTGAGCACATGTTTACGTGTAGATTCTGAGAAAAGTATGTGAGGTTTGATGAAATGACGCCGCAAATATTTCATCTGTGTAATACGAACGACAGAAGGTGGCGAGTTATGCTGGGTCGAGCTCTGCTCCCTCTTGGCTGTGAAGCACCAGAGCACATCCATCTTTCTGTCTCCCTCCTGGCTGCCATCTCTTTAACACCTCTTTAACGCCACCTGTGACTTATTTCACCTCAAGCTCCCAGTTTTTAAACGCCGCCCACTGCCTGGCCTGTTGCTTGATGGCCTGATAGTTCGGGTTTAAAAACTTTCTCCACGTTTGCGGTACAGTTGTTGGGAGGAAGAGCAGCTGTCCGAGAGTCTCCACGTGCCTCGAGCACTGAACAATAAGGAGCTGTGACAACGAGCAGTTTTGATTTTCCTGTTGTGTTAAAGTGTTACCTGACTTCTTCACCGACGGCACTTCAGGGAGAGAGTTTCAGTTTAAGAGATCAAGCAAGCAGCAAGCTAAACTAATTGCATCATAGAAGGATGATTATAAAGCTGTAAATCCAAAGTTTAATCACAAACAAACTGCAGATGACTCAGTGAAAGATAGTGGAATCTATTAAATTGTTGTCAACTTGCAATGTGAGATGGTTGTGTGTGTGTGTGTGTGTGTGTGTGTTGTGTGTTGTGTTAGCCCACACCGCAGACAAACCTCCGCTGAACAGAAGGCGTGTCTCTCATCAGATCAAATCAGCCAATATTTGTCCTCAGTCGCCATAAAACAACATGAATACGAACCCCAAATGTGTGTTTGACAAACCACTCACACAGCATACCGCGTGCATGAGGGCATGTTGGATTGCGCTGTGATCTCAAAAGCCGAGTGTGTGTGT
>CAEMYA010000455.1:2337128-2375992 GCA_903131615.1 Diplodus sargus
CATTTTTCGTCTAGAGCTGCAACGATTAACGCACGAGCTGTCAGCTGTTAAACTGTGTTGATAATGGATTCATCAGGTTGAGCTTTTAAGGAATAAAAGTCAAAATGTCTCTGATTCCAGCTGGACTTCTTCACTCCTCTGTGCAGTAAACTGAGCGTCTTTAGGTTGAGGACGTCGACCTGAGCTTTGGGAAACGATGATCATCATTTTTACAGCATCCTCAGACATTTGATGACAACTTTTGAGTAACTGAGAAAAAAACCAACAGATTAACACTGTTAGTTGCATCCGTAGCATCATCAGTCTGATCCCTCAGCTTTTCCCTTCAGTGTTAATTAGCAAACGATAGCATGCTGACACACTATAGGTGGTGGACACATCAGATAAACATGAGCATTTTTGTTTGTGCAGCTCTAAACGATGCTAACAATCACCAACCATCAGGTGAACTGAGCGTCTTTAGGTTGAGGACAATACGAGACATTTGAAGAGGTCGTCCTGAGCTTTGGGAAACTCTAATTTTTCAGCATTTTCTGACAGTTTATACACCAAACAACTTTTGATTAATTGAGAAAATAACCAACAGATTAACACTGTTAGTTGCATCATCAGTCTGAGCATGTCAGCACTCTGTTATAAGCATTAGCACACCGGTGCACAGATGCCATTTTAATGTCAGATGTTCTCTCGTGAAACTTTGTAGCTCTAAAAGTTTCAGTTCTTTGGATTCTTTCAGTTTAATTGTGTTTTTTTTTTTCTTCTTCTTCTTGGGGGGGTTTAAGACAAATTTAGGTTCTCACTTCTGAAATGTTCACAACGTTTTTATTTGTGGCTCTTCATTGCGTCCAATACATTCACAAGCCATCAACCTACGTTTATGAAACACCAGGACGATCTGCCGTCTCATTCTGCAGCTTCAGTCTCGCTCACTTTCTCTGAGATGTACCAGAGCTTCTTTACAACAACATCATTCTTAAACATTCTCATGCTTTTTTTTTCTTTTTTAATGTCCTTTCATTTTATGGCTTCTCTAAAGTTCTCAGGACCGGAGAGAGAAAAAGCAACATCATTACATCACGGAAATAAAATGAATGACAACGTTTAGAGAAAACTTTAATAGTGTCACATTCCTGCAGCCTGCTCATTTTAAAACGTCTGCATTTTTCCTCATTTTATGAAGCTGGTGAGGGTACAGAAAATTGCTGTCCATAAAATTTTATTATAACAATTTCAAACTTTTATAGACTTAATGCAGTGATGTCATGAGATTGCACGACCAACGATCCCAGTAGTCGAAGCTCGACGTTGTTATTCTACCGTAATCCACCAAGAATGGGACTAACAGACGTGGAGTCTGATGTCGTCGTTCCAAACAATGTTTTTAATGTTTTTTATGATAATGAAATCCAAGAAAAAGTAAAATATGGTGTTTTCATCGATGCCCTCGTGAGGTTTCAGTACCTTAATGACATGTTTGTGTCTAAAGAAGAAAGAGTGACTCACACACATCGGAGGTCGAATCCTCCGAACTGAACGAAAAAACAGGTTGTTTGTTGTGAACCTTCCAAAACACGTGGCAGCAAAAACCATAACAAAAGTGATTCATGCGACTGTCTCCTGATCTGCCATCGCTGTGGTCAAGGTTTGGAGTCGCTTAGGTAATCAGAACTGGAAGGTTGTGGTCGTGAAAAACAGAGCGGTTCTGGTCGGAAAAGATTGTTTTGTGACACAATAACAATTTCCACCTTTCTGAGAGCGCTCACAATTCTCGAGGGGTTTCCTGTTGGGGGGGCGAAAAAACACATTGTCTTTTGTTTTTTTGTCTTTTCTGGTGATGCCAGCATCTGTTTGGAAGCGCCTGATGTCCTGTCGGTCTGTAAAATCAAGGCCGACCTGTATATTTTTACACAGATGGGCACAACTATTCTTAACTAACCTCTAAATTTCTCTGAAGCTCTCAATCTTTTTCTGTTAGACCGAACTTGACAAGCAACAAAGTCCACGTCCAAAAACACGAGACGTGACTGATGAAGAAGGATCCAAATTGAATTTTAGAGGGATAAAGGTCAGTACGATAGCATCAGTGAGGCCTTTTCTTATTTTCCCTTCATAAATCAAACTCATTCAGCTCCATTTCAAGAACATTTCCTTGTTTCCAGTTTGTGGTGCACGTGTGACACAAAGAAAAACAAGCGTGCGTTGATTTGTACTGCTTTTTAATGTGTTTTTCCATCAGAAATAGTAAAAGCCATACAAGGTAGCAAACCAAAAAAAAAAAACGACAAAAGCTCTATACAGGCATAGTAGCTCATTCACACACATTCTACAGTCCAGACTGATCCGTCAGAAGCGGGCCGACGCCGCTGCCGACTCTGTCTCGGCAAACAAAATGGCTGACATTCAGTTTGAAGTCGAGGACGTCCTCAAAACAAAAAACAAAGATTCTTCTGTCTCGTAAGCCGAGTCAAGACACAGTCGTCACGCGAAAAATTTAAAAAAAAAACCTGATGATTATTATCTATCTATGGGCGTCTTCTCTTGGAAAGTTCCGGGGGCTGAGTAAGACGGGAGGATACTGTGTACAGATTACAGTCAGCAGCGTTAAGGTAACAACTTGATTCGAGCATGCAGGCTCCTGCTAATAAATAATGGAACATTCTAGTCAGATATAAAAGCCCTGTAAGTGCTGTATTTTTCTATTTTTTTTTTTGAAGAAGTACACTAGAGTCGATGTAGCCCCCCCCCCCCAAAACACTAACCCTTATTATTTAATTAGTTTACATCATGCTGCCGCTGAGCCGAGAGCGTCGGGCTGAAAGAGAGTCGAGATCCCGTCTGCTAAGAAAATCAGCATGTGAATTAACATTAAAATCAAATTAGTGAACTCGGTTTGACGTGCCATAATCACAGCTAAAACACTGTATTAGAATAAAAAGTGGTTCCTTTTGTAATGATCTCTCTACACCACACGAGGGCAGCAGCTACTGACTGAACCGACTAGTCTTCCCATGAACGAGCTCCGGACCCGGCTGACCCAGCAGGACACGAAGCGGGTCGACGTCACGCAGAGACACGCTGATAATACTTCAACATTTAAGTGCTAAACTTGGACAATGTCTTTTTTTTTTTTCTAGGCAGGTTTTTTTTAAGTTAATAAAAACAATTGTGTTGGCATAAGATAACTCAAATTTTGGACTTTAGTAACAACAATCTTTCATACAAAATATTTCCCCCCTCTTTAAAAAAACAAACAAAAACAAACGAAGCCCCAAGACAACAAGAATGTTAAAATTAAAAAAAAGGAAGTAAATGCTGTGAAAAACAAAACATTCAAAAACAACAGTGATACACTTTTTTTTTTTTAAATGCACACACTTTACACCTTTATATATGTCAAACGCACTGTTTTTGACTTTAGCCAAAATAAAAAGCAATCTTTTCTTCTCGCTTTCAGTAATCTTGATGTATACTTTATAATACATGTATACAAGATAACATAGAGCAACAAAGCAAAAAAAATAAATATCTTAAGTCACTGTTTGGAATTTTTTTTTAATATATATATATATATTTATCTATATATGTATATTTATATGTATAGCTTACTTTTGGGTAGGGTGTGTGAGTGTTAACAGTTTTGGCCGGCTGACGCGAAAGAGCTTCTTTTTTTTCTACTGACGGAAACTTTTTCAACACAGAAAACCGAAGAGCTGGACGACGATTTTTCGTTTAAAAAAAAAAAAAAGATCGTCCTCGAGGCTGATCAGCAGAATTAGTGCGGCTACGTGGAGAATGTTTGCAGACGGGAAGCTGATCCTCGCGTGGGTGCAATGATTCGGTAGCTGTCTCACCGATGCTCTCCTGCGTTCACGGATAACGTAGATGAGAAAAAAGTAAAAAACAAAACACCTGTCAGACTCTAGCTGCACATCTGCTGCATCGTTAGCGACACTACTGCATCAGACGGGGAACCTGTGGGAATTCTGGAGAACAACCTTTTTTTTTTTCTTCTTCTCTCTTTTCCAAGTTTGGCTATTTTTGCATATTTAAGACAGCCTGGAAGAGTTCTATGTTCTTCTTGTCTTTTTTTTTTTTCTTTTCTTAAAAAGCTCTGCATTACAAAAAGAAAGTCAGGCACCAAATGTCATCTAGAACAGTCCTACTCATAAAGCAACCTAGAATATTTACACAGAACCTCGCCGGGCTGCGACGAAACGTCCGAAGACGATCGCTCGCAGGACGGCAGCGGTGCAGAGTTGACCTACAGTATCAGTACATACAGAGAGAAACAGTTCAGTATTTTTGATTAAGCAGCCATATTTGTTTTACAAAAGAATACTTCCGACCCTCCGACAGTGGCACGCTATACACGCCCTGACTACTTTTTTTAAAATCTTTGGTTGACCAGTCAAAAAAGCCTGATAGATTTACAATCCACTTTTACATCACACGACTTGACTTCTTCTTTTAAAAAAATAAAAATGAAACGAAACGCTTTTTTTAAAAAATAACATTTGCACGCACACAATGTCATTCCCTCGTCCCGTTCACGTGTTACCCTGCCGCGGGAGGTCCGGCTCGGCCTCCCGTCCCACTGTCACACACAGCCACGCCCCCATCCTGCACTTCCTCTGGTCCGTTCTGGAGTCCGTCCAAGAAAGAAAAGCACATGCATGCAAGCAGCACACACACACACACACACACAATCACACCACGCATTCTTTGTCTCTTTCATTCGCAAAAAAAACAAAAAAACACCCAGACACACGAGTAAAAGAGCAGGAAAAAATAAGGTGACGCGTAAAAACCAAATGCTAAATTGTCCCAAAAAAAAATCAGAAAGTAAGTGTCTGTGGTTAAAAAAGGAAAGAGAAATAACCAAAGGCCTTTTAAAAAGCGCCAGGCGTTTTTGCTGTCAGCGCTCATCGTTTCTGCGCCGCGATCATCTTCAGGACGAAGCTGACGATGGCGTTGGCGGGCTGGTCGGGGTCCAGCTCGGCGAAGAGGTGGCTGACGTTGTCCGTTGTGCTTCCCTGCTTACGCGCCACGAACCCAAACAGCCTGGAGACGAAAAGACAACGAGTTTACAACGGAATCCAAACAAATAGAGAATGATACCTGTAAGAAATCTGGATTTACATGAATTATAACGTCTTTACGACATTTTTTTAAATACAGGAGGATATTTACTATCTGAGGTAAAACATGTTTAATCCATCAAAGTATTAACTAAGACTACGTGTGCAACAGCCTACTTCGATTCTTCCCGGCTCATTTAACTTACTTGGCTGTGCCTCCCTCAGGCTTGTTCCACCTGTAAACATTAGAAGAAAGTGTGTATTAATATGTGTAAAGTGGACCGGCTGGTATGTTTCTTGGGTTTGAGAGTGAAATACAGGATTCACACAATCAACAGAGGCCATGATGTGAATAAAACAGTAGAAAGACAGTTTTAATAACAAGACTTCTTCTGATTTTAATGTACAGGATGTTGAAGCTTTTTCATTTTCATGTGTCTGTACTCACTTTCTGTCCTGAGGGTCGATATCGCAGAACGTGACAGTGTTGTTTGGATAGTGGCGTCGGAAGAAAAGCCTGAAAAAAAAGAAGGTTAGGAGTGTCAAAATGTAATTTTTCAGGGACATCATCATTTTGTCGCGGATATCATAATTTGAGCGTAACCAACAGCTCGTCTCTAGGAAGTTGTTCAGCTAACGGAGATGGCTGTGTTTTTTTCATCTAGTTGTCTGTTCAGCTACGAGATCTACGTTCAAACACGAGCTTTACTCAAATATACTGAAAGTGTTATTCGTCCTGTCGCCCTACACAAAGCAAATCTGGGTCCTTGACTGAAACACTGTAGTAAATATGATCCTGATCCTTTAATCCCACGTTAGCAATTATTTATTACGTCTCGTTGTTTGCGGTGGCTCAGGTTCACACTCGCCCTTCAAAAACAACAGAACGTGTTCAGACGTTAAACTCAAATTTCCTGATGTCACGCAGAGTTTATCTTGTTCGGCGTCTTTCAGGACGTTGTTAAACTGCGGACAGGTTGCACTCAGACTTACTTCCTCTGGTTGTCCGTCAGCGTGATGCCCTGCGAGGACACCTTGAAGTGCACGACGGTGGCAGTAGGAGGAGAAGCAGCAGCCAGTGTCTCAGATATGGCCTTGGCAACCGCCTGCGGGCCTGTCAGGGACTCCATCTCCACCGAGTTGATGTAGAGCACGTTGCATGCTGGGAAGAGAGCAGATGTTCCAGTCAGGCAGACAAAAATTACACAATGTCAGAAGAGATTACATCAAGATGTGGAGATTTTCAAACAGACAGCGTAACTGGAAATGTATTTATTGCAAGAAGAAGAATCCTTTTTGAAAATGTTTTTTTTGTAGCTTCTGTTTTGATCTTTTCATGCAGAAATATTGATTTCCATGCATGTCTGGAGCAAAAAGCTGGCTGGAGTCAAACAGTCTCCAAAACAAATCATTCCACGTAAAAAAACATTCTGCCTGTTATTGTACAAGAAGCCGGACCGTCATGTTAACAGGCAAATATCTTAAATCATCTCAATGAATTCGGTTACGCAGGTTTTTGTTGGCGCAGGTTACAACAAACACAGACAGACGACAAACAGCGAGGATGCACATTCCAGATGTTTCCAAATAAAAAAGTGCACAGGGTTTACCATGGGAATCAGCAGGGGCCCTCTGCACTGGGATAACAAGGACGTCACGATGTCAGTAAGATGATTCAGGACCATTTTTAATTCATTAATATCCGAGAATCTAAAGGCTGTCTGAGCGACTGAGTGACGGTGAGTAGATGTTTTACCTGCTCCTTGTTTCAGCCGGTCAGGCGCTGGATTTGTCGTCGCGACTTCTGGAACTTCCTCGATGAGATCTACGTAAAACAGGAGAGAGAGACGAGTTAACAGTTTGGGTGTAAAGTTCAGTTCTTCAGCAGAGCTACTGTGTTCATCAAGTCTTTATGGTAATTGGTAGCAACACAAAAATGTACATATTTGAAATATATTTAAATGTGAAGGCAGGCAGGAAATATAATAGTTAATAGTTTATTTTTATTTCTGTGCCATGCCAACATCTGGCCCCCATCCCACATGTATTGTTATTTAAAATATGCCATCGCTTCACAAAAATATACATAATTATCTGGTAATAAATATAAAATACAAGACATAAATAAAGAAGCAGAATAAACAGCTCCTTCTGATTTTCTGTATGATGGTAAATTAGTTCTATTCCTCTTCAAAGATCAAAACTGATAACAGTAAACAAACGCTCAGCTGGTGTTATACTGTTTCTGTTTGAATCAGGCTTTAAAATGCACATGACGTCTGGACTGTACTGACCTGTTGTTGGGATGAGTAGTTTGCAGGGTAGGGCCAGTGGTGTGATGGCATGTTGGTACACCAGGGCAGACAGACAGCCTGTCCAACAGACACAAGACAGTCAGGAAATGAGACAGGAGGCGAGTTTTTAAGAAGCTAACTGGTCATCAGTTTATAACCTTTATGTGTTCCCCTTGTTTTGCTCTCTACACGGACTGTTTACCATGCAACCAACGCTCCGTAAACGGGGTTGTTCGACTACAACTCTGCACATGAGTGGTTCTGGTTTCCATTTGTGTTCTGACAGAGATAAACAAATTTATACTGTCATGACAGAGTAATACACTTATTAAGCATTGCACTCTAGACAATGGAAACACGATCGATTTCCAAATCGATGCAGCAGAACCACAAATATTGTCTTTTTTAATTCCACACAGAGGTTTGGGGGGTTAGCGGCTAATGTAGCATGGAGCATCTACCATCGAGCATACGTGAAAAGCAGGCTACAGAGGTCTGAAATAGCTCTTTTTCGTTTTTTGATGATTTATCCAACTTCATGCAGCTTCCTTTGGATCCATAAAAGCACTTTATACAACGTAAACTTGACACTTGTGGTTCTAATCCCGTCACTTCCATTCACTCATCTTTTTATAAAGGATGGAGTTGGTTAAGTGTGTCCCGTTAGATACACAACAGTGAGAAAAATTAAATATTAACAATGCAGAAAAAAAAGCCCCTGGATTCTTCTGGAATTAGTCAAATCAAATAAACATAAACAGCAGCTGCACATCAGGAGAGTGATGAATTGAGTTATAGGTTCAAGAACTGGAGCGGAAGAAGAAACAAAGAGAGACAAGACAACAGTTTACAGCTTGCCCCACTTTGTATCTGGCAGAGGAGCTTTGACTCAAACAAACACAGACGCACGTCATACCGCCTGCAGCGTAATTAGTAGGAAGAACATGAGTTAGATCACTTCAGTCAATACTATAATTACAGCTGGATTAGACGTTACAGAACTTGGAAAGGATTTCGAGTCTTTGACAGAAACACGGGCAGGAGCGAGCGCTCGTGTTTGGACTTTTTCTCTTCCACGCTGTCAGCGAACATGTGAGGGCAGCAGGCTCCCACTCACCGAAGTAAGGCTCGTTGGGACAGCCCTTCAGCTTCACTCCTTTGGGGCTGCTCTCAATCAGGAAGTGCCTCACCAGCTCGTTGGTGATGTCACCTGCAACAAAAGAGCGGGAGAGGTGTGAGTGCGTTGAGGTAGTACACAGCTGATTAACGAGGAGACATCACCTCACGTCTCTGGTATTAAGATATCAACTCTGGTTCTGTCCCCTGACTGAAGACCAAAACAGGGAGAAAGCAAAGCGGACAAAAACACTGGAAGTAACACAAGGGAATAGTTGCGGTATTAGTTACATGCGGAAACCTTTTACCTTTCTTGCTCTGATGCACTGTGGGTGGAGGAGAGGCCACCTTCATGGCCAGGCCGTAAGCCCCCCTGAACGAGTGACTGTCCCGGATAACAAAGGCTCCGGGCTCCCTCTCTCTCAGCAGGCCGATAGCTGTGTAACACAGCGGACATTCACTTAATTCGCATAGCTAGCATGTATCGTAGCAGAGTTAGCGCAGAGCTACAAGACATGTGGGGTCTCTTGGCAAGAATGTAAAATAACCTTAAGCACAAAAAAACCAGCAGGAAAAAACATCATAGAAGTAGAATACTTGGTAAATGGAGAAAACTCTTTATGCTGCACTGGCTAAATTTGGATATCCGACACTGGAGGTCAGAGGAAGTCGGCTCATTATAGGATCAAGGTCAACTAAAGAAAAAGGAAGCGAAACATTTAAAGAATGACTCAGAACAAAAAGGATTAAGTCAAGTCTTAACCTTTAGTTTGAAAAATTGCCGTCAGTCTGTATTTCATTAGAAGTACAACCTCCAACATGACACTTTGTTTGAGGCACTCCATTGTTCAAGGAGAGGTGCTTCAGATCCATTACTTCACTATTTAGTTCAATGCCTCCGCCTGTCCACATGTGATGGTTTAAGGAAGGAAGATGGATGAGATGAGCAACACATGCAGATGTTCCCCTAATTCTCCACATATGGTGCGGCTTTTCTTCTGGGAGTGTAGGACACTAAGTATAAACCTGTGTGAGCGTGATGTCATTGCAGTTGAGCATGTGCTTGTATTTAACATGATATAATCCAATACGGGCAATGAGCAGATGCAGATGGGGCAGCCAACAGCCACTGACCTCACAACCAAACACGTAAGTACAGATGTGTATATACCGGAGTCTGAATGTGTGCGTTTTTGTGTATATGCATTTATCTAAAGTGGTGACGTTGTGTGAAATAGGACGACGTTGGACCACTTCACCAAAAACAATGGAGGCCTTGTTTCAAATTGGGAAAAAAAAAGCAGCAAACTTTTAAAACCACTGCAGCAGCTTAATCCACTTCTCCACTGTCTGTTACTGTCCTCTATATCATGCAACCAAGTGCACATCCCCAGATACTGGGGATAATCGCAAAAGTGCTAAATAATTGGCCAGACCAGTAATCAGTTTACACACAGTCCCATACTACACATGTTCCAGCTCCAGTTTAGACGTAGGGTGGAAAATCCCTTGAGCTTCTTACCTTGCTCCCTAGAAATTTCTGGCTTGTACCAGAACTTGGATGTATCCTGGACAAACTTGACATTCAGCCTGCTCTCTGGACTTCCATCTGCAACAAAAACAGATAAAATGTCACACAAACATCAAAAAGTGCCCAACATCAGTCAATACAGTCAAAGTTTGCTTGGTTTTGTTGAAGTATTTGACCAGCTGAAGTACTACAATGCAGCATTTTGACAGTACACATCACGGGAGATGCACCCTGAAATTGCTCCGGCATAGCTGTACTGTACATTAGAGTTTACATCTGACTATTAAGCTTAGTATGCCAAGCTTTTTGCTGTCTGGCAATATCTGCCATTATGTTTGAGGTCGCTGTACTTTAAATGGATTAAAAGCACAACACAAGCAGAGAGGTGGCTGCCAACACATTGGGCTCTCAGCCACCTTGCTGCCGTTGAATGACTCAGCCTGTTTCAGAAAAAGAAGCAAACAGAGAAGAAGAGAAGAACTCAACAATCAGTTTTCACATTATGTGTCCTTACCGGGCATATTGAACCTCGAGAAGTCAGAGAGGGTGTGGAAGTAGCTGGGAGTGCTTCCTCCACTCGCTGGGGACATTATCTTCCCATTCAGTGTGCCATAGGACAGTGCTCCATTTGGTCTATCCCCGCTCGACATGCGCCTCTTCTCTGGAAGCTGAGGCTGGAAACCAGGGGCTGGACTACCCTGCCGGAACCCTACACCCATCCCCATCATCCCGCCATCCTGGAATCCTGCAGGCGAGATGGGAAAGGAGGGAGTGGGCGGTCCCTGGTAGCCGGAGGAGCTGCTCTGTCGTGACAGGTTCCCATGTCTCTCATCTGGGGTGTTGTAACCGCTGTGCATGGGGTGGCGATCCAAACTAGGGCTTCTCTGGGACACCTGCGATACTGACGGGTGACGGCCCAAAACCGGACTTCCTTGGGGGTGTGTGACAGACGGCTGTCGGCTGAGCACGGGGCTGCTCTGCATGGGCTGGCCCAGAGACGGCTGTCTGCTGAGGACTGGGCTCCGCTGAGACCCCTGTCCCAATGAGGCCTGTCTGCTGAGGACTGGGCTGCTCTGAGCTCCTTGAGACGGATGATGCCCAAGGATTGGACTGCCGCTCAGGCCCACCATGCCCACCTCGAAGCCATTAACTGGTGTTGTTTGCTGACCCATGATGAGGGAAACATCCTGATTAGCAATTGGGCGCTGCTGGAGGATGGAGTTGTGGGTGGGGTGGCCAAGGGTTGGGTGGCTAAGGATGTTGGTCCGGTGCTGTGCAAGGGGACTTCCGTGGCTGAGCGTTATCTGGCGGGGTTCTGAGGTGGGTGGGCTGGGGTCTGAGGTCACGTAGGCCCCCTGTAGGGTGTTGGGGCCAAGGTAGGACTGTGTAGGGGTAGTAGTGCCAAGGTAAGAAGAGGTCGGAGAGCTGGAATCCAGGTAGGAAGAAGTGGGGGTGTTCAGGGCTTGATATGATGGGGTTGGAGTCGGGTAGGCACTCTCTGTAACCTGGGAGCGGAAGCCTGAATCAGTAGTGGGCTGAGACGGAGTGCTGACGCTGCTCTCTGCTAAGGGGTGATCACTGGAAAAGAAATGGAAAAGGTTATTAACCTACTGAACTACCTTTTCAAGTTCCCTCGCATTTAAGTACACACAAAGATGAGGGATTGACAGGGTCCTTTGCAAAGAAGAAACCCAGTCTAAGATCTGGCCTCGAATCAAAAATGAAACAGAGCACTGTGTTTTTGACTCACCCCTGGGAGCTCTGGATGGGGCTGCTGCTGGACAAAGGTGGGTTCAGCGTGTGGGAGGATGGACTTGGACTTCTCTGCTGGCCTGTCGTCTCTCCTGGTGGGCTAAGGCTCCGAGGTGACGTGGGCTGATCTCCGCTTGTCGCTGCCGACCTCGCCACAGACTCAACGTAGCTTCTTGGTCCTGCATGTGAGAGATAAAAGGTTCCTTATGAGCCTCACATTTACTTCAGATTTGTCCGTCTTCTGGCTTTGCAGCTGCGTCAATGATAAAACTGTGAAAATGTCGAGATATGAAACATGCTGCCGTGAGAGTGGTTGTGACTTGTCTGGACAACAAATGAAAATGGGAGTGGTTTTGCCACACATGATTCAAGTGAAATGCTGGCGGACTACAAAATGAGGTGGAGGATATTACAACCCTGAATGTCGATGATCATCCGTGGCATTATATCAGGACTCTTACCTGCCTCACCCTCACTGCTCTCATCATCTGTGGAGCATCGTTGGAGATAATCCAGAGAAACAGAATTATGTAAGAAAAAATGTGTGCAAACTCAATCAATCTGGTATTAATAGGGAGTATGTGAAGCCATCGATGGGAATGTCAGGAATAGTACTAGAGGTTCAGTGTTCCCATTAGTGAGAGTGTATTTTGAGAAAGTTTAAAGGTTGACAAGCTTGTTGTGTTGTTAAGTGTCAGGGTTTAAAGATTAATCCAACTGGAATGCCTAATCTGGTACATACATGTCACTTTCTCAGGTGATCATACAGGCAGTACAAGTTTTACAATAAATACTGATGTAAACAAACATTATAATAGCAAAAGAACAAAAATACAGTGGATTTAGTTCTTTCCTCGTTATCATCAAAGGTTGTGATTCAAACGAAGTGAGTGCTAGAACCAACCTGAGCCTGTTTGGTTGAGGAGGATTTCCGCTGGGTTGTGGGGCTTCAAACCCAGGGCTGACAGGGGAGTCTTGGCAAGACCAGGAGGGGACCGACCTGAAGGGAACAGGACATTTATCACCACATAGCATCACACAGTGCACACATCTTGACAGCTGCTACCTGGTGACACAGTCAAACCATGATTTATCTTTTGTTATGACCACTATATTTATGCTCGATTTACAAAAGAAATGGCATAATATCCATTTACTTTCCATATGGTCTGCTGTACGGTAGCTTGAAGTTGACCTTCAGTCTTGCTCACCATGTATTAATACGCAGGTAAGCAGCTGTCAAGAAAATACACAGGTAAACACACAACAGCAACATGTTCAGAGGGGTGCGCTCATGCTCTGATGGAGGGGCAATACATGCATGTGACCAATCACAACGTGACAAACTGGCAGTGACGCCACCTCATTCTACCATCAGCAGAATGACGTGTGCGTCAAACGCAAGTGACATAAAAGCAGAGCTGCGTCAATCTGGACTCGTAAAGCAAACCACAGGTGGATGGTACAAATACCACTCCTCAGATATTGTATTATAGCTTTCGTGAGTTTTATAGACTCTAGTTGTAGTTTTGATTTCCGTTTAATCAGAAGTTCCCATAAAGTTAAAAGTGTCCATGTTAGAAGAGGTGATTTGACACAGTCTCTGCTACATTAACACCAGAGAGAAAGAGGAGTAGAGTGTGCTGCCATGACTGCATTAGTCTTATTCAGACTTATATTACTATAATCATCCTGACTGAATGTGCTTCATCCAAGGTGACTCCACTTTATGAATCTGTCTTGCAACTCTAGTCTTCCTGCCAACTACTCCTTTATTCCCCTCCAGCGTAAACACAAATAATCATGTGGGTGAAGATAATAACAACAAAACACATTTTGCAAACACAATTATCAAAAGGACAAGACGTAAATGACTGGGTAATAACAACTGCCGGGGGAGGGCAAGCAGGGTGCTGGTTGCGGTGATACAAGGCAGCAAAAGGAACCCAAATACAGATGACAACAGCAACACAGAGAGCAGCAGCTGCTGAGACACTGGAAGTTCACGATGACTGTAGGTCTTTGTGCTTTACATGTATGGGTCTATGGATATGTGTTATTTACTGCATGTGCTGCACATAGATTTGGTCCTGTCAGTCACGATCTACAGACAATTAAACCTGTAGACTCTGGTGATCCTTTTCCTCTACCATTTTTTGCTGTGAGTGAACTGTCTTTACAATTTTGGGACTGCCATGATATTTGGTAGAGATATCGATGGTGTCCATTGGGTTAATGACTTTGGTGATTCTCAGACTTTAAATTCAGTGCTACCAGTGGGTCAAAGTTACCACGTAGCCTGCTTAATATCTCAATATCTACTAAATGGATTGGCATAAAAGTTCTATGTCATGATGTATCATTGTGACTTTGGACATCAGTCATTACCCAATCCATAAAAGTAACCAGCTGGGTTCTACACATCTGCGTAGGTCAGGTCCTAACCTTTTCCCAAACCACTTACAAAAACAAATCAGGTTTTTGGTGCGGATCAGGGACTGACAGGGATCTTCAGACTGTCCTGGAGCACCATCATGAGGTCAACATTTATGGTTTGGAGTGAATTATCTCAACAATTATTATATAAAGTTACATTTGTAGAAAACATTTTCATGGCAAAATGCCTGCAGTGCTAATGACACTGCCATGCCTCAACTGTAGTGTCTGCTAATGCTAAGTATAAAAAGGTTTACAGGCTTACATGGTAAACATTTACCATTGATAACGCCTAGCCTGTGAGCCATGTCATTAGCATTTAGCTAACAGAACGGTGCCTAAATACACACACACAGCTGGTAGCATGGCTGTAGACCCTGTTGTCTTCGACATACATACAACATATGACCTATATTATCAGCAAAAGACTTGCAGTTTCTTCGATCTGTGCACCAAAGTGAGTTCACTCAGAATGTGTGTGGTGTGTGTGTGTGTATGTGTTCATGTACATGATGTGTGTGTTGTTGCCGGTGCTGCTCTCGTGTGGCTCTCATGCCAAAGCGGTGCAGGACTGTGATAAGTGATGGGTAAAGGGTCACTCGGGAAGAGGAGGGACGGGATGGGGGTTCACTTGGCTGACGTGGTGGGACAGTGGAACTCCGGTAGAGAGACGTGCATCCTCCACTTACCAAAGAATCCAAATCAATTCTTTGTACTTGCAACCTCGACGCCCCACATTTAATCGTGGCTGGTGTGTTTGGGGCGGGCTAAGTGAACACTGAAGACACACTACTCAGTCGATCAGCTAACCATGCACCTTTGACAAGTTTTGCAAATAACTGCAAAACTAATCTCAGTTAACTGATGACAGTTAACTTGATTCTGTGCTTTGATGAAGTTCTATTAAAAACACAAACGACAAATGAACCCGTGTTTTCTGTCACATGCATATCTGATGCAACAATTAATAAAGGTGTTCAAATTAATTCAAAGTACTTTGTTTATCTCAGAGAATGTTTGCTGCTCAGTGTCGGACAAAATGTTCCCACTTTGAGGGGCGGGAGGGATGTCATGCCGTGGAGCGGGTGTTAAAAATATGTTGTCTCTTTATGACTAACTTTTATGGGTGTGCCCTGGGGGAGATAGGCAAGAGGACTGGATGATGTAATTGGTGGAGCTGGCAAACGACGCGTTACCTAATATGTGAGACTGTATGTGAGACTGACGGAGAGGGGGTTGGAAGTGGGCAGGACCGGAGAAGGGTGTGTTTATTTCTCTCGGGATGTCTATCTTGTCATTACAGTTTTACAGACTTCTTGCAGGATCTTTTTCTTTTCTTTGTGAACCAGTTTAAGTTAAAAAACAACAACAGGCTAAACAGAAAGTAGAGATGAAAATGTGATCAAGTAGCAGGCCAGACTTAAATTCGGGAGATGTTACACCAAACTGATTTGGCCTTTTTCTGTCTCTCTTTTCCTTTTTTCTCTTATTCTAAATTTTTTACTGAATGGCTGCAGACATTCTTGTGAGAAAAGAGGGATTCAGTCTTCACGAGACGTGACCACTCAGGCATTTTGATGAGCCAACACAAGGCCAGGGCGCTGCAACTTCCCACTCGCCCATTGGACATTGGAAAAGGCAGCCCATTTACAATCTGAATGAAAGCGAGATGAGGCAGTAGCGAGGATATTTTATCATTACTTGGAGAATGTGGTAGGAAAGTACAAAAAGAGAGAAATTATTGTGAGTCAAGATAAAATATCTTCAGTGACTGCCAAGAGTCACTGAACAAGATGTAAACTTACACCAAGACTTTTCTACAGTAAGTTTGTATTACATTTATAAGTTGCTGCTCAAAGTAGACTTATTACTAAAATAAGCATTATCATTTTAATATTTGTAACTACATCTGAGCTCCACAGTGCCCTCGGTCAGCCGGATGGGGAACTTACACAGGTTGAAGTAAGGGGTTTGCGGCGAGATTGGGAAGGCAGGGGTTTGGGGAAACACCTCACCACCAACTGTGGGTGTAGGACTGACGGGGCCACCGTCCATCTCCTCGAAGGCCTCGCGGTAGCTGTGCATGTGTCTCTGGAAAGCAGAAAAATTACATGAAAAACCCAAATCAACATGCAAAGCAGAACATGTTCGAAAATGTGCGCTTTCTACCTCCTTCGGTCGTCCACCGGGGTTCATCGCTATGGCGTTGACAAACTCCGGAGAGACACAGCGGATCGGGGAGCGAACCGGGACATCAGGAGAGGGACCGTCATCAGGACCGTTCTGGTATTGGCCCTCGCTGACGTTGCGACGGCGGGGAAGTGTTGCAGGATCGTCCAAGGACACTGTCCGGGCCTGGACACCTGAGACGACACGCAAGGGAGTGTTAAAAATAAGCAATGTGGGATCACTGCTGCCGCTTTCCTCGTGAAAATCCATCACCGTCATCAGAGGTTAATGGTTGTCAGCCGCTGTGAAAGCTCACTGCACAGGCCATCGTGTGCATTCAGGAGGCTGTGGCTCTTAAAACTTTCCAATTCAACATGCACACACAAGGTTAATGAACGGTTAAGCTGCTGATCAAACTGAAGACTCTCCATGAATGAAAATTAAGACGTGACCTTGGAAATATGTTCTATAAAGTGATGTTCACCCCCAGCGTGTTTTTTTTTCTTCTAATGCCTGCGAGAAAATGTTCCCTCACACAATTGATCAAGATGATCTGATACACTGGTGCAAACTGTTGGTTATCAAATGCGTCAGTGTGGCCAGATCTGGCTGAAGCTCAAAGCAGCCAGTAAGCTCATTTCATTTCAGTTAATCTGGTTTGAACTGAAAGAGTCAGAGGGAGAGAGGGGGAGAGAGAGAGAGAGAGAGAGAGAGAGGGAGAGAAAGCTACCAGCATAAAACAAACAGGATTTTCAGTTAAGAGCTTTAAGCTAATATGCGATGCCAATGACTGGCGGGTCGAGGTAGGAAAGCATGAACGCTGGCCAAAGCGGCAAAGCCAAATGTGAAAGACTATCGCTGGCTGCCCGGCAACTCTGGAACAAGATGAAGGTTAACGGGCAGAAGAAGGAGAAGTACAATAGGTTTTAGAAACAAGGGGACAGATTTGGAATAATAAATTCCGTGGTGTTGTTTGTTGCTAAGGCAGTTTTATCCTGTGAAAGTGCTACTTTCGCTGTCTGTCATTGAAACGGTTGGTTTAACGATGGTTTTAATGGACCTGGAGCTGTCTCATTGTTTATCTTTTTTAGAGCTTTTCTTTGACACCTACATGAGAGACGATGGAACGATCTCATAGAGAAAACTGAAAACAAACACAAGCTGATATCGAGCTCAAAAATGTGACTGAAGGCTTCTCTCAGTTTGACGCTACAAACCTTTCCATACATGGAAAAACACACTACGAGCCAAACTGTTATGGAAATTATGAAAATAGTCATATCTCATCAAGTCAGCTTCACTTTGAAGTGGGGGAGCTAAATCCCGGCCAAATATCTGTGGGGAAACATTAGTGATAGCAGCTGTGAAAATGTTAATAGTTAGGAATGAAGGTAGCTGCTATTGCCACATACGTAAAAAATCTGAGGTGTTAAAAATTATTTTCTCTGATTTTCGTTACCTCTAAGTGACCCTCCAGATGTCTCTGTGTTATGTCTTATTTTTAAAGGAAGAAATCAATGATTAACAGGTGTCAATCTGTCAGGATGCTTCATTTATCTCCGGCTTCAAATAGCTCAAATGTTGGCAGTGTGTCGGTTAAAAAATCTTGGAACTGACAGCTTTGAGAGCATGTAGTCAACACCCCCAAACAGACACACACCCACCATCGCACTGCCGAGCCTGGAAACTGAGAACCAGATGTACCCAGGATGCACCGCTCTACAGCAGAGCGCTGTCAAACACTGTGCCGTTACCCCGGCGACGGCTAATGACTTCCAGCTGCAATGGCCGGAGATTCTCGAGGACATTTCTCAGCTATTTAAAATCCAGCCATCATGTGCATACGCATGAGGTTGATTTCAAAAACATAAACTCGATCCTTATTTTTCTTTTCAAGGGAGGGAAACGACTGTCTCCATGTGTGCACACCTGCAGCTGTGAGAGGTTATCTGAGGTAAGAGTGAAGGGAAGGCATTCCCGGCAATGTCAGTGCAGATCAATAGGAGGAATGTATTTACAGCCTGATGCCAATAAAGTTAGGATGCAGTGATCAACTGAAAATTGCACGAATACAATATATTCAATGTTTTACCGAATCAATAATTTCATTGATTTTTGTAAATATAGGGTTATTTTTAATTTGCTGGCACCAGCACGTTTCAAACAAGTTGGAACAGGAGCAACAAAAGAAGGGGAAAATTGTGAATGCTCGGGAAACACCTAACTTTAACCTGTATTAAGGATATTACTTCATCAGCTTGGGAACCATTTGTAAAACTGTCGAGAACAGTTTGTTTGCAGCATTTTGTTTCACACAGCATCCAAACTTTTCCAGAGACGGGGTTGTAATATTTTCTCTATTATTTGGCATGAAATGTGTGTGAGTGCTCGTGAATGTCACCATGGCTTCAGCTGTGACTCAATCCACAATCCCAGATCGACTTTGCAACACTTCACTTTGACGTCGCGTTGCATCACTAAAAAGGAAATTACTTTCTGTGGTAAAGAGGCCAGACTGGCCCCTGGACACCCTAAACAGAACAATCCCGTCTGCATTGTGGTCTCCCAGCGGACGCATATGGCTTTAGTGGCGTTTCCAACTAGGACTGCGGTCTCGCTCCTAGATTTGGTGTCTTTTGTCTGGCTTTGTAAATCTTCAAAATAGTGCGAGTGAAAAAAGCGGACTTGAATGAGGCCAGTGTATCCTGGCCTCCGTATTGTCCCCTGAGTTTGGCAAAATGGATCTTGTGACATGCACTCTCCTGGCAAGGGACAGAGCCTCCTTTGTGCTTCCCCTGTCTCGTTCTTGTGAAACTTTAACATTATCCAATTGGGGCTCTCTCTTTTTTTTCATGCGCCACAGTTGAGGTAATTCCCTAACCTTGAGGTAGGAAAAAACTGCAACTCAGAACAAACAGGAATGGAGGGTGAGTATGTATGCAGAAAGGAATCAATGGTTAGTTTGATGATGCCCTGCAAATCCCATGATGACACAGAGAAATGTGTTACTTATGAAAGAAAGAAAGAAAGAAAGAAAGAAAGAAGAGGAAGATAACAAGAAGAAAAAAGAGAGAAATGGTTAAATGCAAACCAAAGCCCACCACACTCAAAGACACGGCAGATACAGACTTGAACTTGGATTGAAGGAACACTTGGAAAAGAGGAGAGGTCCTTTTTTCTGTTAAGTGTTCCTTCAGACAGGATGGGAGAACCAACCCGAGAGGGAGTGAGAACGGCGGTGCTCAGACTGAGAAGAGGTCATGCTGGGGATGACACTTTGGACACGAGCCGAGTATTCTGGGTAAACAGATGGATGATGAGAGAAAAGAAGAATGATGATGACAAAGCTAGGAAAGGAAAAACAAGAAAGATGAGGTTCCGCCTATGACAGAGAACAAGAAACAAGAGGGTAACTGATATTTTCCACATATTTAAAAGATGCTGAAGGCCTGGACATCAAACCTAAACCATAAATTAAACAGTGTTGTCTTCACTGTCTCCACACAAGTCATGAAAAAAAAGGATTATTTCTATGAAAAAAAGAAGCAGAAAGCAAATCCAACATGGGTCTTATTGACCTCACACAAACAGCACACTACATTTCCAACTCTAATGGCGTGAAACTAGCGTTTGGTATTGCGTAAAGTGAACCACTAACTACATTTAAATGGCAGTAAAGTTAATGGAACCGTATTGCTGATTCTAGAAAACCTTTTTTCTGGCACTGAGGCTCGGCTATCAAACTGCCTTTTGTTGACTTTCTCGCTGCTCTGCAGGATGTCTGATGTGCTTATCTAGGAACAGTCAACCTGCTGGACTGAAGAGAACACTTCCTGTTTGAGCCTGAGTGATGAGGTGACGGTCAGGAAATGAGATAAGGGCAGAACAGTGATTTCCATGAGTATGTGTGTGTACAGTGCACGGCTGATGGGTTTGACATTACAGCTCTGTAAATGTTCTCCAGTGAAAACAAAGATATGACACAACTGGTGCAGTGAATAATATGTGGTAAAAAAAAAAAAGCAAATATTCTCTCCTGGGTAAAGGATTGTTTGTGGAAATAATGAGCCAAAAGTGCGGTTGCTTTTTGGAAGAAGCTATAGTTGAAGTCTACAACCAGGAAGATCTAATTATCAGGATGAAATAATGTTAGACCTTACCCGCCACTCTTTGGGCCACCAGACCTTCAACGTTGAAGACTTCATCTGGCTCACTTTCTCTTGGCTGGGGCGATGCTGAGGCAGCACTCGGGCTTCCCTGGGACTCAGAGGCCTCTGCAAACTGCGACAATGCGCTTGGTGGGTATGTGTTGATGGGCTTCACCTGGATGTGACCAGCTACAGAGGGGGTTGCTTGTGGGAAAGGACCAGTTCCGGCCATTTCAGATGTGTGACTCAGAGATCCCTGGACAGCAGTAGGCTCTGGCGTAATAGGTTTCCCGGGTGACATCTGAGGTGGCGACGAGTGGCTGACCAGGCTGGACTTGGGGCCAGAAAAGTGGGTATGAATGGCAGTGTCTGCCTGGTAGGAGGGCCTGGTTTGGCTCTGGGAGAAGGACGGCTGGGTGGTCACTACGACACTGTTTTCCCGCGGTGGAGCACTTTGGGACTTTGGCACCAGCGAACGGCCTGGTTCCAGGTCCAACATGAGAAGATTGAGGGTTTCAATAGATTGCTCAATTTCTTGCTGGGAGGCGCTGTGGCGATGAGGAAACTGTGGGAGGCTGTGGTGACTGGGAATCACCGCTACAGAGGGAGGTGGACTAAAAGTGAGGCCTTCAGTCACCGGCTCCTCGGGGACACCAAACTGCTGCCAAACGTTGAGACCACGCTGGACGGCATCCCTGCTACTGGTGGTGCGCGCGGGAGCTTGTGGCAGAGAGTTTGGCTCTGCACCAAATGAGTGAGAGCGGTACAAATTGCCATTCTGCGTTGCCATGTAATTACCCGAGGATGGGGCTGAATCGCTTTGGGACAATGTGACAGGTTTGTTCGGTAGGCCAACCTGTAGCTGGACGGATTCCAGAGGCTTTTCTGGGACGCTGCGCTCCAGATACGGCACATGGTCCTGGCCATTGATAATCGACTCAGACTGGTAGTAAATATCAGCTGGTGTAGCCCGACCCTCTGTGGAGGAGAAAGTCCCCAAACTGTCCACACTGTTGCCCTCTTGACTGGTGGGCAGTTCGTCATCTAAAATGTCTGTCTCACGGTCAATGCTACTGTGCCCATTGACATGGACCTGTGCAGGCACCAAGTGAAGCATGCCTCCAACAGCAGAGGTTGGGGTGGACAGGTAGCCCTGTCGATGCATGGGCCCCTCCAATCCACTCAGCAGCTGCTCCAGCTCCTGTTTCTCCTGGGGACTGATTGACTGTTGTACGGGTTGGGCTTGATGATGAACCGAGGGTAGCTCCTCACCTGCAGGAACGTGCGTCTGGCTCACTGTGGAAGCCTGAGGGGCTGCTGCCGCGTCATCAGTTCGGTCAGTTTTGATGGAGGCAGTAGAGTTTCCTGAGTCACTGCTCACTGACAAGGCATGATCAACCACAGGGAGGGCATGTTCGACAGCAGTGGGAGGGAGGCCGTTCGCTGTGACTGTTCCCTCAACGGACTCCTTTTTGCGAACCTTGGCGTAGAGGCTTCCGTCCAGGGGTCCTTCAGTATGGATGACTTCTGAAACAAACAGATAAAGACAGAGGCTCATTAGAAACACTCAAGTATCTTAAAAAAGTCCTAGCTCTTTGGCAATTGCAGATCAAACAGTATTCATCATGTAAGAGTGTGGAACTACCACTGAGAGAAGTTGGGGTACCAGGAGATTATGTGGGCATGGTCATAACAGCTGCACTTAAATAAAACACTGGCTCACGTCCCTCTTTTCTACCAGCGTCAGGAAATGAGCAGAGGCTGTGGCATGAGCTGTGGAAAAAACGATGAAATAACAGGAGTCTGCTTTGCACGTTCAAAAGCCAGATGACTTAATCTGTGCCACCTGAGGGGTACTGGCATAACAGAAGATTGATCAGTTGTTGATTTACTTGCCGATGATCCCAACAACTGTGAAGAGGATAACTTGATGTAGAAACCAGTTGGATGAATGGAAATTACAGACATTTCTACCAATGTATTAACTCATAACTCTGACGGAAAGCTGCGATGTAAACTGTGTTCGCTGAGCACAAAAATACACGCCCCTTGCACATACACATTTACAAACAGCCACACCCAAGTCCAGAGAAGAGGAAGTAGGGTGCCCCAATCAGAAAAGTTTAGTCATCACTGGAAAATCAGCCTCACAGAGTAAGGAAGGCCTGGAGGCTTTTCTTGGCTTCCGAAACCCAAAGCAAAACAAAAGCTCAACATACTGAGAGTCACACTGAAAAGGTTGAAACACACACACACACACACACACACACCAGCTTATATCAAGCTCTTTTCCTCCCTCCTGCATTCTCTCAAAAAGCCAACACATGTGATTAAAGTGATCTGTTCTTTAAAAGTGTGATAAGAACTACCTCACATCCTCTGCACCAGTAAGTAACAATCTGTGTGGTCATTCGTGCTTCAGGGGGGGAAAGAGGACAACAAATACCATGTTAGATAATTCTTCTTCCACTGTCCATTTAAGTTCCCAAGGAGCCTCATAACCCATGATGAGGCATGTTCCGATAACCAAATCTGATTCTACAGCTGGGAAGGGGAGCCGCACAAAGGAGCTGTCTGTGTCTCTGTAACTTATAGATATCTCCATCTCGCCTTCGGTGAATACGGGGCTCTGTAATGGAGCTCAGTGGGCGTACACAGACTGGGTACTGCAAGGTCTCCTTGGCTGGCCCCGGGGCAACTTGCCAGGGGAATGGCGCACTGTAGCAGGCTGCCGGTTGAAACAAATCTGGTGGCGGTTGGTCACAGAAAATCACAGCACATGTTGTTCTACTTCTAATCCATTAGTGAGTCACTTTGATTGGTACATTGGTCGTTGGCTTGTAGTATCGGATGCCATTTTGACATGTTCGCACTTGTGGTTTAGTTAACTCAGTACATCAACACTCAAGGTAGTATAAAAATTACCATAATGAATACCTGCCAATACAGAACAATTCTGATGCAAATGGTTAGATGTCTGATAGCTTTTAATATAAATGATCCACTATGTTGTCTACCCTGAAAAGGTATCTTCTAAGACAGGCGGTCCAAATCAAGTCATCATAACACATTTATATAGCTCATGAAACTGCTTAAGTATCAAGTTAGGTGCATGCACCGCCGTCCACATGCGCACACACACGTTTAATGCCTCAGTCATGCTGATAAACATAGACATAAGTCGTGAAAGAAGAGCTCCCCTGACTCTCTCCATTTCAGCTCCTTTATAATCACCTGCCCCGCAGCCAAATGTCACGCAATTAGGATGATCAGTCACACAGCCCGGCTGAGCTACAACACTTTTAACAAGTCACCTCAAAGTAAGTCAAAGCCTAGTCAAAAAAAGCAGAAACACCTCCACAGGAGGCGGCTCCCTTACCTGTGTGAGCAGTGGACGACGGTACAGTCCCAATCTAAGCTGGGAAAAGCCCTGCAGAGGAGCCCCCGGGTGGGACATGAGGGATTACAGCAGCAGTTAGAGGAGTTGGTTTTGGCTACCGTTCCTTGTCCTCCTCCCTGTCCTGACTAGCTGTCTGGCCGGTTCAGGACAGATACTGCTGTTGCTGGCTGCTCAGTGGCTTGCACTAGTCTAAAGGCTGCCCCTGCTGTGTGTGCGTATGTGGGAGGTCTATCACAACAGCCTGTTTGACGGTGCACGAGGGAGGAGGGGGGATGCCGGGCCATTGAACTCCAGTGAGAAGAGTTTGATAGAATGACATCAGTCCCTTTAGATTCCCGTATCACCCCCACCTACTTCCTAGAGATACAATTTTATTAGCCTCCACTATGATTATAAAAAGCTTTCTGTTCAATTAAAATAAAATGCTTTCCAGTAATTCTGTCTGCAAATTATTCCAGGGTATAAAAACAAGTCAACGCTACAGATGAAAAATATAGAATATATGGAAATAAGCCCTTTCCATGCACGCATACACTCAGACGCCCCTCCTCAATCCCACTGGTGTCGAAAACACTCATGTAATGGAAAGAGTTACTTGGTCCAACAACAGTCATTTAACGAGCGAGCTCCAAGCTAGGAAGCAGGGAGAAAACTCCACCCTGCTGCAGGCAGATGGAGAAAACAGAGAAACGCTTCAAGGGTAAAAAATAGAATATGAAGAATACATCGACTGGCTGCTGATCTGATTTGTACAGAATATAGACGGGGCTCCTTCTGAAGGTCTAGAGACAGAGGATGTTGTTCACTGGACAGATAATTGATCTGATTTGAAATGATGAAATCAGGTGCACATGATGTACAGTAGGTGTTCACTGGGACGCAACACACAAAAAACAAACTCTTTTCCCACAGTCTGAAAGCTCTTCAGTCACGTTCGTATCACGTCGCCATCTGTACACATTAGCATGCAGGACAGCCACTTTACTATTGCAAGGAACAATCCAGAACAATTGACAACAAAGCCCAGTCGTCATTCTGACTGATAAGAATAAACATGTGACTCTTGCCTCCACAGACCATTTCTCATTTTACTCAGATTCAGTGGAAGTTGCATGATTGTGGACTGCGCTGTGATACTGTTACCTCATTTGACTCACAGATCATCACACCAAAACTTCTCTTTGTGCCCTCACATCCTTCCGCTGCCCTCTCACTCTGTTCTCTCAGTGATGATGATGACGATGTGCTATTATCCCGCTCCCACATCAAATGAAAGCCCAATTTAGTCAGCCCTATCCAACTAACTCATGTCTTCACTTTAGAGGTGACGTGACTGATGAGAAAGCCACAGGATCCCCATTTGTATAACGGGAAATCTAATCCGTCACTTCACACTCGGGGGGACTTTTTTACGGCAAGCGGACTATTTTTGTTGTGACTGCTTCTGTGTGTGCTGCTATGTCTGCGGCGGCTTTCATTCAGTTGAAATGAGCCTCTACAAATAACCTTTGACGGTGTTCCTTCATGTGATAAGAAGCGGCATATGTACGTGTGATATCTTACACTTTGTGTTTGTACATACTCCCCAGGAGGTGAATACTTGCTCTGTGATCCCAAGCACATTAGTCAGAGGAGAATGTCTGCGATCCTGACCTCGGAGAGCTAACTAATTATACAACAGCAGGGGGGAGAGTGAACCACGTCCAACCGGTCTGGAATGAGCGATTGGTTTCGTCACTAAATCCTCGTCATTAGAGAGAGAGGCAAAAATCACTTAAGGTTTACTTTAGAAAGCAGAAGCAGACACACAAAAGTTAAAACAAACCAAGCAGATCATGATTGTAAAATGCAGTATGAGGGCCCATTCTCAAACATGTTCGTAGATTTACACTTGAACTTAATCTTAAGATCATTTATGATGTTGTGCTTGAATTCTATAACTTTGTATGTGCAGGTTTTGTGAATCCCATTTGCAACTATCACACCTGCGATCTATTCATCTAAAATCAGCCTAAACTGACGGCACCTGACCGATTTTCCCTTCATACAATGCCAGCACAAATGCAAGTTAAGTGATAGCCAGGAACCAAAAGAGAAAATGTAGAAAGTTTGGAAGTTGAGATCACGACATTGGCAGATGAGGCAACACTGGAGTAAAAAGTGTGTTAACAAACAAAGCCAAACACGCAGCTGTTGGTTGGTCATCGCTGCACATGAAACTCATGCGTTTGCGTCCCAAACTGCAATACCCCCAAAGTCAAGTGTAGACTTTGCCTAGAGATGTGGTCCATGTCATGCAAAAACAAGGTTGTCATCAAGGTTGAATTTAACGGAAACAACTCTTCACCAAACGGAAAGAATCTCTGCTCCGAGGTCTTTGCCTGTTACGTTTTTTCTTGCCACTATCTGTGAAAGTTAGGTCTCTGTAAATTAATTAAAGAGCATGATCTAGCCGAGCTCCGATTAAAAAAAAGTCATGACCCAGTTGGCGCGATCTAAATAAAACCGACTTGACTCATACTACAGATAAAAATTGAGCGTCAGTCCGTGTTTCAGACGGTAAACACCTCCAGATATTTTGAGGTCCTGTCAGCCAGATGGTGCAACTCTATGACCTCTTGATCTCTAAACTCTGAGCTCTGACCTCTGTGGCAATAGATCCCCCGTAACAGCGGAAATAGCATGTTTCCCCTCCAGCTTACATGGACAAACACCATGTGAAACTCCGTGCTTGTGTCTGTGTGCGTGTGTGGGCGTTCCAAAGCAGTTGGGGGTCCGTGTCTACCGGCCTCAAGTGTGACATTAATAAAAAGCAATGATGAAACATTTTCTAAGAATGTCCCCTCAGGCCTCGACTGCTGAAACCACTAATAGCCACGACAAGAATAAAGTGTATTTACATTCAAGAAGCCCGAGAGAATTAAAACCGTGCATGATACTCTAACAGTATGTAAGTATAGCCCAGCGCCATATTTGGTTAAAGTTAATGGCTGAACTATTGATTTGGCAACAAAGCATGCCTTTACTGTATGAGAGGGCTCAACGACAGCTATTAAAGTAATACTGTGGCTTCGTAAATGATCTACACACAAGAGGCTATTAAATCTTCTGAGGTGGATTAATTAGACTTGTAAAGATTGGACGAGACTAATGAATTAAAGTAGTCAGCGGGGAGCTCATGAACCTGATACCTGATAAAAATACACTTACGTTTTCTTAGTGGCTTACTCATTGTGCAATACCAATCTATATTTATATATTGTATATAATATATATTTTGGATGCTGTGTCAAACATACAACAGAATGTGATGATTGACTGAATCTTTTCTGACATATACTCAACTGGAAAGACTGTATATTTAATGTTTTACCTCATCAGCCTCATTGATTTTTGTATATATACTCTTATTCTATATTTTATTACCACAACACGTTTCAAAGCACCAGTTTGTAATGGCTCACTGGTAACAGGTGATGGTATCATGATGGATATGAACAAGAGAAGTTTGCCACTTTATGTGAAACACGTGCTTTTATAGCATCCCAACTTTTATGGAATCGGGGTTGTACAATACAAAGTAATAAGCTAAATGCTATCGATGGATATTCTCAGTGCATTACTGCAAAAGCACACCAGGATATACGGTATGTTTAAGTACAGTTCAGTTGTTGCCAACATCCACAGCCACAAAATGCTTAGTCAAATGTAAGTACAGGAACTCGGTTTGGCTTACTGAACACTTGCCCTGCAGCTCATTAAATATACATGACAGATTGCTGAATCAATGTGTGAGTGCAAACCCGCCAGGACTGGGGAAACAAAGGACGAGGTAATGGAGGCGAAAATACCGACTGATGTTTATATGGATGCTCTTTTCCCCTTTTAAACTTGCCATCACTGAAATTCACAAGTGTGCCTTGAAGTTGAACACAAAGTCATTTCTTTACAAATAACAATCCTATAATCCTACAATATCCAAGTAAATCGAGGCCTCAGTGTTTGCAACACAAGCGGTAACCTGACACCAGTATCGGTCAGAAGTAGTGACTATTTTTAACACAACTATTACTGAAAACAAACACAAAGCACGGACACAACCAACACAGACACCATGTGCTATATATCAGCCAGACAGTTCATCCATGCAGAGCATTATGTTTCACTCTGGATGAGGTTGAGTCTCAGGAAAAGTCATTAGCGGTCGTTAGCAGCGGGGTTGCGTAAGGAAAATCTCGAGGGCCAAATGAGGAGAGCGTCTGATGAGCTGGCCGTAACTATCTCGTTCTAGAGGTGAGGAGAAGCTTTGATGGGCTAACTCTAGCTAAATTTAGTCTGGAGAGACTACAAAGACAGAGCCACTTCATTTTGCCAGGAGCCTTGATAGTTTATGCAGATCCTCCTCGAAGCAGCTCTCGTCAGGTCCTGTTCTGATCAACATCCTGGTGAGTGCTTCAGACACACACTGGCCTCGCCTGATCAGACACTTCCTGATATGAAAGCTGTATTTATGTGATTCTTGTGCCTTCAGGCGACCAAAATTTTGTGATTGTTGGGATGTAGAATTTTCCAGCGTCGCAAATCATTGTTTTTACTCTTCACTTTTCAGAAAGAGTTTAAGAGCAGAGCACGAAGGCCCTAAAAGCAATTCATAGGTGGTATTTTTAAGCATTTTTATGATACAAGAATAAGATGTGCGGTGGTGGTGGTCCACACTTTTATGGTGGTCCAAGTTTTTGTGGTAAAAAGCATTTCTTGGCAGCCGCGATCAGCTGGAGAAAAACATGTTTTTAATGACTTCTGCTCGATCAGTCATTGTGTCATCAGCCAACTCTTGGTACCTACCACCAAGGAGGGATAGAAGAGCAGGATGGTATAACAATCTTTACATCCAATCCCCAGTTTGGATGGCAACGACGCAACACCTGCTCTCTCCTTTCCTGTTGGTTGGTACAAACCTGAGGCACCACCACCAGGGCCTGAATCCGTACAGCGGTTTGACCGCTTGCCACCATCTGCAACCCTAAACCAACCGATGAAGAAAAATGGACTTGGCCAGTATCTGTTCCTTGATGTTACTGGCAGTACAACGGCCAGTATAACACAACCCTCTTCAAGCAGTGCTTCTTGTGCAGCGAAGAACACTGTGTTATGACAAAGACCAGGAAAAAAGGCTGGTGCATGAATAGAACTCTCTTTAAAAAGAAAGATAATAACATGGGAGGAGAGGCCAGTGTTCCCAATGGGGCCAAAATGAAAAGCGTTTGAGTTCATGCTGAAAAATTAGTCCCTTTCTGCCTGTGAAGCTCATCTCCCGTGTCCATCCACCCCCTTGGCTCGGGAGGGGTCTTTTTAGTGAGCTAACTGACCCGTGCAGACGGATTCTCCAGGCCAATAACACTCCCGTAACAAGACAGTGGTGCCTAATAAAGAAAGTGCAAACTCTTGGCCTTCCCGTTCTTACTTTTGCTCGATTCCTAGAGTTTACGAAGCAAAAACATTTAACAGGAAAAGGGTGAGGACGACTAGCTGCAGGACAAGTGCCTATGAAAAGACTTTTTACAGCGTGTAAGCTTTTCAGGCATCCCATCCTGTGAGAAAGGTATTAATGTTCGACTGTCAGCTAGAAAGAGTGGCAGTCAAGTGCTGTCAACAGTTAAGACTTGAATTTAACATTTACTTATAAATGTCCTTGTTAAGTACCATGTCATCCACAAGTAATGGTTTGCTGTTGACCGAGATAAAGTGATTTCTAACCGTCTCCCCTCAGATAGTGCACTGACATCAGTGGATCAAAGCCGAGTGAAAGCAGATCTTGTGAGAAAAGCTTGTGGAAAGTGATCGTGATTAATTATGTCCTGGCTCTGCAGTGGCATTTTTAGCCAGATCAGCTGTGTAAAGATGGCCGGGGAAAAAGAAAGACGGGGAGAGAGAGAGAGAAAGAATGTCTGGCCCAACAGCTGGAGTGAAGCTGCATCTGCGAGGAGGCAACAGACTGCTCATTCATTCCTACACAGCATGGACGACGGATAATTAGCACTCTCTTCCCCGGGATTAGCAATGTCTGCAAAGATCTACACATTCTAATGACTGGTAGATTCTGTTACTGTACATCCAAAGCTAGAAAACCTCCGTCTGAGAAGTTGCTATCATATTCGAGTTGTTGTCGCCTAGCAGAACCCCCCGCCCCCCTGTGCCCCCTCAGCCAGGGTCCAAACGGGGACACTCCACAACACAAGGCACTTGTTGTCTCTTTGTGTCGATGCAGTTCTTCCTAGAAGGCCTTTATTTTTTTCTGTCTTGGCTGTTATGCAACGGGAGCCGAGCAAAGTTTGGAGTCAAAGCAGCCTAATCCGTCCCAAAGCCTCAGACCAGACTGAGGGATTGATACGGAAAGCCTGTTGCCAACACAAAAGAGCAGACGGTTCACCTCTGCATCTTCCTGGAGCAGCGCCACAGCCTGACCATGTCTACGGTACGATGGGAAACATTCCTATGGAGCAACTTGGCTTTCAGCATCAACGGGAGCCGATCGGAGTCGGCTGAGAAGTGTCGGATGCCAGAATTTTTCAGGTCAGCAGATGTCACGTGAGGTGGACAGCTGCTGTCCAGAGCCTGATGTTCACACTCAAATCAATTCACACAGACATGTTAAAGTTCTGGAACAGAAAAGGTACCATAACAATCTCTACAGAATGAAACAACAGAGAACCCAACCATCAAATGAGGGATAGAAGTTAACGCTATCGTATCTCGTCATGATGAACGACCCATGATCAAGTTAGTGACTCCGGATCAAGAATGCGACTCTGCACATGAGCTTGTTGTTGTGGGTGTCAATAAATCCAAACATTAGATTATTATTACCGCTGGAGCTAGTCCTGCATGATACGAGTGAAAATCTGCAATGTGAGATGACATTCATTAGCTCTTCTCTCCCTCCTCAGCCATCGAGCCTGCTAACCGCAAGGTCAACAACAAATTGGCAATTGATCTCAATTGAGCTGGGGCTTTTATCCGATTTGCCAAATGGTGTGAATGCATGAACTAATTTGATAACCATTGGATTTAATCAGTATAACTAAAGACTACAGGAGGGTTTTTGAGTTGCGAACTTTAAGGTCAACTTTGTGTCGAAGTTCCACATGACAAATACTGAAGCTTGGAGATTGTATGTCGGTCAGTCGCCATCCTGAAGTGTCAGTATTTGACGAGTTGGGACTGAGTCTCAGAAATCAATTTTCTTCCATAACTAACCTTTAAAATCAGTATTTCAATAATAATTTTGAGTTGAGAGTAGCTGAAGAATCAGGTGACACAGAGGTGACGCAACACCAAATTCCTGAAGAATTATTAACTACAAGGGAATTATTCAGTATCGGCGGCTGTAATATGCCAAATTTAGGGACATCTCTACAACAGTGCATTTGTTTTGAATTAGTAATGGTTATATATCACTGCTGTCTGCAGTAATTTACTGCTCACCTGCTTCTTGCACTACTCTTGGACCATTTGAATCTCAGTCATCCGTTGGGACGAGACGGTCTCAGCAGTGATATCATCCTGTTGCATCAACTTCCATCTCCACCAAGATTATATAAGTCCCCCTCTGACTCCACCTCAGTCCGTCGCTCGGCAGGCAACACAAATACAGACTTGAATTTGTCTTGACTCATTTGAACCTCGGATTCTTAAGAATGCAGCAACACGAAGTCCGTGCCCGACAGGGCAGGCATGGTCAGCTCGTCCCCTCTGTCGGATGAGTCGAGGCTGCGGGGACGTCGCCCCGTGACTAATGCGTCTGGGATCAAAGACGAAGCACTGACCTCCTGGACCGAGCGTGCAAAACAACACACACACACATCTGGGCTGCCACTTCTCAACACAGGGAAATGCTTATCGGACCTCGGATAAACAGTAACTTAATGGCATCGGAAAATAAGCTTACAGAGAGAAATCAAGGACACTTCAGTCGTGTTGTTTTCGAATTTGCTACAGTGGCTGAAAACTTCACACGGCTCAAAACACTTCAAGGCCCCTCATGTTCAGTTTAATGATATATATGCTGATTTATTACATTTGGAGTCTTACTATCATGAAACATAGCTGAGATCTGGGATCATTTAAAGTTGACCACAGTTGAACCAGGAAGTTAGTCTGCAAACCCTGATGGATGTTTGGGTAATAATTTGCACGCTTGCATTAGTTTCTTCTTCCCAATAAGTCGGCTAATGTTCTGTTTATTTAAAACCTGAACGCTATTTAGACTTGTTGCCACATTCCCAGATTTCAGCAAATAACTTAATAAGGACTAAATAGTTATGCTCTCATTTCTGATAGAAACAATGGCCAACTCTACAAAAATAGAGCTAAGATGTCATTTAACTGATCCTTAAAGTCAATAAAAGCAAACTGCCTCCATGTCTCATCAGGATTTGATAAAAGCATTTGTAAAAGATTAAACTTCAAAGAATAACTTTCCATGTTAGGGTGGTTGAAACAGTAAAAAAAAAAAAAGGGTTGTGCAACACAATGTGGCCAAGTGTTTGGATAATAGACAACCTGATGTCAATAAGTAATTCAGTGCATTTTGAGATAAAGCAGAAAATCAAGTTTCTGGTTTGCTGAGCATGCTACTCACATGTTGTGAAAGACGTCAGCTGCTTGAATTTGTGACCACTTTTCCCTTCCGGTCGTTACAAAGAGCAGGCGACACACTGGACACAGGTTGAAGACTGAGCTCTTCAACAGCTTGGAAAAAAAAGGGGGGATCGAAGAAATGCTGGACACTAACTCAACATGTAACTCTGAGAAGCTGTCTGTCTGTCTGTGCTGCGCAGCAGCGTGCACAAACCCACACTGACATTCTCTGTCACTCCTCCTCCTGTGAATGTGTGCACAAAAGAGCTTCACAGTCGAGCGGAGGAGTTCGCTTTAACTCCTCCGACTCCTCAGAGGAGAGATAGTGGCAGTTTGAGACCGTGGGAGATTCGACACGGCCAAAGTTTGGACCAGATGACAAGAACTCTGTTCAGAACCAGAAAGGAAATGACTTTAAATGACTCCCCAGATTGGTTAAGTTTCACTTTAGTTGTGTGTTTTTTTCCACAGCCAAGTCTGCATTTTAATGAAGTGGTTCAGCAGAAAAGGCAGCAAAGTTTATTCCTAATATAGCCGTGTGAAATATAAACTCTATATCCTTTAAAATGTCAAAATCTGAAATGAACTTGATGTTATTTGATTGACCTGAAAGACTCACAACAGAAACTAATGCTGAGAGAATCATCAGTGAAGAACAAGCCGCCCTTTTCTGTGATTAAATGTTAAAAATATCTCTTTCTCATATGTTTTCTCTGTCCCCTCAAATTGTCTGCCTTTGCTCTCCATAATTTTCTTTTATTTATGTCTCAGTTTGTTTTCGTCTCTAATCTCTCGTCCCAATATGCCAGAAATGCGGCAGCTTGGCCAGCTGAACCAATCGCTGTAGACTGAATGGTAAACAACAACAGAACATCCAACAAAACAACTCTCGATATCCACCGACAGGAACACGATCCACCCTTCACTGTCACAACACTGCAGGACTCGCGCTGCATTCACGTGCACAAAACTAAACATGATGGTGATTAACTCGACGTGTTGATGACCGGCGTCCTCATTGGTCTTCGATCACGTCCTCAGTTAAGACAATAACAAACTGCAGCCTCTTTATTCAGATCGCTGACAGCACAGCGAGGTGCCAACACAGAGCTATCAACCAAGAATACGCAGCGGGTCGTCAACATCATCTGGCAAAGAACCGCAATAAAACACATGAGTCCAGATTCCTGTTTTATTACTGTGTGAAGAGAATGACGTAGTTTAGCATGAAATCACGCCGTCGAGGAGAATCAGAGGATTGTTGCTGCCGTTTTAGAATCATTTGAAATATATTCGTTCTTCTGATGCACCTTCAAACTGAACTTCTTGGATTGTTTTTTACCTCCTTGAAGGCTCTAGATTGGGGATGTAAGTCAGAGAGAGCAGCATGTGGCGCTGAAGAACAAGTGCATCCTCGAGACAAACCGACTTGTTTAACAACTATGGATTTGATCGCCACAGATGTGCCCTTCCTTTGATAATTACAATTGTGTTACTTGTGGAGACGTTGTGCTGACCTCTGATGTTTTGGACATTCTCGTGTGTTTGTGCGAGGTGCAGACACGACAAAAATCCCTGTGCTGAAACTCGCCCGCAGCAGCTGTAGCTGTTTTTACAGAATAAACACAATGAAAGTCGACATCAATCTTTGGAAACCAACAACCACACGGACAGAAGTTACCCAATGGTGAACCCAACAAAACATTGGCCCTATAATTTAAAGGCTTTATGCAATGCCTCGATAAGCAAAGAGGGCATAAAACTTGTTGTAAGTAGCTTCGCGCTTTCCTCACAAAGGCAGCTGCGATCCGGACAAACTGCAAACCCGACAACAACAACCATCCTTTTTGTTTCTAACTAACACTTGTGAAGATATACATCCTCGCGGCTCTGACAGCCTCTCCGTCAGAGGAGCTAACCGCCTTTCAGCGCTGAACAAGTGACAAGCCAAATGACAGTGGAAACACTCCAGTTTCCTGGAAACCCCGTCCCTTTTGTGCCTGTGAGAGGGAACCATTTTTAACTGTTACTTTAGATGCTATTTGCAAGCCGAGCCCATTTAAAATGCAGCGCGTGTCACTAAATAAAGTCACGGCACAAAAGGCGGCTTACAGGACGCGACTGAAGTCTTATCGAGCACTCGGAGTCTGAAGGAGCTGAATAAGAGCCGGTGATTGTGTGTGTGTTTGTGTGTGTGTTTGTGTTTTGTACGCTCGCTTGAGTTTATCATGTGTTTGAGGCCGAAGCTGCAAATGTGTTTGTGTGACGCCATTAAAGTCAAGTTCAGCCCCCTGACCACAGCGTCACCGTCAGATGACAGAAGACAGCATGAGGCAAACACACACTAACACACACTAACACACACACACCTCCACTGAAACAGAACGAGTCGAGACTTACACCTATTCTATTTTAGCGAGGCCTATTTCAAGCTGCCGCTGAGTGTGTGGGAGACACTTTATGGGCAGTGATAGAAGGAAGCCAAGTGACCTCTGACCTTTGGCTGTCTGGGACTCTAATAAAAACACTCCGGGGGGGAATCAGGGAAGTTAAACCTCCTCTAAAAAGTCTTTTTTTTGTAATCGTCGTTTAATGGCAGGTTGTTTTATCTCTGTGTGTTGATGTTGCCAGTTTATTAACTGACGAGATCATTGACAGATTGACGTTGGTAGAATGTAACTAAGTACATTTACTTTGAGAGATTATTCCCATTTTCTGCTACATTAAACTCCCACTTCATAACGCTTTTGTGGTCGAGGGTGCAAAATCAAACAAACAATTGTCCTCATAGTGGTGCTGCAAAGATGCACGAGTGGTATTATTGTTTGTGCTGCCGTTGCAAAGACGCCCACCAACAACACAAGACAAAACATGAGTTTATTCATTAATTTATAATCCATAATGGAGATCTGAAAG
Source organism: Diplodus sargus (assembly GCA_903131615.1). Lineage (NCBI taxonomy): Eukaryota > Metazoa > Chordata > Actinopteri > Spariformes > Sparidae > Diplodus > Diplodus sargus. The sequence goes on from CAEMYA010000455.1 coordinate 2,372,609, forward strand.
CAGGTAGAAATGACGCCAGGCTGCAAGTGTGAGTTCATCACCAGTCAGCCTACGTCAGAGGGAGATTTTGTGAAAGTGAGGTTTATATAGAACTGATTTATATAAATCATCTGAATACTTGACGTTCTGCAGACTGACAGTTGTGTTTGTTCCATCCAGTCAAGTAGAAGCAAAACTGCCACTGAGGCCTGTTGACTCCTGCATGAGCTGATATTATAGACTGCAAAATCAATGCTGGCTCATGTTGTTACTGTATCCATTAATAATCATCTACACTTGAACGTAGGACGCCTGCATGCATTTACAAGATGACAGTCCTTCCCCTTCACTGTTATGTAATGCGAGGGTTTTCCCCCGTGCAGCAGACAGGAGTAGAGTTATTCCAGGGATTTTAAAAACAAGCTGACCATCACGACCCTCGCGGGACAAAACACCCGGCCGGCTGCTATCACTCAGGGCGTAGCGCTGCTTCCTTTTTTGGGTGGCAGAGAAAGTAGCACTTTGGTCACAGAGTGACCACCGCTGCCTCAACAGGAAGGCTCCGTCCATGCCTGTGGCTCGACCCAGGAATGTCTCGCACGGCGCTGCGCTCCCACAGGGCCTCTGGCTGCTCCGCCGCCGCAGTTTCACCACAAATGAATTTAGCGGTATCGGAGCTTCTCGTCTCTTTTCAAAACATGATTTACTGTTTACGTCTCGACAGCTTGGACAACCTCACAGTGATGATGTGAGTTGATTTTTGATACTTGTAACGACCAAAACACAAATTAGCAGTTTTCTTTATCTACTCTGTACTTGTTATTTACATTTTATTCCAGCGTTGATATGATTATAGTGTGGGAGCAACTAAATAATCAAACAATGTGCGATCAAAAAAACATCAGTATTCATACACAAGCTGATTGTGTTTTTGTTTTTTAAAGGTGTTAATCACTAATGATGCAGCTGGTGGAGGTGGAACTCATTTCTAATGACTCCACATAGTGCTGAGCAGCTTGTTAATTTCTCTGAGGATCAATAAAATGTTGCTTGTATCAATGAAAACACAACATAACTCAAATCGTACTTGAGTAAATGTGTAAATGTATTAGTGACTTTCCTCATAAAGCGTTCTAGCCCGGGCTTGAACTTAAATGTGACTTGAGTTTGACCTCGTCGCGTGGGAGTTTTAACGAGATGAAAGTGTGAAAAAGTCTTTAAACTCCATTAGGAAGCGGCTGAATGTGTCCTCTGTGTCACGCACAAAGACAAAACCAGCCTTGTTCAAGAGGTCAGCTCGGTTACAGGCTCCGTGTGTGCGTGTGTGTGTGTGTGTGTGTGTGTGTGTGTGTGTGTGTGTGAGTGAGAGATCGACAAAGAAAAGGCAGAAACTAAAATAGGATCCTGACTTCCTCTCAGAGCGAAAATGCATTTCCAGAGTCACATGCAGCGTTTATATAACATTCATGAAAAATGACCTTTTACCTAAAAAGTACCTCTAAATACACATTTCAGGACCAAATCACCGACACAGAGAGATAATAAAGACATTGTGGAGGTGAGGCGGTCTCACAGTTAAAGTAATCCAGTGCTAATGAGTCAGGAACGGTTACATGACATCCTAAAGTGGCCGTTATGAGCGCGGCTGTGAGGAGTCGGTGTAATTAACAACCCTGTTAACTTTACAGCACACAGAGAGGGCAGAGGGAGTTTCACATTCTCTGTGTTATATGTGATTATCCTAAATTATACTGCATGCGCAACAAGGTCAGAAAGTCACAAACCCGATCACTCTTTATAACAAATTACTCAGACGTTACATTTAAAACCTGCTGTTTAGGCAGATGTGACTCAGCTCGACTCGACTTACCGTCTGTGGTGTCCTCGCAAGCCTGGTTGAAGTTCTCGTAGGAGTCCCAGCGGATCAGAGAGTCCTGCGTGTTGTAGTCCACGGAGACGCTCGGCCCGTTCTCCAGGTGGTCCACACCTTGACCAGAGGTACGAGAAGACAGAGCAGAAAATGTGAATGTCTTTGAATCGCCTTAAGGTCTAAAAAAAACCCCGGGACACATCTGTGAACTCGTGCTGTCGCTGCTCTGCACGATGTGTCTCTTACCGTCCTGTTCACACAGATTTACACCAATCAAGGTTGATTAAGGTCATAAATGTTATTCTAATAATCAGAGAATCATGTTGGTCTACTAGCCATGAGCCCTGTTTAAAAATGTAGCCAGGACATCTCCGTCTCTTTCCCCTCCAACATTTCAAGCCGACATTCCCACGACATAATGTAAATTAAAGGCAAATCCACCATAAAAAGATAAATATGCAGGTAAAATATCAGACACATTGATTCTTACCATGTATCTTCTCAGGTCCAAAGGAGAAAATAAACTCCACCTTTCCATATTCTGGAAACCTTTCGTCTGCACACAGGGGAGGGGAGAACGTCAGGACATGATTAGTTACTCACTACTGCACAAAGTTTCCATTATATCGACAGTCAGATCTTTTCTTTTTCTCACCTTTGAACGTCTCATCGAGCTCGTCCTTCCCGAACACGATCCCGAGGTCGTGGACGGCGCAGGTGTGGAACTGCACCCTGAATATCACGTCTCGGCACGGGCTGCGGTAGCGCTTGTGGTAGCACTTGAGCTGTGAAGTGAGAAAAAACAATCAGAGGAAAGTCAAACTAAACTGAACAGTAGCAGCTTTTTCAGCCGACAGATCAGGCTGATGGAGACTGAGTACAAAACTGAAACATCTCCATAGTTGAGCTGATAAAGTTATAATATCAAGTGAAGGCAACATGAAAAGATGTCTGTGAAACATTCATTGGATTCAGTGCTTCTTCTTTCTTCACACTGACTCCCAGGACTTTACGTAGATACGTCCCTCGTAACGTATGGCCTCTCCACAAGCATTATTATCCAAACTGTTTAAGAGCGACACTAAAACTCCACACAGGAAAATCTTCTGCCTCCCTCCTGCTGTTTCCTGACGGGCAGCCTGGACCTGTTAGCTTTTTAACGAGGACCTCACATTTACAGGTACCGGAGGAATATTTAGCCTCGACCTGAACGGCTCACAAACAGCGACTGTGAAATAATAAATAAAACTGAGAGACATCCTCCTGCTGCAGCGACGTTTTTGACATAACTGTAGAGAATTCACTGTAATAAAATAGAGTAGAAGATGATTTTGATGAAGGTGGGACGGTTTTCTCCTGTGTGGCCAAACAAGACCAGAACATACGAGGTCCCCCAAATCCAAAACAAGCACATAAAGAATGGCGGATGAGACGAAGGCAAAGTAGAATATCCTGTGGCTTAGTGCGGCTCTCTGGGCTGCGGTGGTGAGCCTCCCACTGAGGGGGTCCAGCTCCAGCAAAACAGTTCTGGTGAG
>CAEMYA010000455.1:2376053-2389507 GCA_903131615.1 Diplodus sargus
TTCATTTGAAGCTCACGTGTTGCCTTCTAGAGCCGGAACACATTTGTTTTTCCACGCACAGGCATTAAAAACACAAGACCTAACTTTCACTCTCACGCCTGATACAGCAAGAAATCAGTTAGCTTAGCTTAGCTTAGCATAAAGACCGGAAAGAAGGTGAAAAACTAGTCAGAAACTGTTTTTGTCCATAAAACAACATTTTAAAAAGTGCAAAAAGTCACTTAAAGGGACAGTTCACCACAAAATCCTCATCTATAGTGCTATTTATCCATTTAGGTTGTGTTGGTGTGATCTGGAGATGTCAGCCTTCTCTCAAATATTATGGAACAACATCATAGCTTATTGATTCTGGTGTATTTGTTTGATTATAAAGTTTTGGAGATGTTTTAATGATTGGTAAGAGGTCAGCTAGCTGATTCCGGATGTGTCTCATGATTACGCTTGGCTACGTTTAAGCATTTCCTGTCAGTAGCTTCATACTTTAAGTACAGTGAGTGGTTCTTCTAATAGCATATTTCCCCAAAATATTGAGTTTTTCCTCCTGAAGGTTTGATTACTTAAACTGAACTTGGAATTAAAGAGACTAAAAGCTGGCCAATAGAAGAAGAAAATATAGCCAAAACCTGAAGAATTAAAAATGATGTTTGTTAAGATTTTCCTCTGTGATTATCCTTTTTTTTTCTAACCGTCCGGTAATTAGAATATTTCTGGCAGTCATAACATTCACGACTCAGTCCCGGCTGTACAAACACACCAGCAGCGTTGTTAATGCAGGAGCACACCGCACTCTGACTAATGTCTCTCCCATTCGGCCACACGGCCACAGCTCACATCCTCTGCGTTATTTGAATAATAACGAGCATCAGCAGCTGCGGCTCGGTCGGATGATGCATCCAGCAGAATCCATTAGTCCGTCTTAAATAAAGGATGAGATATGAGGAGCCAAAACAGATCAGTAAGAGCTTCTTTGAAATTCTCCACGCTGACATTATAAGCCCCGAGGACATCTCACGGGTAACGTTCTGGCCCGGAGTGACAGCAGGAGCAGAAACTTTGCTGATGTGTGCACTTCTTCTGCTTGAGCGACATGCAAAATAAGCCACAGGTGCTACTTTAATGAGACCTTTCTTCAAATAGAACCAGAATGATTACATATATAAAAACTCTCTCACACGGAACTAAAACCATCCATTTGTAAGAGGATTACGTCATGTTGAAACAGCACCGTGTGTATATCCCAAACGCCGCTGGAAAAGGAAGTGCGCGGCCATTTTGACGTCATGCTTTCCAGCAAACATTATTGTGTGCTAATGAGGGTCTATAAACTGAGGATCAGGACCCGGTCCAACTGTCTTCCCCCACGTTTTATGGCCCTGTTTCTACTCCGATTGGACGCTATAAACTGCTGCAGCACACGCATTTAGCACGTACAACAAATGTCAGATTGGAAAAACCAACAGGATTCCCTCATTTCTAATAAACAAGAAAAATCTGTGCATCCTCTGTACGTTTTCTCATTTCACATCCATTTATTTTTCTTTCCCTCTGGCAGAGAGAGCACGCTGGAAAACACAATAAACTCTGTCCTGCTGCTGGCTTCACACCAGTTAACCCAGTAAAATAAGGAAAAAATGTTCTCCAGCAGTGTTTCCACATTGTTTCCTCACAGAGAGTGATACAAACAGCTGAGACGTTACACAGAGGCTCTGTTCAGACCCGGTATTAAAGGTCCTGACTGCTCTCAGTACATGTAGTTCATGTTTGGACTCTCTAAACCCGACCAAAGTTTGCAGCAGATGTTTGTGAACGAGACCACCGAGCGACATCCCCAGACTCCCTTTACAAATCACACCATTTTTGAGAGTTGTTGTGTGAAATGAAATGTAAAATGAAACTTTTCCACACAGCTACAGAACATTCTTAATCAGTTGGGCCTTCTCGTGAATTCGGCTTTAAATTCAATGCATTGAGTTTCTTTCCTTCTTTACTTTCCTTTGTTTCACATCGCTTGTGTTGGCCTGTTGTCTTACCTGCCAACATTTAGCAACTGACTAAGCACACTGTTTCAATTAACTTTATCATTTACCATACATTTATAAAAGAAGACAACATTTTATTGACATAAACCAAGTCAAATTTGACCAAACAGTAACTAATAAAGGCCTCTTAGAGTTCACTGTGACAAAAGTCAACCAGACTCCCTTAGAAAAACCACACATTTTGCTAAATGTTGAGTTAGGAGAAACTTTATAAACTTTGTGAAGCGCTGTCAACGACAAAGTCTCGATTATTTGGACCTTCTTGTAAATTCGGCACAAGTTAAATATCAACTTGTTTCTTTGTTAGTGTGAGAACAACAGTGTCAGGGTAGAGGTCACTTTTTGTGCCTTTCTTACCAGAATGTCTCCCTTCAGAAGAAGTCCAGGTTCGATGGTGATGCAGATGCTCGTCTGGCTGTCACCTTGAACATTACTGCAAAAGAGAAAAACAGCAACAAGTCAGACAACAAGTCGCCTTCAGTGTTAATGCTGTGAAACTGATCGCAGTCCAGCCCATCTCGTCAGCTAACAATCCCTTATCTGCTCTAACAGCGGTCATCAGCGTGGCGCGGCGCTCGGATGAGTTCGGGTATTAGTGTCGACGTGATTGTGTAACTGGCAGAGTGGGATCAAAGAGCGGAGAGTGCTAATGGGGATCATGTGAGAAGAAGTGGGGAGGAATATGATTCGGGGAGACTGTTTCACACCTAGTTACTGCGTCGGCTGTAAACGTGTTTATAGTGTTGACACTTTTGTAAGAATAGACGGAGTAGAAACAGCAGCTAGTGTTTACAGTTGTGACTTTGTTACAGCTCTGCAGCTAAAACTGGAGGAAAAGACTCTCATTAACCTCATTTTTAGCTGCAGCAGGAAGCTGTTTTCTGCAAAGAAGCTCCGCTAATCCTGCTGTATTTTTACTCTCCCGGCGCCAAACACTAGACGTACAGAGTTAGTGACGTGCTGGTGAACACTACGGGGCATTCTGCAGCTAAATCGTTCCAGAGGGAGTCGCTGGACACCAAAACAGAGCTACAAGGAAAGTGAATTTTGGACTTAAGGCAGAAACATTGTTTGCACAAAAGTTTTCCAGATAGGAACAAGATTTTAACTGTTCATATTAGACTCATATTAGACTGAAACATTTTAAAATGTGGTGTAAATGTTTCCTGTTTCTCTGCAGCCTCGCCCATCCGACTCCAGCACAGCCCTCCTCCATCTCACCTCCCCTCCTTCTCCCCAAACAACAACAGAATAAAAGCCCAGAATCCATTATTTCCTGTCTGGCCCTGGGAACCAGCGGGGTCCTGTGGCAGAACAACGCTGCAGGCGTCCACACACATGCCTGTCTGCCTGTTTCATTGGCTCTCCAGTCACAAATAATACCAGAAGTGATTGCGGGATCTAAGAAGTAGGGAAAGGAGAGCCTGCAGCTGGGGAGGCTAGCTAAATACAATAATGTGAGGCAGGCAGAGTGTAAACTGGCAAGAGGGATGATGTATGTGTATATTTGGGGGGCAGGGGAGTTAATGGAGAGGCTATAAAGGAAAATCAGGGGTTTTATTATTGAGCCATTGTGAGCTCGCTATCCCTGGAATCTTGTAAAAGCATTTGAGTGCGAGTATGTTTTAAGACTTACTAGATCCCAGATGTGTACACGGGCTGCATGGCCTGGTAGATCTTGAGAAAAGGACGACAACCTGGAACACAAGAAGGTTGTTAAGCGACGCGTGTGAAAATGATTGCGTGCGCGAGAGAGCGTATCTGTGCGCGCCGCTCACCTCCTTTGGACTCGAAGTTGGGGATGCCGTGCATGATGACGTGGTGCAGGAACAGCGGCTTGTTGTTGATCTTGATGTGTCCGGACAGCAGGCCGCTGAAGTACTCCACATACCTGAGGAAGGAAGGAAGGGAGGACGTGAGCCGCTGTATCATCAGTCCTCATCTTTTACAACAAAAGTCTAACGTTATAATCCTGTGTTCATCACAACACAGACACACGACCTTCGCTTTGACTTCCAGTAACAACACTGATTGTTCTTAACTTGTAAAACGTGCAGAACGAGCGAACCGTGCACCTTGTTCTCATTATAAACGCAATTAAATACCTTAAAGCTTCGCTAATCTTTCATTTGCATCTCAACAATGAACATAAATGGTTGTGTGAAATGCAAAAGTAAGTCACCATCATCACTCTGCAACGTGTTGTGCAGTCTGTTGCACACTGATTGCTGCAGCAGGCAGCTGGTTTTATTAAAGAAGCTGGTGACTAGCTGGTAACCATCGCAGGGCTCCCACACCTTGTTAAACAGCTAAATTCAAGGCCTTTCCGGGTTTAATCCCCTTAAATATAAGGCATAGTTTGAGACACGGCTCAAGGTTAATAACTGTGACCACAACGAGAATTTCACTACACTTTACAGAAGCTAACACACAACGATTAAAAAGAGATTGTGCTGCGTCACGGTGAAGAGAAGAAACTGACAGAGACATACAAAAAAAACCTTCAATTTCTAATCTTGGACACAATCTTTCAAAGCGCGCCCTTTCAATGGCCCTCGTCTGTTTATGTGAACTTTCAAAAACGTTTAATGCTCCGATTTTTTCCGTCAAATTCACACATTTTTCAAGGCTTTTAAGCATCCGTGGGAACTCCGCACAGCGAAGCATTCAGCAGCTCCGGGGCAGATTATTCTGAGGAGCTGGCGGAGAGCGAACCAGACAACACAAGAGTGAATACTTGTCTTAAAACATTTGAAGCCGCATAAATTAATCTAAAGTTCAAGGAAAGTTACTCGGAGGAGGGGAGAGAGAGAGAGAGACTGACCTTTTCTGAGACGGCTGTCCCACAGGAAGCACTTTGTCTTCATAGAAGCGCTTCATGGCGAAGCGGTCCAGAGCCTGATCAGCGCTGCGGTCCAACAGAGAGGTTCGGTAAACACACGTGGGCGATTTACATTCAAGCACTTTTACTGTCACACTGGGATATGAAATGTATACATACAGACTCTCAAGTAAATACAGTAAATATCGTACATTTGTCCGTACAAACAGAAGCAGCCTCAGTGTTTACGTCTGACAGATTCTTAGTAAAAACATCTTAATGCGATATTTTACGTAACGTCTGTTCGTGTTCAGGCGTCCGGCCGCTACTTAAGTTTTCTGAGTGACTTCACACCGGCTTTAAACGGACTCGTGGGATAAATGGGATTACAGAAATCTAATACTTTCACAGGGAAGAGAGAGTGTTAAGTTTGTTTCTTCCCTCTCAGAAACAACAGGGAGTCATGCGCTCTTCTGCTTCTTTAATAGTTTTCATCACAGAATGTGCTTTTCTTTTTCTTTTTTTTTTAAGGGGGGAAAAAAACAAATCCAATAAAAAAACGAAAGAAAAAGCGAGCATTTATAATCCGAGCCTCATGATCCTGTGAATGTTTAAGCTAACTCATCGCTTTCTGCTTATAATTATTACATCAAAAACATCTCTCAGGATTTCTCTGCAGATAAAGTTGTTGTTCTTCGGTCTCGTGTTTCTCCTTCATCACATCTCTGACTCGTCTTCAGATGTGGGCTTCGGTCTTGTGATGAACAATTCGGGGTTTATCTGTTTCGCCCTGTTTTTTCACACACAAGTGCAGGTTTGTCTTACTCCCTGTTTCTCCGCAGGTTTAGTCGGGGTTTCGTTCTTACCTGGCAGAGATGTTGCTGTAATGCATGTAGGCGGCCACCACCACGCCGGTTCTGCCTCGGTTGCCCTGAAAAGACGTCAAATCGTGCGAGAGTCAACTACAGATTGTATCTTCCAGACCATGACGGCATCTCAAGAGCAATTCATAACACTGGATCTTTTTTTTAAACAAGGTTATTGAGGTGGTAGCTGGTGTCAAAAGACAAAATTAGAGCCTGAAATCAATGAATCAACACGATAAAATAGTTAATTTAAGTTTAAATTAAGAAAAGATAAAGCTTTAGTGACACTTCAGAAGTGCTACAGCAGTACAAAGACAGAAATAAGTACAGATGAGAGAGAAATTAGTTATAAAAAGTTTATAGAATAACGAAGAATGAAACCGAAATTACAGAACCAGTCACAACGTTTGATTTCAATAACAACTTCACGGTAGAAAATCACTACGTCAAGAACATCCATCTAAAATCCAAACCCTTCATTTCAGGATCCTACATTTCCCACAATGCATCTGTATAACATCTTCTTGTTTAGCCCCTTCTGCCCCACATCTTTCCACTCCCCCAGTGTGTGACTCTCTCTCTGTTATACATGTAAAGTCTCCAACACGACGTCATCAGAGTTATTTTTACGACCACAGAAGACGTTTCCACACTGTTTTCACAGGCTTAGCAGCGCAGCTGAAGACTCGACCGCAGCGGACTGTAAAACTGGTGGAGTTTCCCTTTAAAGACTGGCTGACGTCAGCAATATCAGTGGTTACATGTCGATAACGCGGCGTTACGTCTGTTTTAACCTGTTATTTATCCGGTTAAAGACACTGACTGAGCTGCAGGCTGAGCACACGTTACAACACCGACTGACGAGTCTCAGATTGCACTCGTCCTCCACATCTATCCATCTTCATAACAAGGGTCACCGTGGAGGATAAGTGTGTTCCACATTATAAATATCGCGGGCGCTTAAACAGCGTGGAGCCGGGTGGAAATGATTTGTTGACATGTGGAAACCGAACACGGGGGCCTCGCTTCCTCAGTGACCACCACGAGCCCACACTCTCATGACCGGCGTTACTCAACGCGCGGGGAAAAAAAAATAAATAACAAGCAGTTGTTATGGCAGCCGACTTGTTTGCAACCTCCCTGTGGGAACACGTTGGAATGAGGGCCTCGGGATCCAACGGTTAATTCTTGTGTTGCAAAAACACAATCAGAAACACTGCCGGGTTAACGTGAAAATGATTAGGTATTACATGTGGCACCGCGGCCTGGTCGCCGCGTTTGGATCTGCTTTTTATGGTTTGTGTCGGCGCGCTGAGGAGCCAGATGAGTGCGGTTTGCCGCAAGAGTATAATGTGATGCAACTAAGTTTAGGCAACAACAGGAAAAACGCTGGTGGACTCCAGTTTTTATGGTATTGTTAAGAGTAAAGGGGTAAATAAACTTAAGCAGCCATGATGAGCGGCCGGTCTTCCTTCCCCGCTCCTAATTTGCGTTTTGTTAACCCTCGTCCTGCACGACCGAACCCAAACAAGCACACGGAGAAACGCTCTCACTCCACCCTGAATGTTTCTCAGAGGCAGAACGTCATCGCTCACAAACACAGAAACCAGCTGCAGCCTCAGAGGAAAGGGAAGAGGAGAGGGGGGTCCCGAGAAGAGCCTGAGAGCACCCTCTACTGTCTGCAGACGCCCTCACCTTGTTGTGGATGACCACCACGTTGTGGGAGTCCGCGCTCAGCCACGTGTCCATGGCCTTGCAGATGCTGCAGATCTTGTCCAGGGCCGGCGCGTGGTGGTCCGGCCAGCCAAAGTCCAACACCTGAGGGAACCAAGAGAGGCTGTCGGTCACGATAACGGTCGTACAACACACGAGAGGAGAGCAGAGATCGAGCTGACAGGTTTACCTTCGGGTTCAGCTGGCTGATGTCATAGCGCTTCTCACTGAGGTTGAAGAGCTGAAGAAGCAGAAGAATAAAACACATTATCACAGTTTTTTGTGTACAGACAGAGAAGAAGACACGACTGATGATCATTCTTTACTTTTACAAAGCTTATCCTTTAAACTTTATCGAGAAATACAGCAGCTAAGAGAGTTAAATAGCAATCAAATAACATACAGGTGGGAGTTCTGACAGCAGAATCAGATGTAAACAGAAGTCACATGATGCCTCTGATGTGTGAATCTGTGCGGAGCGATCAGCTGATGATCGGCTGATCTGATGTTTTCACTCTCTGCTTCGTTTCTTTTAGTAGCTCACTTGCTCTGTTCTTGCTAGAAAACACTCCCGTACCAGATAGTTGTGTCCGTGTTTGGAGCGCAGCATGGAGGCGACCTCCCGCAGGTTGGCGGCGTAGCTCTGCTCCTCCACGCTGCTGGGGAAGGAGACGGAGATGATCCTCTCGGTGATGTAGATCAGGTCCAGCTCGTAGCTCTCCTCCAGGGCCTGCAGCAGACTCGCGCTCCTGTGTGGACAAACGGGAGGAGGAGAAGCTTTTCACCCTTCAGCGTTGTGTTATTTTAACTGGACTGAGCATCTGAACGACTCCGCTGCACACAGACAGATCTGCTGGATGATAGCGAAGAGTTTTAATACCCAGAAGTAATGCTGCACATGTGATTTACACACATGCGGGTGTGTTTGTCAGAGCAGCAGTCAGTAAAAAGTGGTGCATACTTTTCTCTGAAGCTGCTCTTAATAACACCATTTTAACATTTCCAAAGTAAATATCACTTGTTAAGTAATCTTCTAGTTGAAATACACAGCTGACGTCTTCATCGCCCCGTGATTCATTCCTGTGATTTAATTCTAAAAACACTTGTTTCTTTCACAGAACCGTCACAAGACGCTCCGACGATGCAGCAGGACGACAAGATCTCAGGTCGGTCTGCACTGTAACCCTCGATCGCTCCGCGTCCACAGAGTCGCTCGTTTATAGAGCCGAAGCGCACTAAATCTGTCCGGGTGGCTTCAGGTCATGAGCGTCCTCAATCGCATCTCAGAATCGGTCGAACACACGACACAGAGCTCCTCTTCAGGACTGCAGGAAACAAATAACCTAATATGGGAAAAGGCAACGCACACCATAAATACCACAATCATTTAATCCCAGAGGGGGTTTCTGCATCCAGCACACGCTGTGTTGTTTGGCTTTGGGAAAACAGAGCTCGGAGAATTGATTTAGTAGATAAACACGGCAGATTATGAAAATACTGCAGCATACCGAGGATTACAGTGTGTGTGTGTGTGTGTGTGTGTGTGTGTGTGATGGTCATCAGTGGGGAAAAGTGTTTAGACAGAAATTAGCTGAGATGTTATTTGACCAAGTCTGGTTTGTGTGTTGAAAGGAGGAAAGAAGGGTTGGATGAAAAAGGAGAAGGAAGAGAGAAACTTAAATATCTGTAATTAACTGTTCAGCTGCCTCCACGTAAAAACAAACTCTTGTTGAATCTAGAATCTCGTCTCCGGCTTCTTATTCTTACTGATTCTAACATCTAGTGAGATTTCTTGGGACTTTTCAATAGAAGTTGTTCAACTTTGGTCCTGTAAATGTACAACAGGCAGCACAAAGACAGCAGAACATCCAGCCTGGCACTTATATTTGGTTATTAGAAGCCAAACGGCACCACTGGATATTTTTTAGGACACCTGGACACATTTCCATCTTGTTTTTTACAGCAAGTCGGCGAGCACATCAGGTATTTAAAGTCAAACCACGATGTTTTCCCGTCCCTTGTTTTGGTGGTTGAACCCGTCCAGAGCCGCAGCTCAGAGCTGCGACAGGAGAGAAATAAACGAATGTAAAGCTGCGACATAAAGAATCGTACTTTCGTCTCACATTAATTCCGGTGACTGGATTGGCGAACCAGCTGCTGGGTGTCACCGTATACTAAACCAGATCGATATCGCCAAAAGCGCTTTTTCCCTTGTATGATTGTTTTCTCTGACGCCGTGTGTCTGATGTGAGCCCGCGTGCTTCCTGTTCCTCAGTCGATCACTTTGACTTTGAGCACCTGGAGGTCGACGCGCCTCCACAGACGGCGGCTGCCGTTGTTGCCTCTGAACTATCGCTGTGATTTCAAACAAAGAGGTCACAACTGATTTTTCATTTCGCGGGCCGAACGACTCCTTAAGTGCCTGAGCTGATCTTTTTAAAGACGTCCACGGAGAACATGCACTGTGAGATGAAGAGGTTGAGGGCGGGTGTCTGGCCCCTCAGCGCCCAGACTGCTGCATATTTCCCACATTTGTCAGCTGTGAGTGGCCCCCAGAGGAAATTGCTCATATGTCTGGGAGAGAGAGGATCTCTCCTGGTTCAACATACAAATACTGTAACCTGCGCTGTAGCGTACATCTGGAGCCACTCAGGACCTGCTTACTGGAAATTATTCATCTGTAGCGATACAGGAGAAGCTGATCCGCCACACATGTTCTCTCTCACGTGTCGCTGCGAACATGTTACTTATTTTTCAGAAGTTTTCTGTTTTGACATTTCGTTTTTTATCTGCATCTCCATCGTTCTTTCCTTTCCTCGCCTGTTTCTCCTTCTTCCTTCACATCTCCGTCTCTGCGTTTCTCCGTCTCCGGCCTCTGGGTGCAGTCAGGGCCGATACAGACCCGCGGTTTGGTTCTGTTCCAGATCCAGCAGCATGCGCCGACCAGCCGAGCGCCAACCTGCTTCTCATCAGCTGCAGAGATGAAGCGATTGCTTCTTCTTTTTTTTTTTTGTCTGCACATCTCATTGGACCAATGACGCATTATCTCCACACGCTCAATTTCAGCGCTGCAGTGATCTCATTTGCGCATTTGGACAAACACCAACTGTGAAGTGGGAATGTTTTATCAGGAAACCTGAGATACGAGGCTGTAAAGAATCGCTGCAGATATTTTTTCGCCATGAGAAAGATAATAAAAGCGAACAAGGAGGACTTCTGTCTTCCAGTTTAAAATACCGCGAGCCCTCCTCCATCCACAGATTGTGTCATCGTTCTTTCACACACCTCCAGCTTCTCACGGTCTCCGAGGTCGATCATCGGTCTGCATCTGACTCAGTGCTGATCTGGACTGATGGTCTTTATCAGCACAGTTTGTCAAAGACACATTAGACCTTTTCTCCCTGCATCAGTGTGATTAACTCCGTATTCATACTCAAAGCTGCACTGATGATTATCTTTGTGTTAATAAAGGCCTGAAATGACGACGATTGATGTGAAAGTGTTCTCACAGTCACAGATTCGTTCAGTTATCAACCAAATCTGAAAACGTTCACAACTCTAAAAAACGTTCGGCCGCTTTAGCTCAGTGTTTTGGTGTTTCCAACGGCAACAAGCTCAGAAAAGGCTCCAATAAACACTCTGTTCACTTCCTGTCCAGCATCTCGAGGCACAGAGGGACAAAGTCAGCGACTAGCCGACTTAATTTAGCGTAAATGTCAGCAGAGTGTTGGAGGACGAAATCATCCAACAGGAATGTGAATATTGGACAAAGGTCTTTTTTTACTAAAATGTTTGCCATAAAAACTTCACAGGCTGATCAAATGTTTAAAAGTGTTTACAGCGTTTTCAGCAGCACCATGTGACCAGAAGCCAAACATTATAGATTTTATGTAAATAATAACTGCAAAGAACAAGATGCCTTCAAATTTCAGGTTCTTGTTGCACATTTGCTTCACCGAGCCTCGACTGTGTCTTAATGTAAACCTTTTAAATTTGAGTTTCTCAGCTTGCATTATACTTACGACCCTGATTCTCACTTTGCAAACATGCCAGTTATGGTTTGTTTGTCTGCAGGATTCCACAAAAAACTCTTGAACAGATTCCCAAGAAACTTTTAACTCCACCATTAACTTTCAGTAAATAACTCAATCAAAGGATCCAGGAAGTTCTTCTCACTTTTCTTTAGGTCAATTGCGTCTATGAGGGGGCTGATGGGGCTCGGTGGAGGTATGCGCTCTACGGAGTGCCATTCTCTCAACTATATACAGGTGAACAAAGGATTAACTCAGAGACTTTGTTAATGACATCATGTCTCTACCGTCCTGCACCACGTCAACAGATAGAAACGTATCTGTAGTAACTCATCGTGTCTTGATTGGATACATTCGTTCAGACATGAGAGACGACTGTCATGTGTCGACAGCATGCTGCACTTTTTAAAAAGCATTTGATTTTTATCCTTTTTTCATTTGGATGTAAAATGACTCTAACACACTCTGCATGTCTCCACGAATCAGAGGCTGATCTGTTATCGTAACCCCGCGTCGGCTCTTTGATTGGCTGAATCTGTCCATCAGGCCTCGCTCAGGACTTCAGCGCCCGAGTGTTGTGGTGTCGAGTTTTACACATTAATTACACAACTGACAACATCTGTGACTCCCCGAGGACCGAGGCGAGAGGGGGCTGAACACCAAATATCTTTGTGTCCAGCAGAACAGTGTGAGGTCCGGTTCAATGGCAGGACGCGCTGCTTTGGTTAATTCCCCCGGTCGAATCGGCAAATATCTGATTACAGCTACACTTTTTTATATCAAGAGCTTCAGAGGAAGGAAGAGGGTTTGTTTCACCTCCTTCTTTATCCGCTCGTCTTAAAATGATTCAACTAATAGAGTCCAAGAAAGTCTTTTAAGGAAGAGAAGGAGAAGAAGAGGAAAAGAGGCAGAGGATGAAGATGAAGAAGAAGATGAGGAACGCTGGGGAGAGTAAGAAGAAGACAAAAGTGAGGAAGATGAAGACGAAGACAAAGAAGAAGAGGAAGAAAAGAGGCAGAGGTTGAAGATGAAGAAGAAGATGACGAAGGAGAGGAAGAAGAAGACAAAAGTGAGGAAGTAGATGAAGACAAAGAAGAGAAGAAGAAGAAAAGAGACAGAGGATGAAGAAGAAGAAGAAGAAGATGAAGATCACGAAGGAGAGGAAGAAGAAGACAAAAGTGAGGAAGAAGAAGAAGACAAGGAAGAGAAGAAGAAGAAGAAGAAGGAAAGAGGCAGAGGATGAAGAAGAAGGAGGAGGAGGAGGACCGGCTGTGGCTCAGGGGTAGAGCCAGCGTCTTGTTGTCGGAAGGTCGCTGGTTTGATTCCCTTGGTTTATGTATTCCATCAGTGTATGAATGCGTGCTTGAATTACTGTAAGTCGTTTTGGACCAAAGCGTCTACTAAATGTTATGAATGGAAGAAGAAGAAGAAGAAGCAGAAGAAGAGCAGCTCTTACCTGGATGGTCGGCGCCGTGACTCCACGCTCTTTGAAGATTTTGTTGAGCCCTGCGGAACACAAAGACAGACGGTGAGTTCAGGTTGTTGCTCCTCTGTTTCCTTATTGTGCACCTTCAGATGGTGTTTCCTATATAAACCATGCTGGTGGCGTCACATGGCGCCCCACACACACACACACACACACACACAGCAGAGCCGTCCTCGCAGAGGAAGACGTGTCTGAAGCTGATGGACTGTGTCTGGCTCCACTCTGCCTCGCCCTCCCCCTCAAACCAGCTCGGGGAAGGGGGTCAGGGGTCATGTGGACTCGCTCACTCCCCTGATGTGTGCGGGTCACATGTACACAGGAGGGGGGCTGTTATCCATCATCATCCATTAGATCAGATCGGCCCGCTGACCACCGGCATCCAGAGCACCGCGGGACGAGTTTCAGGCCGCTCCGCTCTCCTGCAGGACCGCCTGACTGTCTGCCAGTGTGAACACATATAACAACACCCAGTGTGTGTGTGTGTGTGTGTGTGTGTGT
>CAEMYA010000455.1:2390528-2401087 GCA_903131615.1 Diplodus sargus
AGCCGCCGGAGGAGGACAGAGATGAACGAGCTGAAAGAGGCAGACGCAGAGCGGGAAGAGGGTGAAGAGTGCTTCGTCTGAGTGGAGCTGAGAGACATATTGTGCACCAAAGTAAAAAAAAAGAAAAAAGGGGGGAGCAACTCTGAGATGATGAAGGTAAACATATCTGAGAAACGCCCGTCAACGAGCATTACGTGGAGCCACCAGCTCAGGCAGCATGCAAACAAACATCTTAAATTACAGACCGGGGAGAGAGTTTCGGAGGAGATGGTGTTTATATTGTGCTGCAGTTAATTCATAGTTTTTGCTTCAAATTAGTCCCAATTGGAAGCGCACAGCGTTTTATGGGCCGCGATATTTAAGCCGAAGCGCAACCATGTGGGCGGGAATCAAAGGCGGTAATGAGACAAGGACTTTCTCTGCGGTCGCGTTGATGTTTCTGTCATCGAGAAAAGTGAGAGACGTCGTGAAGCGGTTCTGTGAATGGAGCCTGACGATCAATAAACAACAGAAAACTAAATTATTGTCTTGAAATCAGACGACATTGTTCCTGAACATCACTCCATCTACACCTAAGACCTGCTTTCTCTCCTGTGTTGGGAAGAAAGGGGGGAGGCAGAGTAGCGGAGGAGGAGGAGGAGGAGGAGGAGGAGGAGGAGGTGGGAACTGGAGTGGGGGGTCCAGCGGGCCTGTTTCCAGATGAAAACCATCTGTGGAGGTTGACTTTACAAGCAGGCCATTCAAATTAACCATCTGAGAAAGAGCAAGGGAGTGGAGGAGGAAGGGACGGAGGGAGGGAGGGAGGGAGGGGGAGAGACGTTGGGGGCTGGTAAAAGTCCGCGAAGGAGACGAGAGAAACAATTCCACAACAAAGAAAAAAAACCCAAGAGAAGTTTGAAGCTACGGGATCTCCTCCGTCCCCTCCGTGGCGTCCTACCTTCCTGAAAAGGTGGCCGGTGCTCCAGCGCCAGGCCCCCCTCAGAGAGGAGAGCCGCCTCCTCAAAGACCCTCCTCGGTCCATCTTTCCGGGGAGCTTCCCTCAGCCTCTCACTGCTTTCTGTCCGGCAGTAAACTTTCCTCTGAGAAACCTCTCCCTTTTTTCTCCGTCAGCCGAGGAGGAGAAGAAGAAGTAGAAGAAGAAAAAAAAAAAAGGAAAACACCCAGGGGTTCTATTTTGGGCAGCAGCAGGCTGCAGCGGGCCGCTTCATGCTCCGGCTCAGACCGGACTCCTCCACAGCGCTGCTCCACTCGTCCTTCTGTCCGCTCTCTGTTCTCTCCCTCCTTCCTTCCCCTTCTCCGTCTGTGGCCACCCTCCCCCTCCTCCCACTCGGCCTCCCATCACGTTATCTCCCCTCATATTCAACTTTTTCCCTCCTCTTTCTGTCTCTTCGAGGAGAACATGTGGGGTCTGATGAACACAGAAACACACTCACACATTCATCAGCTGACTAGAACGCCTCTAAAAAGCCTTTATTCTGACATGAGGACAGTTGTTACTTTTGCACTTCAATGCCCTTTGTGTTCAGAGTACAATTTAAGTATTAAGTAGTTGGAACTTTATTTATTTCCTGTCATTTTCTCAGAAGAAGTAGAATCACAAAGATGGAGCAAACCCCTCGAGGAAGAAACTTGTAACTTTGATCCTTTACAAAACGACCTTCTACAACGCCAAACTCTTCATGTCTACGTCACAAAGTAAAACAAAACACCAGTCAACAAAGTGAAGAGGTGGAGGAACACTGAGCACGCTGACGTAGAAACAGAAGCAGCGAAGCGACGGCGGCTCGTGGAGTCATGAGACGAATCCTTCCCCGACGCTGCGAGGCGCGGCCGAACGTCACAGCGTAACCACACGGCGAATGCCCGTGACCAGACAGCAGCAGCTGCGCTCACAGGCAGACACAAGCTCAATGCATCCAACACATTCATAACCAGTGTGTGTGTGTTTCAGGCGCTGCCCGTTAGTTAAGGTGCGGACTAAATTATGACCCGAGGCCGGCTGAGACTCCTGCACGGCTTCATAACAGAAGGCTGAGAAGCCGGAGCTCGTCTGTACTACACTGTGGCAGAAAACTGAAGAATAACAGAGGAAATGCCAATAAAAGCAGAAACACACACACACACACACACACACACACTGGTGCAGTTGTGTTTATTTTGGTCCTGGTGGAGAAAGTGGGTACTTGGCTTTGGGTGGTAACTCTAAATCGGTTACTCGATCCTTCCTTTCCCAGACAAAATACAACTCACAGGAAGTTACATCATAGACGACGAGCGCAGAGTCCAAAGCAAACGTGCACACACACACACACACACGCAGAGGAGAGAGTTATTACTCTGCAGCGATGGACTTTTTATCAAAGTTTCATCTGTATTTCTTCAAACAAACAGGTCGACTGAAGGCTGATATCACAGAATTAGTCCAGTGAGTCTCATTATCCATCAGAACCTGCAGCGTCTGGGCCGAGATCCAACACGTCCACGGTAAAAAAAAATAAAAAACCCAAAGCAGGAGTGATGCATGGAGTCAAAACCATCTATTATCCAGGAGGAGGTTGAGATGGATGGTTTGGTAAAACACACACAGGAGACGGCTGCTCATGTCCGGTGTGAAACAGAACTCAGGTTATTTAAATCTACGTAAAGTTACGTACTTAAACCAGCCAAACTTCTGGTGTACAATGAAAGTAGAGGACTGAACGTAAAGAAATATAAAGGTTCAATATGTCAGTGGTTTGCAGAAATGTACCATGTGCCATGTTTTCTTTCCACGTGAGATAATCACGTAATTATCTTTTATTTTTTCACATGTAAAACGAACATTTAGCCTCTGACATGTCGGTCCGGGTCGTGTCTGTCTGACTCTGGATCAACAGTAACTAGAACCCGTTCACCTTGTTGCACTTGTGAACCTTTTGCACTCTGCCGCCGACCTCCACCTTTAACCTTCCTGCACGCACGTGTTGCACCGCAGGAGGCGCGAACAGAAACCTTTGCATCGCGTTACACGGCACTGATCACAGATCAGCAGCCAATCACGCGGTGCGATTCCCTCCGTGTCTCCAGTCTGAACGGGTCCGACGGGAGCAGAATCAGCTGTTTGCAAGGAATCGTCTTGTTTTATAACTATTACTTATTATGTAGTTTACTTCAGTTTGAGTCAGCCATCATGGAGAAGAAGAAGCTGGTACTTTGTGTTTCATGTGATCCCTGATATGTGGGATTCATTTGGAGTTGGACAGTAAATTGGATTTGTGCTGGATGAGACCGGTCCAAACTGCCAACAGTAAACAAAGAGGACTTCCTGTGGACACCCGCGCTTCAGGACTCTTTCATCCGAAGTTATTCTCTAAGGCATTTTATTGATAAAAGTTGCAGCTGTTTTAAGATGTCATGCAGCAGATTGATCGACTCCTTTAATTTAAACAAATAAGACAAAGTGTTTTTAGAGTAAAAAGAGGAGAGACTCACCATGGTGTCTACATGTTTGAGAGGCAGCTCGCTGCTCGGTGCCTGCAACAAAGAAAACACAGAGAGGAACAGAACGTGAGATCGATACCTGCAACACTTCACACAAACTCAACGCCACGTTACGTTACGTTGTGTCACCTCACATCATCTCCTCTCGCGCCGTGTGGAAGCTACGCTACACTCAGTCATTCTTTGCCCTAATGTGGCCTGGAGCAGAGCGGGGCTCCACCTTGAATGCGTGGGACCATCTATAATCCCTCTGTGCAAATATTTACACAAAGAGACAGGGCTACTTCCATTAGCCAAGACCGGAGAGTCCATCCGTGGAGCTCTCCTTTTCAGCGCCATATACAGCTATGACCAGAGAGAGCGAGAGAGAAAGAGAGAGAGGGAGGGAGACAGGATCAGGCCAAGAGAGACAGGAGGAGGGAGAGATAAAAGGACGGAGGACAAGAGGGACAGTCGGGACAGAAACCAGGAAAAAAGCTGAGACAGATGGACGGGGCAGGCTCGGGGGTAAAGATGAAGGTAGAGAGAAGTTCAGAAGAAGAAGAAGAGGAAGAAAACATCAGAGAGGTCGATGATGTCATGAGTTTGTGTGGGCCGGGCTCACCGCAGACTACCACACATGCACAGATGTGACTAAATGAAGCTTAAAATATTCAGGCAGGCGGTATAGAAGACATCAGTCATATCTATATGCAGCAGGGAGGGAACGTATAAGTGTGGACGCTTTGAAACACAAGACAGCGTTCACACACACTTTGATGCAGTGGTGGCAGAGGGGAAGAGCCGCTGGGGGTGAATGGGGTTCGATATCTTGGTCGAGGACATTTGGACATATAGACCACAGGGGAATCATAACCATCAAACCTCCGACTGGTGGACGACCGCTCTGCAGCCTGAGGCCCAGCAGCACCAGCTCAGAGGAGCAGGAGGACAGTCAAACAAGAGAACAAGCTGGGATCTATTTCAGGAAACAGGACGGCACATCTGAGCTCAAATCAAATTAACTACAGTCGGTGTGTTCGTCACAGAGAAAGAACGTGTCAACAGAGGATCTTTACAGAGTGGTCTAGTTATTTTAGAGTCCTAAAACCTGGAGATCAGTTTGAGTTTTTGCCCATGAGATGACACGCTTTGTTCGATGACATAAAATACTTCATTAGATGTCCCATAATTTCATTATAAATCGCTTATATGTCTTAAAAGTGTCTAACTGAGACGACAGAGGTTGTCGGGGACTCTAAACATCATCACGGCGAACAGCGTAGAGTCATCTACTCACTAGTCCGTCGTTACAATACGACGTTCTGACTTTACAACTCGTACGTTGATCGGTTTATGGAGAGCGTTTATAGTAATAAGTGGTGGCAACGTTTAAGTCATGTGACTGTGATGTCGTCTGTTTATAGCCTAACATTAGCTTAGCTTAACACTTCAGAAATCACAAAAGTGGTGTTCATCTGTGAAGATTACCTCACTGAACAAAACCTGTAAGTATCTTAAACTCGTGTTTGACACAGAGCTTATTTACGGCGATAATTCAAAATGGACATCGGCAAAACTAGCTTCCGGTGAATCCTACAAAAACATGTCACCCCAACAGCTCTCTATGATATATCATGCATCGGATACACATTGTTGGGGTAATCTTTTGGGATTTGTTGAAAATAAAAATCACCAGGTCCTTTAATGTTCAAAACATCCACCATTCATGCTGTTAAATGTTGGAAAGTGTCAATTAGAACCACTACTCGTGGTGGAAGCCTCGTCCATGTTAGCGACCAGCGGACGTCCCGCACAGAGAGCCGGGATGCGTCTGTCGAAAGCCTCAGTGGAACATAAACAGTAAATGCAAAGGGTAAATTATAGTGTGTCTCAGCGGGCCCCAGAATACAGACTCCAAACGCCCAGAGCAAACCACCGAGCAGGAAATCATCCCGGCTTCACCCCAAACTCCAGCCTCACTCCGACCAGCGACAGACCAAAAGACTCAGCTCAGTGTCAGATCATAACCATCAGATTCTCTTTCTCAGGTGTGTGTAGGTGTGTTGGTGTTGTCGTACATCACACACGTGGAGGAGAGAGTTTCTCTGGGGAATAAAGGACGAGCACTGACGTTCAACTCCAAACGCAGACTGTGGATTCGCTCGGAAGCCAAAATTTGCCGCCGCAGGCATTTTCACACAAATAGACCCTATTGTGTGTCTTCTGAGAAAAACACACACAGACAGAGTGAGATATTCTAACATGTGTGTTTCCGCTTCGTGCAATTGCAGCCAGATGGTCGGAGCGAGCGTGTGTGTGTGTGTGTGTGTGTGTCAGAGTGTGTGTATTGTCGTTGGGACTAATTCAGAAAGCATGAGAAAAGCCTGGGAAGTTGTGTATCAGCAAAACGGTCCACAGAGGAAGTTTTTGCAGTTTGTCTTCAAAGGAAACATTTGAAGGGGAACACTGAGGAAAAGTATCAAAGACTTTTTATTTTATTTCATCACGACAACTCTTGCGAGTCGTGCACAATAAATCTCTATCTAAGCTAAAAAAAAAAATTCAAAGCCTTGGCTTTTTTATAGACCGTACATTTCATGGACTCAAACTATTTAATGTTTTAAAAACTCCGGAGAAAATGGAGCACCGTCTACGCCAAGTCAGAATCTGCAGCGTCACAGTCAGATTCAAGGTCAGTGCTCAGGGCTCAGGACTGAGTTCAGAGTCTGAACGGATGAACGGGCGGCTGGATGTGTGTGTGCGTTTATGTTCTGGTGAGAAAGATGAGACAGCGCCGCATTTACAGAGCTGACCGACGAATCCAACTGACATGCTATCATGCTATCACTTGGTCGACATATAGAGTGAAACTGTGAAAATGTGTGGGTCAGTCCAGCAAACACAAGTCATACTTGAGTTAAATTAAAGTGAAATACAATCAGGATTATCAAATTGACACATATTCACATATCCTACATTTCCAAGCATCACCTCCATTGTTGTTCCAAAAAAAGGCAGTTTTCCTTAAATTATCTCGTCTTAAAAGATGAATGTAAGATGTGGAAAATGATAAAACATGACTCCTGATAGCTTCTCACCTCCATCTTTGTTATCGTGTTGTTACTTCCTCTCCTCGTCTGCAGATAGATTTCCTGACTGTTAGCACGTCTCCAGCTCAGAGCGACGCCTTCCACCTTGAGCCAAGTCAGCTGAGCATCATGTTGCAGTTTGTTCTCACTAAGAGGAGCTAAAAACGGGCCGTTCTCCTCCAACGTGGGGAGCAAAATAGTAACAGATGTAATAATAGAGAAAGAGTCGAACCAATCTTTGGTTGAAAGGAGAAACAAACTCAGCATTTCCTGCTTCGTTGCTCTGAACTTTAACAGGTGCTCACAGCTGCGTTCTGCCAAAATTAACTGATACCGGCCTCGTCTGTTAATGTTTAACTGATCCTGGTTCTTATTTTCATGTTTTTGGGGGAATTATTTGTGTCGTTTATGCGACTTTGAAGTCACCAAAGTAAGCGGTGAGATTTTGCAAGATGCAGACGTCTGTTTAATGAAATAAACATGATAAGTCAGGATGTGAGGCAGGTGGCAAACACGCTCCACATCTTTATCGCAGACTGTTTTGATGTGGATGTCGTCCATGTGGTCCAGGAGGCTGCTCAAAGGCATCGCAACCAAGACAGAAATGCTTCCAAGTTTGGAAAGATGAACTCTTAGCTGACAGGAACACGGCTATTCAATCTGTAATGTCCCTAAATTATATCAAAATCAGTTTCCTGTTATTGTGGAAAGACACAACGCAGATATTTGGTACCAGATTCAAGAACTTTACCAAAACTGACCCAAGCAACTCAGTAAAACTGAGAGTAAGTGCTACTAATCCCTCGAGGCAGAGAGACAACCATATGTGCACAACTACGGCAAGTGCAGTAGGTCAGTTTAGCTCCTTCTCTGCTAACATGGAAGTTTGTTTACAGCTCATCACTCATGTTTTTTTGTCCCCATGTGACTCAATGAAGTAACCAGAGTTCCCAGATCCACATGATTGAGCTGTTCCTGGATGTTATTATTACTTCATTATATAATAAAGGTAATAAACTGGAATTTCCCCTCCAGAACACAGCTCACAGATTATTCACTGACGAGCACTGATTATCTGAGTTAAAGAGCTTCTGTTTTTGTTGCTCATGCTCGAGTGTCCTCATAAAAACCATCACGTGAAAACACACGGCGGATGAGAGAGCACGGACACGGCCACGTGTCCGCCTGCTTTAAGTACAGCATATCAGTGTGACTTTCACCCGCAGCTCTTTATCTCTGCCAACACTGTACCATGTGCTTTTCTTTCACATGAGCACAGTGGCTCCTTTGACCAATTTACCAAATTACAGCCCCACTCCTTTAGGAAAGCAGAGGTAGCATCGCTGGGAGTTTCCCCCTTGAGTGGTGAGGATAAACGTAGCCCAGAGCAGAGCCTCCGGGGAAATGACCCGGGGCTAAATATACAGCCAGGCATCTTTAGAGCGCGAGACGCGGCCCGGTTAGCTCGGCCCAGCTCAGTATGGACGGTTCAGATCAGCGTTCTGGGTGTGTGAGCGTGGGTGTGAGACGAGCGAGTGTTTCTCTGAGAGAGGAAACAGCAGCATTGACTGTGAGTGTTGGAGTGATTCAGTGTTTATGTTCAGTCAGTGAGCTCAGCAGGCAATAACTGACTGACTGTGTGTGTGTGTGTGTGTGTGTGTGTGTGTGTGTGTGTGTGTGTGTGTGTGTGTGTGTGTGTGTGTGTGTGAGAAACTGAAAGAATGAAAGATAATTATCCATAAAAAAAGGATTTATCATCCTTACTAAGGGAATGTAAAGCATAGTTACCCAGTAATATGGGCATTATAAGGACTTTATAAACCATAATGAGGCATCATTTTTGCTGTAGATCTAACTAACATAACTGTTAATAAGCATGTAATACAACATTTCTTAATGTAAATAAGGAACTGTTCTCACCAGAGCTTGATTTATGCTTTTGTGTTGAATCTGCACCTGTGCAGGTACATGACCTACACAGCTGTCTGATGTAAACCTCCCCAAAAAATATAACTGCACAGTTGCAGCGACGTTGCTTGTGACCTGTAGTTTCCCCAGTAAACACACCAACCTATCCGGCTGTTTCAGTCCCTCCTGACCTGACGGCTGTTACTTTTCTTGGAGATTACAATCCTCTGAGATTACAATCCTCTGCTGGAGCTGTTTACTGCCAGAGTGTCTCTGGGTTACAGATAGCATACGGGCCAGATTTCCGAAGGGTTCTACAATGTCGAAACAACACCTGTGTCCCAGTTTGGTGTTTCTTCTCGAAGCCCAGAGACAAAAGGTCTGTTTACCACCATCACAAATCAGCCTTTAGATGCAAATACTTTCAAACTTAATTGCTATTAAATGCATAATAACGTATTAATTCCTTGTAATAAAGCAACATTAAAACAAAGGCTTTTACTAACATTCCTTAAGAAGTTTGACTGCCTTATTATCTAAAGTAAATGTGTTTTACTATGTTATTATTGTTAACACACATATTTTGTCTCCTTAACACATATTAATCTAAATATAAGGGCCTAATTACCTGCTAACTAACCCTCATTACAAATGTCGTTGAGTCTCTGGACATTGAATCTATCTTTCATAGTTTCACTGTATATGTTTCAGGTTCTGTGCGTGTGATGTGGAGTTTGGCTGCAGTGAGTGTGAAGTGACTAACCACACATGGGAACTCTGCTGTTGTTCTCTGTTTATCCTTGAGTCTATATGTGTGTGTGTGTGTGTGTGTGTGTGTGTGTGTGTGTGTGTGTGTGTGTGTGTGTGAGTCAGACCGAGGGTGTGTGCCGAGTGCCACTCACCCTTTCCTCCCCCTCCGTGCCTCCTTCTACCCGGAGCAGCCTTGTACACTTTAAGAACAATTGCCCTCTTAAACCTTAAAAACACACACACACACACCATCGTCTGGAGTGTCAGCGACGTGGCGACGCAGCAGCTCGACTCTGCTGTGTTTACACTGCATGCTGGAGAAAAGCCCACACTGAACACTGGGAGCTGAGCGGGTTTTAGATGTTCCTCAGTCTGTATGTGTTTATGTTTCAGATAAGATGCTGGAAGGATGCAGAAGACTTTTTTATTTCACTTTGATGAGAAATGGTGCAGCACTCCTCACCAGTAATGAAATGAAAAGATGAAAAGATAAATGTGTACTTTTCAAGCCATGTCACACTAGATTATTATTATTATTAAAGAGGCCTAAATCTGCAGGGAATAAAACACATCTCAGATCAGCAGAAATGTCCAGCAGTGTACAGTCACGCAACAATGAATATTCCCAACACAACAGCATGAGGAAGGAAATAAAAACCTCAACAGTTATTGGTCATCTTAGAGGCCATTTATAACTGTGGATGAGTCTCATATTTCTTGATCTTGTGACTAGAAATACTTCTGATTATTCTGGTTTTATGAGTCACCCATCTGTGTCAAACTCATCATGGTGGGCAAAACAGACAGATGTGACTCAGGACACCTGTAGGAGCTCCTGACTCACATGTCCAACAGCGCCTTCTAGTGGGAAAAGACACAAACTGCAGACCTCAAGACTTCATGACATAATGATTGTTCACCTGATGGGTTTGTCTTCCACAGTACAATTCATGAAATCATTGTATATCTCAGCGAACAGAAACAGCTATTTTGTCGCTCTGTTCAGCTCAAAGGTCTAATTTAATGAGGTCCATTCTCTCTGTGTGACAGAGTCATTTCAGTTTAGGAAGTGGGTGAAAGCTGTGGATGTATTTGTTTGCCTTCAAAGTAAAAGCGCAGCTGTTTGGCAAGAGTCTTGACAAATGTTTTCCACACTTGCTGGCTGCCTAAAAAGGCAATCCTGCTCCACTGGAGCCGAAACCAACACGGAGCCAATTCTGCAATTGTGATGCTCGAAAATTAGAGGACAAACGGGGCCGATTGCTGTCACCTGGAAAAGCTTTTAGGATAATTAGTACCCCAAACTCTCGGAATGATCAATGGTGTTCGAGCCTACGGACAATTTAGTAC
>CAEMYA010000455.1:2416566-2428874 GCA_903131615.1 Diplodus sargus
GACCGGTGCAGAGCTTTAAATAAATGATGGATTGATTCATTATTTGAGTAAATAAGCCGCAGCGAAAATCCCTGTTATGTTTTTACGTGTAGGACTCGCAAAGTTAATGCAGGAAAATCAAACAGCGGAGTGATGAATCACTGCAGAGAGACGCACATTCAGGCTGAAACGATCGCCGGGCAGGTTAGCCGCTCTCCACCGCGGAGAGGAGCGCGGCTAAGAAAGAAAACCTTTTCCCTCCGAGCTGGCGTATAAACACACGGCTGCCCTGAGTGCTTTTATGTTTATCCAGCTCCTTGCATCTGGCACATCCCAGCAGAACTATTCAGTGTGCAAATTCAATTTGTGAGCCGTAACCAGTAACAGAAGGCCTCTCTGCCGCCGTGATGGTGGAGTGTGCCAGAGAGCCGCTCCGTATGGACTTATTGGGATGTTATCAAAGCGCAGAGGAATGATGGGAGAGCTCCGGTCCAAGTGCCCAGGCCTTATCTCGATCTGCTATCACCGCTTTATGACTATTTTGTTCTATCGATGGGAAAGATCACCTGTGGGGGAGAATCTCTCATTTTGTGAACTTTGTCTCTTTTCTGCCTCTGTGCATTTCGTTTTGTTCAGATACTTTCTCCCGTCCGTCTCCGTCTCTGTTAAAAGTTACGGCCTCTGTTTTTCCTCCAGGGGAAGTTGTGGAAAATGTCAGATTTATTGAGCAGATTGGACTGCAGGACATGCACAAGACAGAGCAGGAGCCTCCAAACACTGTTACTTGTCTCACCGCTGCTGATTTATGTTTCAGAGCAGAAGGAAGGTTTGAGGAATGAGGGCACGAGCGTCTGTTTCGTGTTTCGCGTCTTTGTGCGTACACGATACGCTCTGTGAGTCTCATTATTTCATAGAGCATCGATTAGCACATTAAACAATTAGTCAATCAACAAAAAAATTATCTGCAGCTATTTTTGATGATTGTTTTATGCATGTATTAAAACAACAACATCCTGCAGTTTCGGCTTCTTTAAAAGGGACAGTTCACCCCAAAATCAGGAATATCTATTTTCCCTTTCAGTCTAGATTGTTTTTGTGTAAGTTGCAGAGTTCTGGAGATGTCTGCCTTCGCTCGAATGTAATGGAACCAGACGGTGCTCCCAAAAAAATACATTTAAAAGAGTCTAACGGCAATTTTTCTCTCCAGAAATCATTTAAGCGATCAATCCACAGACCTCGTTGTGAGCACTTTCACATTGGAACTCTTTTCAGCCAACCGTATCACCACGCAGAAGCAAACATGCAGCTACTCATATCGACTGAAGGGTCGTGATTGTGACAGCTTAGTTAGATTGCCATCATCATTTTAAAAAACTATTTCCAGAAATCCTGACCGTGTTACTGCGGAGGACGATATTAACGTTTACATCCCATTTGCTTCTTTTCTCTTTGTGATATCAGAGTTTCTGACTGTTGGTCAAACAAAACAAGTCATTTAAAGACGTGTGGAGAAACATTACTTCTAAAAACATCACAGCCTCATTCATCATCTTGAAAAGGAAAAGAATTGTACCTGCAGGCCGTCGACAGGTGTTGTGCTCCTGTATGTGTGTGCTGTTAATGAAAGCATCACGGAGCGAGCCGGTGTAGACTTTACAAAGATTAAGATCAACGTCACTGCAGCAGCAAATAACCAAGCAGAGATAAAAACTGTATCAAACAAATGTGAAAATATAATAAAGAACATTATGTAATTCAGCCTGTGTGTGAACACGTTGAGCCCCGGAGGGATCCGGCGGCCTCGGCATGTCCCTGCCATGTTTCTTCTCCACGGCCGGGACTCAAGCGGCCCCTCTGCCGACCCGGAGCGCCTGTTCATTCTCACCCGGGCTTTGTTGGACAGGACTGACTGGCGTGGCGAGGGGGAGAAGCTACGGCTTGTTTCTTTTGTTCCAGAGTTACAGCGGGGGTCACGTTCCCTTCCCAGGCGCTTTCAGCTCGCAGCCCGTATTTACCAGCACGCTAATTTACACATTCGGCACGGCTCTCACTGTCTGGCACCGCGCCAAGTGGAGGAGGAGGAGGAGGAGGAGGAGGAGGAGGAGGAGGGTGGAGACGGCAGCCATGAAGGAGCACGATTCAGGGAGGCTGAACGCCGTGTGACATCCAAACCACTGATGGAACGTAACTAAGTACATTTTGAGATACTTTTGAGGTATTTCTACTTTCTGCAACGTCATACTCCGCAACATTTATGTGATAACTTTAGTTTGTTACTAGTTACTTTGCAGATTACATTCAAAATGTTTAAATGTATTTATTAAAACCACTAATTCTATAGTAGTAGAACACTATATGCATACATGTAAATACTTTATTTTCTTGTACTTGGCCATTCCTAGAATTCTACACAGTGAATGTACTTAGTTACTTTCCAGGTTAAAATAATTGTTTTGTAACCATCTAAGTTACTCTAAGAACTTGTTTGGTGCCTCTGATGAAATGTAATCATTCAAATTGAGTACAATTTTTAGATGCTTTTACTTTTCTGCTGCTGTATACGTCCAGTCCACTACATTACAACATACCACACTACTAGCTACTTTGCAGATTACATGCTACATCACAGCCTAATATCTGTATTTATATTTTTCTGGTACTGTTTCCATCACTAATGAAATTCCTACTTACAGAGCCGGTTTCTTGCTGTGCTGTTTCTGATGAGAAGCAAACTGATTTAATGTGTTTTCACTGCCAATCCCATTTAAAGTCCTTCTGCACTAAAGCGACTCAACATTTTTTGGGCAAAGTGCTGGTTTGCAGTCTCACCACCCCCCCGAGACGGACGAGAAGATCGATATCTAATTCATCTCATCACGTGCAGGACACACAAACGTCTCCGAGGTGTTTAGCTTAGCTTCGCTAAAAGAGAAGCCACAGGAGGGGGGGGGAACTTCAGCCCCCTGTCAACAGTGAATAATAGTCTCACAGCATCTGCACATTTTGTTTCTTAGTGACAATGTTAGGATGAAAACATTTTTCCACATGATGTCATTGGACATCTGCTCACCCACAGGAGATGTTAGGAGCGGGTGTGCGCTGACGGACAGAACGAGTCAGACAGGACGGACTTAAACGGAAAACGACTGTAGGACTGACGAGCTAAAGGAAGTCGTGTATGTCAGAGAAGGTACTAAAGATGCTCTTCAGGTATGTTTTACGTTAAATATATTGGTATAATAAATTGCGTCTGATAGTTCCTTCACAATAAAAGCTCCAATACCTCTTAAAAAAGTCTTTAAAAAGCATCTGTTTCTCTCTCACATATCCAAATATTGTTTATTTCACTGCTGGATGTCTCCGACTGAGAAGTCTGTTGGAGTTTTAAATCATGTGATCATTCTAGTTTTAATGTCACAGCTAATCTTGTGCGAACACGTGTTATACTGAGATTTAAGGTCAGCACACAGAAACTTCCTCCTTCAGGAGACGAAGGTGGAAACGTCCGCAGTTACGGTCAAATGTCCAAGTGAAGCAACAATAAGCAGGACGTATTATTCGAGTGGAGAGGGACTATAAAGTTTATTCCACCCTTAAACCGCAGGACTGACTGCCAGGTCGGGAAACTCGTCCCAAAACATATGAAACATTTTGATGTATGCCTTCCACTGTGCCCTTAAACACACAGAGGGACGACCACATGATACGATACTGTGGCTCTCACAGTTATTGTGGTAACTAATAGTTAACATTGTGGAGGGCAGGATCCACCACAGTTTCAACCATAATCTCATATCACTGCGCCGGGCTCAAGAAAGTAATGGGATGTAGCTGACAAGAGCAATCTCACCACAGGGTCCATTTAGCGGCTGGTTCTGAGCTTTCAATCATGTCAAATGGGCTTCATCAGCAGACAGAGTCGCACAGAAGACGTGGGATTGTGTGTAATGCTCAAATGTTGGCATTTTACTTTTCTGCACGGGTGAAGGATGAGACCGCTGTTCAAGACAGAGTTTCAAGATCGTGTTCGAGATCGCATGTCAACATTTGCAAGCGTGAAACCACTTAATATTTTGAATAAGATGGCTGCAGAGCAAGAGACCGCTGTTTGAGCTCGTGTTTCTACATTTGCAAATGAGAACATTTTTAACAAGACAGGAGATGGCTGCGTAAAGAGAGACCACTGTTTGAGGCGGCATCTCAGCATTCGTAAGCGTGAAACCACTGAATATTTTCAACCACTCTTGGAAACGGCGTGTCAACATCTGTCAGCGTCACACCACTGAATATATTTAACACGATGTCAGATCTCTACCAAACAAGAGACCAATGTTTGAGCTGCTGTTTCATCATCCGTAAGCGTGAAACCAATGAATATTTTTGACAAGATGTGGGGACATTTTCTAGTTGAGTTTGTGGTGCTAGAACCAGATACTTAGAGCGAAATCATGATCCTTTACGAACCATCACAAAGTGCTTTTTGTTACCAAACCCAATCAGTTCCAGGCGCAGGAGTGATCAGGTCTAACTGAACCTAACTTGTACATTTCCAACATTTATTCTTGCAGTTGCGCTCCATTTGTGGACGAGCACCACGCGATCTGACTGAAAGCTCCAGAGCAGACTATGAAATGGACTTCGTGGTGATATTGTTTTGTTCTGGCCGTATCGACTCTGCATGAGGAGTGTCTCAGCGTGTTGTTGTGAGGAGGGAAATTGGACAAGCTGAGACGAGCCTGTGCTGACATTTAACACACCACGACAACATGAGCCGCTAAACTTCAGGAGGAGAGAAAAAAAAGCCCCTCGGAGGGAAGAATATTACAGCGTTATGTTAACATGCGAGGATCTTACAACCACAACAACCCGCCCTCACACCCACACACTTTACTGCATCTAATGACAGATGGATGAGCAGGTTTGGGTTTCACATTTAAGCCCGCCAAAGTCTCTCCTCTGCCTCCCGTGTAATCTTCTTTCAGCCCCTTACAAAATGGTTTTCCTCGCGCACGCATCCGGTCGAATGTGGGAAATGTTAGAAAAGAGATTGCGTAAGGATTATTTGTAAGATTCTCTCTTTGCAGCGTGTTGTATCGCACGCAGTCACTCAGGATGTTTTGACATCCAATATGAACTTGACATCGACTGAAAGAATATTGATACGCTGTCAGGTCTGCAGAAACAGACTCCTGCAGGCACTAATCACTGCTGCACCGGGGTTTCCAGCACAAATATTACTATAATAAATATGAATAATATGTCCCGAAAGGCAGAAATCAACACTACCATTAGCAGGTCATAAACAAGCTGGAGCATTACATTTTGGTTTGCAGCATTTAAACAGCAGTTAAAATAAGTCTTCACAGTCTTCTTTTGACAGGTAACAGAGAACATGATCATTCACAGAAAAAGTCACGTCATCCAAAACATGAGAAGCTAAACGCATCATATATGTCGTTCCAGACAAACGTCTCCTCATCTTTTTAGCGTGCCGGTCCTCCAGTCGCAGCTGCTTGTAAAGATTTGGGAACCTGGCACCGACGTTTCCTGTCTTTCTGATCGAGACCGAGCCCCCCTTCCCCATCAATCAGCCGCGGAAGGCAAACAACAATATGAGGGCTCTCTGGCCAATCTGAGGAAACGGGTCTGCTTTCTATAAACATTCCTCGGAGAGACATGAAGCCTTGATAAGAAGAAGAAAAAATAAAGAAAATAACCTCTCCACCCCTCTTGGTCGACTGCTGGCACACACACACACACACACACACACACACACACACCTACATATACACACAAGGCGCATATTTCACATAGCGTTCACATGGATGCTCAATCATATGGAAACTGCAGCTTCAGCAGGTTTTAACTGATTGGAGTGAATCTGAATCAAAGCGAACTCATTTCAATAGATGCATCATACAAAGTCTGAATATTTTCCATGTTTACAGTAAAAAAGAAAAGTACATTTTATTTCATGATTCACAAAATATGTTCAAACTCATCAATGGACACGATTGAAGACAAAACACACCGATACAGATGATATATGTGTTGTTGTTTCTTACGTTTTGAAACCAGTTACACGGTAAACTGTTATTATATCAAAGTCATAAAGATGTTATCAGATGCAATGATGAAAGAAAGTCTGAACCTGTTAGTTTAGGAAACCTGAGGGGGAAAAACAGGGTGGAAAAAAAAGCCCCCACCCACTCCATTCCTTCCCGGTGGCTGTTCCACAGTTTTCCAATAACTTTCTAAGTTGAGGGCCTTTAGAGAACCGCCAGGAGCTGCTTCTCTCAAAACCTGCCATAAATCTCAAAAGTAGCTGTGTGCAGTGATGTAACATGTGACCGCGGAGGTTCAAAGCGATGGCTGCTTGTCAGAGTCCATCAGATTCACGTCGACGAATTAAAATCAACAACTGAAATCCAAAGTAAATGAGTCGGGATAGAAACAGACTTGTGTGGTGTCGGAGGTGAAGTCCTGAGATATGACATCACGAAAACCCTCGTCTCTCTGCTGCCTCCTGAACAAACACACTGAACACAGTGAAAACTGGGAGCGGGGTCGTGGAGCAGGTCAGCTCACAGGGGGGAAAACCACTCGACTAAAACATCCTCAGTTTTCTGTCTCTTTTTTTCCCCAAGTATTTCCATACAGTCACAAATGGTGACTTCCTCCATCATCCTGCAGACCTACAAAGAACATTTAAGTCAATGTTCATTTCAAAACCAACTAATGTCTGACTGGAACAGCAAATATTGACATCTTTCCATCAGTTTTTGACTGGATGGCGGCAGCGTGACCGAATCCTACGAGCGCATTTGTCCACGACTGACTGACTGACTGAGTGAGTGATGAAGTTATAGCATCGGTCAAGACAGTCAAGTTTTAGCGTTGGCTGTTGCCTTTTCAAAATCAATCAGAGCGATCGTTAAGTCCATCCCCAGGGGGCGTCACTTTTCAGCGAGTGTTTACGGTGGTTTCACCAAATTGCACGTGACTCCTAAGTTATTGCACGCAGACAAAAGAATGTGATTGAAAAGTCAAGAACTAGGAAAAAAACATCACTAAATAAACTAATATTTGATTTAAATAACCAGTGCTGATACCCAGTTCTAGACGACGGAGAGAATGACTCTTCCCCCAAACTACTCAGATGGTAAAACAGT
This sequence comes from Diplodus sargus, assembly GCA_903131615.1. Taxonomy (NCBI): domain Eukaryota; kingdom Metazoa; phylum Chordata; class Actinopteri; order Spariformes; family Sparidae; genus Diplodus; species Diplodus sargus. The sequence continues at coordinate 2,423,718 of CAEMYA010000455.1, forward strand.
CTAATCATCCTCTAACCAGTTACAAGGCAAAATTACCCTTAGATGGTTTAATGGCTGAGATTGCAAACAGACACAAACATTTCTCTGTAAATTGTTGGAAAATTCACCCTTTTTATCCTTTTCTGTTGGTACCAAACTGCTACGAGAATGTCCGTACTGTTCTGTACAATAAACATACATCTAAAACAAAGATTAATGTCCGTGAGACGTTTCACCAGCTGAAAGGCACTTATCTCCAAAACACGCTGAAATTTAACCAGAAAAAGGCTCGTCACTGACAGCCTGTCTATCTCAGGGCATCAGGGCAACAAAAGCTGAATAAATCTATAGATCTGTGAACCAAAAAACCCCCCACACGGTTTAAAACATCACAAAACTTCAGCTGAGTTTCATTGGAGGAGCCACATTCAATAAGCATCATGTTGCTTTGAAGCACAACCAGGTCTGTGTTCCCGAGACGGAGCCATGCGAGGGTCAAGTCAGGCCGACTACAACATGACTGCGTCCTCCGCTACAGCTAGAACATGTGATAAGCAGCCAGTTGTTTGGCCATCTTGGTGTAAAATGTAAAGCCGGCAAACTATAAAGCTGCGTCGAAGCCTGGGAGAGTTTTTTTTCTTTTTCTCCCTCTTTTTAAATACGTTCCTCGACTGTGAGAGCCATTATACCAGGCTGCAAGCTTGATTGCATGGAGTCATTTAAAAGATTAGCCGTCATTAAACGTTGCAGTATAATGTTCCTCTTCTGAGGGGCATTATAAAGACTTTCTCTATTTAAGGGGTATTAGACTGTGAGGGTTTGCAGAAAGCTCTCGTCTGAGTGTGCTGGCACCACCGAAGGACAAACAGAGATTGCGGTAAAGTGGTTTTCATTCAGAGTTGAGCTTGAGCGATCGCAACTTTCTACCCAAAAAGTCTGAAATACAAAACCCAGATTCGGTGCTCAGCTTTGGGTCGGAGAGAGAGTTTGATTTGTGGCACAAAAGAAAAAAAAAACCAAACAATTAAAGCGAAAAACATGACATCAGTTCTGAGTGAAGGATCGGGCGTGTTTTGGTCCAAGTTGGTGGGCTTTGTGGTGTCTCGACGGTGCTGAGAAGTTACAGCCTGAGAGCAGTAAATTCTAAAAAGAGGTCCAGTGTTCGTTTTAACTGCAACATTAGTCTCCGGATATGTTCCTTCATGCACTCTTTAAAACGCCTTCCTCTGGGCCTATGACAGCAGTTTCTCATGTGTGCCAGACGACCTGCTAAGTAACTACCATAAGTGAGGCATTATGAGACGCCCTTGAAAAATGCGAAGCTTTTACTGTGCCCTCATTGGATGCTATTAATTATACTAAAAGCCCGACTGTAAGGCATGATGCTTTGGCACAGCTATAGGTTATTTATGTTGCTAATGTATTGCAGGTTCACAGCATGTGCCAGCATTCAGTCCAGAGGACAAAGGGTATAAACAAACTGCTGTGCACACAATTCAGTCCTGCAGGGCGTTTTGTGAGGCTACACGAAAATCAAATGATGCACACATTCTATCTATCTATCTATCTATCTATCTATCTATCTATCTATCTATCTATCTATCTATCTAAGCCCATCCATCCATTGTTGTGTCCTTGTTGTGCTTCTTTAAAACACACCCATTTAAAAACCCATGTATTACATTCTCGTGTTTCGGCGCCATCATCCAGCAAATAAAACCACAACTACCGCCTTGTTGAACGCCTCCGTGCACCAGGTCAAGTCGCTTTTCTTGAGTTAAGACGTTGAACAAAGACGTTCAAAAATGTGGGTTTTACGAGGTGTTTTACGACAGTGAACTTGACCTTTGACCGCTCAAACTCTGACTGATTCATCCTTCAGTCCATTTGTGCCAAATTTGGAAGAAATTCCACCAGGAGTCAGATTTCAAACATACCTTAAAAACAGGTTAGCCTGATCACCGGCTGACATGAGGTTGCAACACAACTAGATACGGTTATACGGACTGAGATCTGCTGGAAAGGGAAGCTAAACGTAGCTCCAACAGTTGTGCAGACTTACTATTAAAGTGTTAGCAGATGCTAATCTGTCTAAACCAGGCTAGCCTTGACAATGAGCTAGCATCACGACTGGAGTGCAACGTCACTTTAAAGCCTGTCTATAGATGTTAGCCTGCAAATTAATAAATATGTATCTCTACAATAGAAACTGAAATTGTTTGGTCGTATCTTAAAAGGGAATAATCACAATCTGACATGAGGTCACTTGACGACTAGACGTGTGGTTGTACAGAGTGACATACGCTGGAAGGGCAATTACACGGAGCCCCAGCATCGTATCATCGAGCCAAAACAAGCTAGTCTTGACGGCTACCTTGAGTGAACCAACCTAGCCTCGAGACATTTGTTTTGTTTAAACAGATCGAGCACTTTCCACGCGTTAAGTATAACTGATGAATATCTTCTCTTGTTAAATGTGGCGTGATCTTTAAAACCGGTGTTCACAATCCGTACGTCATCCATATTTAAATGAGAGGGGGGAAACGAGAAAGGAGATGGTGGTGTCTGTGAAACAAAGCTTCCAGTTTTATATCGAGTTTTTAAGACCGGCATCCGTCAAACACGAGCACTCTGCACAGTCGCAGCGTGTTTTGTTTCAGTGAGAAAAACAATAAAACACTCTCTTTTACATTACACAGTAAGGCAGGAGGTTAAACTGTGTCTGAAACACAGACACACACACACACACACACACTCCGAGAAAAAGGATTACATCAGCAGAGAAGCATGAGAATTCATGCTGGTGGTTTTATATGGTCATGGACCACTGCCTTATCCCTAATCCCAGGAACGCACTCCACCGCACACACACACACACACACACACACACACACACACGCACACACACACACTCCTCAGACCTTTCTATGTGCCTGTCCTGGCTGCATGTGTGGTTGTGTGTGACTGTGGTCAGGCATCTATCAAGCGTTGCCTGAAGGAGGGACGGAGGTTGACTGGAACACTGTTTGCCGGGCAGATGGTAATGATGAAAAATGTCTCCTCTGAAATCCAGTCCGCCGCGGGCACGCTGCCAGTGGATGTACGCCATTCCCACACAACCAGGACTCGCGGGTAATGCGGCTGTCCGGGCAGGACAGTGCTGTGTTACATTTATGTTGGATAAGGAGTGCTTCCAAGGAATGTGTGGGTCACACGTCTGACCAGTCACGATAAGACTGATGTCAACTATTACACAATGCAGCAGTGGTTTTCAAACTGGGGGTGGGAGGACCAGTTGGGGGATTCTGAGTGGATGGTTGGGGGTCTCCAGAAACTTCTGTTACATTTTACTGGACGTTTGAGCAGCAAGGAAAGAACTGGGCTGGCGATTGTGATTGATTAAAGATATTTGTATATCTATATATGATATATTCTATACGAAAACCTTCTCAAAGAGGCTGTAACCGAATGACAAAGGTCTGGGACGGCTGTCATGTTGTTTTGGGAAAGGTGATATATGTCATTTTAGGATTCGCTGGCAATCGTCCTATTCAGTTGATGAGGCATCACGTTTCCCTCGAGAATAACTGGAAACAATTAAATAACCGTTCGCAACATTAGGCAGTTTTACAAGGTGATAATACTGTTCATAAGTGTTGTGATTACAGCTTATAGCTCAAATCAATCACTAATCAATCCACTGATGCAGGTTTGTCATTTCATCCACACACACACACACACACACACACAGTTTGGCTGTTTAATAAGTAACCCTAACCCTGCTCACACGGGGTATAATCCTGAAAAACATCTTTAATCAAATTACCACAAACCAGCCCCAGTAGAGGAGTTCTGGTTGGCTTCTGGGCCATCTAATGAAGTTCCCATGTACAGTACGGTCTATTCACGCTGTGAGGTTGCAGGGTCCAAACCGTACATAACAAATGGGACCTAACAGCAGAACTGAACAACAGTACATTAACGCGTTCATTAGAGCCGTATCTGAAGGAGCACACAGAGTGTAATGTGGTCCTGGCAGCTCCACATCCTGCTGAAAGAAAATAAATCCAATAAGAGTCCAGACACCCACACGGAACGGGTTAACAGCGATAATCACAGCTGTGAGCGTACAGTGCTGCTCTGCTAATCTGTTAAAGAATACCTTCTATGTTTTCACACTATGCACTTATTCTTTTTCTCCTCAATTTGCAGCAAATTGGAGGCAGTTGTAACTCAGCCTGCGTGCCAAAAATTCCCAAAGTGCTGTTGGGTTTTCTCACGCCTGGGGCGATGATCTCTGTGCAACAACTTTTTTGCAAGGTCCTATTGTGAAACACTGCGGCTGCAGACAGAACCAGCACTGACATCAGTGGGGGGGGGGAAGCTTTCTGGTTCACATGAGAAATATAAGACATTGTCGATGGATGGCACAGCACTTTTTAAAGAGAAGAGAAGACTGAAAACAAGAGGAGACGTACGCCACCACTGTCATTCCAGCCATGACCATCGGCCACCAACCACAAAACATGGTTATCCGAGGAGACCACACACAGACACGAGCACTCCAGAAACAAGCAGCAGTGCTTCATGTACATAAACACACACAAACTCTGCACTAATCCAACAATCACAAATATCCGATCCATCGCTCTGACATGCTCGTTTTCCACACATTCCTGTCATCCGTGCGAGCCAAAGCGAACATACAGGAGTCACAGCGCACTTATCCGTAAAAAAACACACACACACACAAACTGTACATCTACTTTACGAACGCAGATGCAAGAGCAGAACAAGAATTGCTCACATACAGTTAATCAAACCCGCAAACGTGAACCAACACTGGCACCGCAGCTCCGCCAGGTTACATACAAGCCAGAGAAAACACACATCTGAGGATATTTCATCTTTCCTCTACGTCCAAATAAATCCGGTCCTCACTGCGGAGGGTTTGCTGTGCACAGCCAACACTTGGGACATCCAGCCGTCACACACTCCTTACCTGAAACACTGCGGTGGCCATCCTGTCTCAGTGTGTGTGTGTGTGTCTCTCTTTCACTCTTTGGGGGTTTTTCTCTGTCCGCCTTGTGTTGTTTTTTTTGTTTTGTTTTTTCTCTTTTAGTGCTGCATCGTCCTTTCCCTTTTCCCCCCTCTCTGTGCAGCAGAGAGGCTTTTCCT
>CAEMYA010000455.1:2429236-2459515 GCA_903131615.1 Diplodus sargus
CAAGGCAAAGTCTGGCTACGAGCTATAGCCGTTTCCCTCTCTTTTTCCTCCTCCCCTCTTGTTCAGAACCGTTTTCACCCTCCTCCCAAACGAGGGAGACACACGAGTAACGCGAAAAAAGGGGAAAAAATATTGAAGTGAATTTCCCAGGGAGATCAGGAGGAGGAGGAGGAGGAGGAGGACAGGACGTGAGATTGGTGAAACAGAAAGCACGGATCTTTTCTTTCTCTGTCTCACTGTCTTTCTTTCTCTTTCACACACACACAAACACACACACACACACACACACTCCGTCCTCGTGAGCTCATTCTTCATTCTCTCCTTGTTATCAGCTTCTCAAGTTACAGGTTAAATATGAGTCGCCTCTCTCTCTCTCTCTCTCTCTCTCTTTCCCTGACTTTCTCTCTCACACACACACACCCACACACACACACACACACACACACACACACACACACACACACACACAAATACTCACACACTCCCTCTACAGCTGCAGAGAGACAGACGGCGACCATGAATGAATCCATTGACTTCACAGCAAACTCCAAAGTCAAACAGTGTCAACAGCAGCGTGGAGATACATACTTATCAGTCAGCAGCTCGCTCCGTCTCTCAGCTCACAACGCCAATAAATCCTCAGACTGTGTCCTGATTGGCTGATATGATGAGATACGCATGTGAACTTAAGATTATGGGCTGGAAACATGCACAACACTGTGGAGTACAGTAACAGTAAGGAAGTCCAAGAAACTGCTGATCACTGACTACAGTCCTTACTGTTAAATACAGATCTGCCTGCAAGAAAGTTTCCATTTTGAATGTGTATACAGCTGCAACGATTAATCAATCAATCAATTTGTTATCAACTATCGAATTAAATCAACTGGTTTCTTTCCTCCTCTATAACAGATAGATAGATCAGATCAGCCTGATTCTGTATTCTGGTATTATTATCTTTTATATCTCATTATCTCTTACGAATTAATAACATAGTTCATAATTTTGTGCAGCGGAATTGTGGCTTATCATCGCTGCTTCTCTGTATCTGTATCGGGGAATGTGACCTTGTTGGATTTCTCTGCTGATCAGCACCTGGTTGGCATTAAAGCACAGAGCGAATCAGATGAAGCTACACGAGAAATGTGAAGCTCGCTACTTCTTGTTTTTCAGTTTTAGGATTCAGCTAATCATCATCGCAATAATCAAATATCTAATCAATCCATTGGAAAGTAATGGACAGATTACTTGGTGAAGAAAATAATCTTTCGTTGCAGCAGACGAAACATAATTTCGTTATGAATAAAGATATAATGCCTCAATTTCTGACATTTAAAGCAGCTGTTCTGTGCATATACATACATTCATGAAATCTAACAAACTCAATCAAGCTTTTTATAAACGTTGCAAACAAATTTCAGAGTTCAAACTCAGAACACCAAAGACCAACAGTCCCCTTGATGGAACATCACGCCTAATCCAAAACCAAACTCGACAGCCTCGTATCACTCTGAACTTTAATCCACCCATAACTGCTTGATTTTAAAGAAATAAAACCTGGATCCGTCTCGTTACCTGGATCTGGACCAAAACGTTAATGGGGTTTATTCTGGGCTGAGATCCATCCAAGTTTTTTGTGTGATCCAGCTGAGAAATAACTAACTAAAGGACTCAGAAATTGGCTCAAAAGGCTGATGAGCTCACATGTGGATGCCTTTTAAACTGGTAATTGTTTATTGGTCAGAAAACAAATCACATTCCATGAATCTGTGAATTAAACTCGAGAGTAATACGTCTTTTGTGTATCAGTTGTAATAGAATAAAAACATAAAGTTTGTCCTGTGATACTTCAAGCTTCCACTGCTGAAAATGACGCTGATTAAAATCAGTAAAAGTGGCAACAAGGATATTGATTAGCAGCTTACAACGCCCGGCTTTAATCTCACCTGGAGGTAGTCTTAAAAGTAAGAGCTCTGGCATTTTAATTTGACTCCACACCCTCACCGGCTATTATCCAGTAGCCAACAAAAGGGACATTACTGAAGAATGCCGGGTACAAATTTGTGCGATGCCGCAACGTGGAAAGAATGGCCGCCGTCTTTGAAGTTTCTCGGAAGCAATTACATGGAAGGTCGCTCCGAAAGTAACACCTTTAGCTGTTCGCCAGATGTCGGCTCGGTAAGCGTTATTTAATTCGCTATTAATGACAAGGAGCCAGGAAGGAAGGGAGGGCTGCCAGAGAGGAGGCATGTGGTTTACAGTAACACAACAACACGCTTGTTTATGATGCACACCTTTAATGTAGAGACCAGGCTGATCCGAGGGGAGCTGGGAAACCCCCTTGTTTTGTTGCCGTCAGTGTTTTTGTCCATGTGGGTACGAGACTGTACACTCGCTGCGTTGCAATTACACAAACTGAGCGTTAACATGTTTGTATGGTCGGGGTTGTAAAGCGTGGGAAAGTTGTCAGCCCGTGTTTGAGGCTGATGTGTTTCCATTGGTTCTGGTTTCTAGTGAGGTAAAGGATTATGAGTATTAGTCTGAAAAAGACAAGGAGTTCAAGATTGTTGAGTCTCGTTCCCAACTCATCAAACGCTGGTTGCCGGAAATAAACTACCATCCAAATGCATCAGTTATTTGACGAGTTGGAAATGAATGTACAGTGTGTAGTTTCCACTGCGAGATCCGCATAAAACTTCTACAGACTGTTATGTCGGAAGTGGAAGCTGAGCCACGCCTGAGGAATAAACAGACTCTGCTCTGATCCGGAGCGATTCACTGACGGGAGGAGAGCTCATCTTCACTCCTGTTTATCAACCTGACTGCAGCAGATATCTCAGTATCATTAACGTGTGGGAAGAATCCTGAATCCCTCCTGAATGTGACTGGACACACACACACACCGATCACTGAGCTGTCACTGTTCTTCAATCAGACGTTTCAATCATGAACAAAACCATGGAGGCTCCTCCAGGAATAACCTGAACAGAGCTCGAGCCCAGAAGAAGAAAAAGCCGACAGAGGAACTGTTAAACTACAAGTTAAATGGGGAATAAGGCAGAAGGACAGAGAGGGTCATAGAGAGAGAGGGAGCTGCCTGGGTGAGGTCCAGTTTCATGAGTCTGACTCAGGCTTTCCCATGACTGACTGGATCACTGTCCCCCAGCGCCCGGTGGAACGTTTCACCAACGCCCATACAGCCGGCAGACCAGATTTAACATGGATTTTTCTCCTGGATGGTCGTGATTAGACAGCGGGGGCTGAGGCACGGTGGAAGCAGGCATGAGATGGAAAAGCTGTCACTTAGAATCAGAAGTCTGCCAGGATACAAACGGGAGGGGAACGTGAATGAAAGAGTCTCCTTCGGCGTGTAAAAGTGAAGTGTCCTCCAGCAGCAGCAGCTGTTGTGGTGGTCAGAGGAGCTTAGTGATGCCGGAAAAAAGGAGGCTGCACGCTCAACACAGAAAAATGAAGCCTTGAAAAAAAGAGTTTTGTTGGGCAATGAAATTAAATCGCGTGTAATTTATGCATCTTTACGCTGGAGGAAGTCCTTCCCCTCACTTATTCCTTCCACCGCTGTCTCCTGCATGCACTTGGCCCGATGTTGACATTCTTTCCAGCAGCTCTTGATTACTCCATCATGTTAAAGGTTGGGCGTTCCTGTTTGTTTTCTCTGCTGTATCTATGCTCATGTCGCTACCATGCAGTTACTAAATACATGGCAGCGAGCCACCGCTCCTTGTGTAATACATTCACTCGTGGACTGGAACGAGGAGAGCTGATAGACGCTTGTTATTCTTTTTCATGAAGCCCAACAGATCAGTAAGTAAGACATCATTATCATTATCAGCCTCTTATTTAAGCTGAAGTAGACAACAGCATGTTTTGCTTGGAGGGTGCATTTATCAATATTTTATACGTGTAACGTGACAGTTGTTGACAAGTCCACCGAGAATTATCAATCAACTCCACAGCTCGTCTTTACGCAGCATTTAAAGCATTGATCTGCTGAGTGTTTCGGTTCTACAGCCTCCCCAACTCTTCTCCAATGGAAGTAGCTTGATCTTCTCCCGTCCTTTGTAGATTGCTGGCTAAGTATTTGCCTATTTACAAGCTCTCCAATACAAAGAAAGTTTCAGAGCGAAAGCCTAAACAACCACATCTGAACTCACCACAACAAAACTCCCACTGCTGCAGCAGCCGGGGTTACACGTCCAATATATTTTTCTTTTCTGTGATGGTCGTAGCAGTTGGAGATACGGCCTTAAAGGGGCTCTGTGGAACGTCTGTGTTGTTTATGTCAGCAGACTCCATTTCTAAACTAACGTTAGCTACTGTTGCTCTCTGTTAGCATGAGCAGAGTCAAAACCAACCAGAGGTTTGTGTAGAAGATCTCAGGTTTCACGTCATGCTACAATCTACATCTGGCCGATAAAAATGTATATTCTTAAATCAAGTATGTAGATATTTTTGACAAAATACCACAATATCAATAATGCCCCAATACTGATACTTTGATCATTGATAAATAATCATCAGTAACGTGGATATGATGATGATGATTTGTTAAAGGCAAGTATCAGAACAAGTAGAACATTCTGCCTTTAAAATCAGGAAAGACCTGACCGGACCTGCTCGCTTTCCAGAAATAAAAGGCGCTAAGAAGGTATAAAGAGCTACTAAATCTAGTCAGAAAATGGCCGAGTTGGCACCACTGCACAGCCCCAGGTGGCCAGAAACAACTCCAAGACAAACTGTTTGCTAACGTGTGGTTTGCAGCTTGCCATGCTGCCACCAGAGCACCCAAAAAAATCAGTTATTGCAGCTCTAAAGTCGTCGAACTGTCCTCACAGGACTCGAGTATTCATACTCAACTAAAACTAATTGAAAGTCGCGATGAATCTAAAATCAAAATCAGATTTCTACCTCGGATTAACTCGAGGCCGTGTGATTCATCGCGTGCTCCTGTTGTTGTCGTGTTCCCGCTAACGCTCGCTGTCATAAGTAGGAGGGCAGAGCAGCGAGCATGTGTTCTGTCCTGTGACCGCTAATTCACTTAGCGTCAGAGCTGCTAGCTGGCTCTCCATTTGATCATGAAAATACAGCGCAGAAAGACACCAAGGTGTCGATCCAAGGGGAGCATTTTGATTATCACCCCGCCTCATCCATTCCACGTTCGCTCTCACTGGTTCCTGCCCTCACTCTGTCACAGCGGTGCGACTTCGACGCGGCTTCTTGTTCATGTTTTCTTACAAGGAGTTCCCTCGCTCTCCTCCCCACGACTCCCCTTCCTACTGTAACTCCCATTTCTCACTGTGAGCAGAGCCGCCGCCGCATGGAGGAGGAAGGAAGTTGTTAATGTTGTTACTGGGATTCGATACCATGCTGACATCTTTGAAGCCTCGCTCGGGGTTATGTAATGCCTCCTGTACTCACTGTCAGAGAACAATGTGCTGCGTCTTTGTATTAATGGCCTGTTTATCTCACTCTATCAGGGAGTTAGCTCTGTGATTAGATTAAAGTCCCCGAAATGTAATTACGGAGAGACTGAGAAATAAACAGAAAATGAATTTAGTCTGAGAGGAGTTGCATGAGCGCTGAAGAGAAATTAAAGTTTAAAACAGGACTCTACTGTAAGCAAAACACTGAAATCCCCTTCGCCTGGTCTCACTAACGTCTGTGTGATCTTGAGAAAAAAGCTTGGCTGGATCTCTGCAGCGGTGACACAGCTTCCGAAGCTACCAATTAATGCCAGTGTGATAAATCGGCCCTCTGGGGACGAGTGGTATCTAAAGGAAGTCATTGGAACAGAGGATGAGCTTCATCATGCCAAATGATCTTGACAGCTGCTGCTGAAGGAAATGAGACAAAATGGAGTTTGAGGACAAAAAGACGTCTTGGGTCACAAACTGTGAGATTAAACTATAAAATAAGTCAAAGGAACTACAAGTTAACCAAAGTTTAACACACTGAAATTATTCTTTTAGTTATCCACGAGTCTACAGCCATGCTAGCAGCTCAGAGTGCTAATGGCAGCATGCTAACAGGCTGGTGTTTAGAAGGTATACGCATCCAAACTCACATGCAGCTTTCCTACAGTATGTTTGCCACAAAATCCTTTGTCATAACATTGCGCCTTGAAATTTAAACATACATCAACAAGGAGACAATCTGGGTACAGATATATATTCCTATGAAAGCTGCTCAGTGTTGCCTGAAGACAAAAAACTAGCACACTTCCACTAGCCGAGCAGCTAACTTCTGGTTTAGCCGTCGGCTAGCTTGAAAGAGGTTCAAACAGTTTAATTGTGGAAACCTTTCAGACTTTCCAAATGTTATCAGACCAATTGAATCAAATTTTGAGGGTGAAAGGAGTCATTTAACATTTTAGAACTTTTTTTAGCACGCTAACATGTTAATTTGCAGAAATCAAAAGGACAGCTGAGACTGATCATAAACCAAAGAAGGTACTGGGCTACAATAAATGCCCGATGGAAAGTTCTGAAAACTCCACTCAAGAGGCTTGCACCACATTTCGTGGCAATGCATCCATTAATTGCTTTGAAATTTCACTCGGAACCACAAATGTCAACCTCATGGTGGTACAAGAAGAAGAAGTCGGAGAAGAGAATCGCCAATAAAATGATGATTTCAACAGTTGTCAATGTATTTCAGCCTTGTTGTTTCGAAGCAGTGGACCACACACTGTCGTTCCCAGTTAACTAACTTTAGGTTTTGGACTGCTGATCATACAAAACAAGCAATTCCAAGACATTTTCTGTGGCCCTGGGTTTTTTTCCCCTATTTTCTGACATGAATGTTTGGGTTCTAGTTGGTGTTATAAAGTGAACAATCGACTGAATCAAACTTTTGGTGCTGGTGGGGATTATATTTTTTGTATAAGAACATAAACTGAATGTACAGTGCGCTTTCTGCCATTTGGACTTTAACCTGAGTCTTCCAGTTGAAGCGACGTCTCTTTAAAGACTCTACCGGGCTCCTGTTGACCAGGCAGCTACTACAACCGTCCACAGTTATAAATCAAAGCTGCGGTTCCACAGGTGAAGAGAAGACCAGCTGCAGACCTGATGTTCCCTCTCAAAACAATCCTCACATGTGTGGAATCAGGTGTTTGGATGTGTCGAAGACTTGGAGGCAATAAATTATAAAGAAATGGACGGTCTGTCTTATTCTCAGCCACGGCGAGGGCTTTTAATCTCCAGATGATCCCTGAGAAATGTTAAAAATGTCGGGGAGCGGTTGCCACCGACAGGCACACCGCGGCAGAATGCCTGCTTGTTTATCCAGAAACTTCCAAGGTAAGAAGACGGTTTATGTAATCGATCGCAAATGTTCAGGAGTATCCTCAACTAGACAACGAAGTTATTAATTATGCTTTTAAATAATCACCCTTCATTAAAATCTCCTCTCAGAGCCGATGTTAGTCAGACTGTTCCAACAAAACAAAAGGAGCAATTTGCTGCTTTTCACTTGGCAAACATGAAGAGCAAACCGAGGACGTATCTATCATCAAGCTGCAAGCAACACATCTCAGACTGAAGCATGTTGTGCTCAAAGACAGGAACCACAGGGGTCACAAACAACCAATCTGGAATAACAAAAACACATGATGGAGAGCAGCAAGCACAAAGAAACACGTGATTATTTCTCCTGGACTTTACAAAAACACGCATTCTGAGAAATTCAGTAGCCCGGAAAAATGAAAACAAATGCTTCATCATTTCGGAGCGGAGCGTGGAGCTCCAGTGAGCGGGAGTGTTGCTTTCTCAGAGCTCCTTCCTCATTAACGGTGGAACACGGTAGTTTCCTTCTCAAAACACACTCGACAGGCAACGAAGGATCAGTGAAATCCAATAGCTCGGACTCAGCAGCTCGGCTTTAAGTGCCACCGACCCATTAGAGCCTGAGAGGAGCGTCAGTGCGGCTGATGTTCGAGCTGGTTTAACCTTATCAGATGATAATAAATACACTAAAGGTGTCGGCCAATAAGTAAAAGCAAATAGCAGTACGCACATGCCACTAAATCCAAGATAGGTTGGTCATTGGTGACAGTAAATATAAGAAAAGAGGTTTAAACACAGGCTTTACCGCACTACATGCTGCTTCTTTGAATGTGTAGTTCAGTTAAATACTGTAGTCCAGGTAAACCTTCTAGCCTTGATGCTAACACTTGCTAGCATGCTACTGACAACAGAAACTTAAACTCTGATCTCTGACTGGTTTCAACCTTATGATTCAGTTTTTTTCTCGGGCTGCAACGCGTTACTACAGCAAGTTGTTGCACCACTTAAATCTGCTTTTTGTTTACGTCTGCTTCCCCATGAGATCACATTCACAGCCACTGAAGCCCCGCCCCCACTGCTATAATGTTGGCAACACCAAAGTTTCCAAAATGATCCAGTCAGCAAACTAAATCAAATGTATCACAGGAGCTGTTTGTTGTTTTATTGATTTAAAAAGTGTAATTGAACACGAAGTATTGGTGGACAGAAGCGTAAACCCATCTTTAGTTTGTAAGCCTTTGGCATTAGTCTTTACCATCTTGTTTGTTTGGAGCAAGAAGTGACCATATTTGGACAACAGTGTGGATCTGTGGAGGATCTGATTGAGTAATCGAGGTCACAGCTTGGCAGCGACTTTAAGTTGCAGAAGTCTTGTAACAGGCAGTTGAGACAATAATCTCATAATGAAACTGTTTACTGAGGTGAGGAATCAAGTGAGAAGTAGGGTCATTTTCTCATAAGCTTACATACAATCTGACCTTGAAACCAGGGGAGTCGCCCCCTGCTGGGCATTAAAAAACGTTCCCATTTGCTTCCCTTTTTAGACCAAGAAGCTCCGTCCATATTTCATACAGTTAAAGGGCGGACCCGCCTAAAAAGCCTGTAAATAAAACGAGTAAAAGCTGATTCAAAGAGAAGAGTTACTGTTGCTGCCATAAACAACTGAGACCACAGACCACAACTGAGAGCCATATTATTTTTACTGTATGTTTATACTGTATGTCAGACTTAAAGGGAAATTTGCTGAGTTTCATTTCCAGCACAGAGGAGGAGTGTTTCAGCCGCACCAAACAGGAAGAGCGTGCCGGAGATTTGAGTTATTGACGGTAATACCTCCGACGGTATTATGTCTTCGATTGAAATTAGCGTGCGCAGACCGCGAGCTTTTAAGCAGTCGAAGGTTTAACCTTTTACCTTTAAGCTCTCACAGCGGCACAGCGGGAAACTCCCAGACATCATTTCACTGCGGTTTAAGTTTGAGAAAAGAAGAAGACACGTGAGAGATTCAGGGAGAAGCGACAGGTCGGGTATTTGGTGCAAATGTGCAAGAATTTGAGGAAAATGAACCCTGAAATTGCTCCACGGTGATCCGACAGCCTCTCCGCGGCTCCTTCCTGTCGTCACCCAGGAGTGAAATCTTACTCACAAGATTTAAAGCATTTTTCACAGGCAGGTGTGAGCGAACATGAGGGCGAGGGGGTTCAGGTCTGACCATTTGTTTGCAGTCGCCAGGTTAAATATGGTCCACGCATTAGTCTTAATCAGCAGGCAGATTTATATCTGTAGCGTGTATTTGTAATAACCGTCCCAGCTGAGAGTTTAGATTCCTCACGATGACCGACAGGACGGAGAAAAGAGCTTTATTTGTTTGTTTTTTGTAAAATAAAGAGGTCATAAAAAATGTACCCGACACTCTCGCGGGCCCGGCTGGGTGCAGATAGCGATCGGCCTTGACCCTGTCGTGGTCACTCCCTTGTTTTTCATCTCAGGCTTGTCAGCAAATTGCTTCCTGCCAAAGCGACGACATTTTTAGTTGAAATGTTTAGAAAAGGAAATGCTGCTGTGATTTTTGGAGATGGAAAGTTTTCAGTTTTGTATATATAGACGTTGGGAGTGTGTTCTGGGCTCCTCTAACGTCTCCACCCGTCAAATCCGACCTCTGACTTCCTGAAATTCAAACGTTATCAACAAGAACGCTCGCAGTCATACATCACACTTTGTTCTTCAGTGCGGCGGCGTTAAAATAAAATGAGTGGGCTGCTGAGAACAAAGAGGACAAAAGACGTTTTGCACATTGTGTTATGACTGCGTATTTATTCTCAGTGAGCCTCATTCACACGGGAGTCATACTGAGGTCTTCATGCATAAATCAGCTACCCGCAACTTCTACATGTGGCGACACACATTCACACCGACGGGTACCAACCTGTGGCAAAAACCTCCGGCTGGAATATCTTTCGTAACTGTGCTTTACAGATAACAGCAGCTTTACAGGGTGAACACAAACAGCTGCAGTTTGGTCACTATTATTTTTCAGACAACTTTTTTTACTTTTCCTCCCGACATCCGAACACAAATATCTGACCTTTCTCCTCCTCACATTTACAAAACAGGCTTGTTACTTTAGTTTGATGCATTCGAGAGGAATTCTGCATTATTTATTTTGTTGTTTTTTTTGGTTTTCGGACCTAGACGAGACGAAAAGATATATAAGAAGATGTAAACAGACAGAGAGGGAGGCTGGAATGTGGAGAAAAGGCGTGTTAGTGTCTCGTATCTGCAGAGAGTTTCTGATTTTCTCTCTTTGTTGCTGCTCGGGACGCTTTACCAACCCAACATGTGTCTGTTTGACGTCCTGGGAATGAAACTCAACAATCAGCTGTCTTTGTGGTGCGTTCAGGAACAGCTGGGACAAATCCTACTGATTCTACCTTTAACTTTAATAGTCTTTAAATTATATTAATATGACGTGAGCTTCAGTTAGCTCTGACCACACACGCCTTCAGCGGGAGACCTTTCACTTACTACTTTTACTTTTTCCAGTTTTATTATCAGTACGTCTACTGGAGTAAAGATTTTGTGGACTTCTGCAGCCTCTCTTTTATTCTATTATTACTCTATATTTTGGAGGCAAAAGTCTTTGAGAGAAAAATCTCATTTTGGCAAATCGGCTCATCAAACGTTCCAGATTTACAGGCGAGAGTTGAAATACTGTAATGCAAAGACAGATGAGGATGGCGGGCCGGGCTGGTCTTATCATTTTAGACATTCTGTTTGATAACTTCCCGCCAGAGGCCGGTCCTGCAGCGCTGGCCAAAGCCCCCACCTCATACTTACCGCGGCCTGTCTGCCCTGCACCCCTGGCATTTCCTGAGAGTAAAAGAGGGATTGGGCAAAGCTGGCAGGCAGCACCCGTTTCAATAATGGATTCCAGATGAGGGGTGTGTGTGTGTGTATACATAGGTGTGCATGCATACTACATACATGTGTGTTTACGCGCAGTAAAATGTACCTTTACACACACACACACAAAACACACAAGCTTCTCCTCTAGCAGCCCTGCAGGAACTTCATCTGTTTTCCCTCCCACTTTTCTTCTACGTGCTCTCTTGACTTTCCAAAACAAGATGAATCAAGCGATGGCTCCATCCAGAGGTCTTTTATTTTTAGACACGGGGCGAGATCTCCAAGACGCGAGAGCTTATCCAACATAAACACATTCTGGTACATAGAGCACTTGTTTAGACATTCTTAAGATTTCTTTTTTTTTTGCAGAACATAAACGGCTGAAACTCCACCCACTCCAACGTCTGCATGTATATACAGTCACACACACACACACACACACATATACAGGGGAGGAGTTGACTCCACCTACAGCATTATATTTCCTCCTGATAAGCGAAGTTCAGACTGTTTAGGAGACTTTGTCGTGTTTCTCCGATGCAGAAAACCATCAGAAAAACCTGCAAATACAAACGTGACTTCTACATACAACGTTTTTCAAACTCTTACCTTGACTTCGCATTTCGTGTGGCAGGCTATCCGGCACACTGCAGAAAACAGAAGAAAAACAAGAAGAGAAATATTAACTTCACACTTCATAAAAATCTCCCAAACATGGTGGAGAAATCCAAACACTGTGGTCCGGCGTGAATCATGACATTTTGTCGAGGAGGTATGAAATAA
This sequence comes from Diplodus sargus, assembly GCA_903131615.1. Taxonomy (NCBI): domain Eukaryota; kingdom Metazoa; phylum Chordata; class Actinopteri; order Spariformes; family Sparidae; genus Diplodus; species Diplodus sargus. The sequence continues at coordinate 2,441,230 of CAEMYA010000455.1, forward strand.
AGCGAGGGGTTCATTCAGATTCCGCAGAGTGTTTGTTCTGCGGTCAAAGACAAATATCAGCTGCTGTTAGCAGCCTGATGCAGCCGGTGTTCGCGCTGCGCTCACTATCAGAGACTTAATTCACTCAGTGTCTTTAAGCTTTACGTGAAACACATCACATATAAAATAAAACCAACAACAACATGTCGGTTCTTCTATATAAACTGCTTCACCTCTCTTTATTCACCACACAGGAGCTTTACACAGCTGCACAGATGTTCAGGAGAGATGCTTATCAACACAATATAGACAAAACTCAACCGCACATAATAAAGTCATTACGTCTCTTTCACAGAACGTCCACATCCAGACTAAACAACTTTCAATCCAATGGATAAGTCAACATATTTGGTCTTTCTCGCTCTTACACACATTCACAACGTTTCTCTTTCGGCAGATGTTCCATATGTTGAACATCTATGTTGAGATAGCGTAACGCTAACATTCGCTAATTAGCTAATTCAAATATCGGCTGAGACTGGTGGGAATGTCTTAAAGTTACAATCTTGAACTTAAAACCAAACTGCATGGAAAAAGTTTAGTTGTTAGCACATTTTACTCAAGAACAAAGATGTCAGGCAGTTTAGGGGATCAACAAAGTAGGACACATTCTCTATGTCGAAATCAAATATTGTGCCATGACGCCATGATAAATATGCAGATATTTGACTGGGAAAATCTAAAACTCTGGCCTGCTGATGCAAAGTCATGGGGACCTCAAATGTCTCTTCCAGATCATGACAACCTGCAACATGTATTGAGATATTTCATTGTGGACTAAAGACATATCAACCTAACGGAGTCAGGAGAACTTTACAGGATTTAAACCTTCAATCACGTGTTTTTTTGGACACTTGTAGGTGAAGAAACGAGCTGAAACACAACACTGATGCTGCGTATTATCATGTTAACTACGTTTTATAAGCACATCATTAGCATCAACTTTGAAGTCTGGCTGAGAATGTAAGTACAGTTGCTCACCTGTTAGCTCCCTTTTGGACTTCTTGGACAAATATCTGTTTTTTTAGCTGATAAATGATTCGGCTACATTCACCAAGTTGCTAACTGTCTGTCTGCTGAAACCAGCTGTTTGCTTTGGCTGGAAATGAATCAGAACGATCAAGAAAGGCTCTGAAAGACTCCATAAAGCTTTGTGAAACTCTACGACTGACCTCTTGTCACACACAAGTAGTTGTGTTATCCATTACTGATAAGAAAATATTGTTTATAGCCACTTTAAATATTGGACATCTTAAAAAAAAAGTCTCAAAGTGTGTTCACAAGAGGTCACACCATGTGGGAGTTTACAGGAATTCATAAAACTCCATCACACAGTCAAACAAGATGAAATTAATCGTTCTAACTTTGAATTTAATCACATTTTTTTCCTTCAGCCACGAGCTCCGTCTCTGGACTCCCCCCGGGTCTACAAATAAGGGTCAATAGGGGAGAGCACCTGGACCCGCCGCTCATAAATCGTCAGATCCCCTCGAAGGACGGAGAACGAAAACAGAGCTCGGTGTGCGGAGGCGTAAGCTTTCCAAATAAAGGAGAAGACTGTATGCTTTTACTGGAACGCGCTACACCTTATGTAATGAGTTATTCTTCCTGTCTCGAGCCACATTTTTCAAAGCAAGTGTAATATCTATTGTGATTGGTTTTAAGTCATTGATATGAAGTTGGGAGGCGGCCAGTCTTCACATTGTGCGAGAGAGGAGATCACGTCTGCGTTACTCTGCGTATGTTTTCTTAACCCTACACTTCCTGCAGTCGCTCTCACCTCAGACATACAGCCGGCTTCTTAAACACTTTGTTCTCTCTGATGTTTGACCATTAATCACACCGTGTATTTCCTCCAAACAAAGACCTGAAACTTCTTGAAACCACATGCTGCAGTGTGTAGCTTACATAAATCCATCACTTCACGCCAGTGAAACATTCAGCTCTATACAGCAGTCGTGTCCTGACAGAACCAGAGGTGAATGTTTAGAGAAGTGGACCGATCAGAGATTCATCACCTGGGAATTAATGCACTTTAGGTGGAGGAATCAAAACTACTTGTTGTACGTTACAGAAGTTATAGACGTAACATTAGTAGTTAGGTTTACAGTATTGTTGATTTTTGGTTTCTTAAGGCCCAACCTTCCTCCTTACACTACATCACCTGACTTCCTCCTTTGCTGCTGTCATAAGAACCAAGGCCACTGGAGGTCGTCTCCTCACAGTAAACGAATATGTCATATGCAGCTTGTAGAGTCGACATATATGATCACGTTTTTCTGGTGAGAGCAGGCATTAGCTTAATGCTAACGCCTGCACAGTCCGTTTACTGGCTGCTTTGGGAGATTAAACATGAAACGCACCTTTATAACTCACTTTTGTTGGCTCTGTACATTTCTGCAAGCCAGAGATTAGATGCATTTGTACGTGTCTTACGTGTCAAATGAACATTTCTGCAATAAACGTCATATCATGTTCAGATAACATGTTTATTGGCGGATTGCAAAACCACATCAGCCAAGACATGATTAAAACATATCTGGATACTCTGACTGACTGTTTGGTGCAAACTGTTAAAATAAAAGGCACGCAGGAGAAAACATGTTTGCTTTGAGGTGCACAGACTACCAACTGTGTTAACATGACTTATCCATAAACAAATGTTTACAACCAGTTGAAAGAGTTTCATAAACTAACCGGTAAGAGTTGAGATAAGATCCGTCGAAGGCTCCCAGACGTCAGACCGATCACTCCACTGAGTTTATTAGGTTTGTTAAATCATTATCAACACTTGTCTCCGGACTGCAGCCTGTCATGGACTCACGGCGTTTATTATATTGCTCTTTTTACATTTTCAATGAACTTCACTGCGTGTCTGTAGCGTCATAAAAACCATGAATAGCTTTCAGTCTGGTTCAGGGTCAAAGGTTAAGTGTTCAGAGCAGCTGAGGGTCAAACAACAGCTATAAGGTGTTAAATCTACCCAGCAGACAATTCTTTAAGATGCATATTCTTAATTCTCCTTCAGTCAGACGGTATATGAGGAGCGTACAGTTTACATACTGAAAGCAGGGAAAGTGAGAAGCTTCCCCTCCAGAGCCAAATGTATAATTACATCATGGTGTAGTTAGTTTCTATTTAGGCACACGCGGGACTATATTTGCACTCGAGGGGGGTAACATTTGAGAGCCGGTTTGACTTCTTAATTAGAGACCTTCAAAATGTGGGTGGCACCGTGAAATCCTACCGGGATACACATTTCCAAGACTTCCAAAAGACGTACTCGAGTTCCCAGGGTCAAACCTAAAGGAGCTCCTCTATATACAACATGACCCACACGGTTTCCGTAGAGCCTGCAGTAAAAAGTTGGTTCAGACAACAGGGATTTTCCCTAAACTAACCCTCGCCTACAAGCTTTCACTTTCCTACAAAGCAAACTGGTGCATCAGATCACAACACATCCTGTCGTCAACTCGAGTAACGTCCCCGTCTCTCTGCAGTGAAACACTCCGGCAGCAGAGGAGACCAGCAGCGTATCAGAAAGCTGTAAATGATGGCATGAATGCAGTAAAGACGCTGAAAATGAAAGAGGTGCAAATAACCTCGGTAGATAATGTGAAATATTTAGTTTCTCTCCTTCAGAATCAGATATATCCAGCTGGTCATGTCTTAAGTTCCAGTCCTCTGGCCTCTTTTGTCAGTCCAAAACTCAAAGATATCCCATTTACAGTCATATAAAAATTAATAAAAACCAAAAGACCTCTGAAACATCGGCATCAGCGCTCGATAAATCTCTTGATAAATACACGACTGGTTTAGTCACGTCTTAAAAATGTTTTTCAGAAAACTGTAACTGTGCAGCGTTCTGATATTTTCCACTACAGCTACTACGACCAACTATTTTGACGAGCGATTAATCGTTTAAGTCATTCTTCAAGAAGAAAAATGTCAAACATCTGCTGCTTGTCTTTGTCATTTATGAGCATAAATGAGAGTCTTTGGTTTTTGGTTTGTTGTTTGGACAAATGAAGCAATTTGAAAACGTCACTTTGGACTCTGAAGAGCATTTGTCAGTTTTTTGACATTTTAATAGACGAAACGATTGTTCCAAAAGATTACGAAATGATCAAGCAGCATGAAAAACATGAAAAAAGTCTTCAGCTGCAGTCATATTTTCCATGTTTTCTTGTATAATTCCCAAGAGACTGAGTCCGCTGAGCTCACACTACATATCTCAGACATGCTGGATGTGACAGGAGTCACATGGAATGCTCTCATAGTCGTGAAATTCAAAACACACTCGGCCGTTTGCTGGATAAGCATAAAAGACCATGTGCGTGTCCATCAGGACGGCGCTCCCGGCACGTGAGTCCCCTGTAAACAACACTCCTGGGCCACATGGGAAGAAGCAGGACTTCCATATTGGGTGTGAAAGCGCCGAGCCCGGAGAAGTCGGGTTAGGCTTTACCTTGTTAGGAAGTCGGAGCTTTGGAGAGTAAACAGAGCAGAAATGTTCCTGGTGGAGGGGAAGGAAGAAGGGGATGGAAGACGAGGAGAGAAGAGGAAGACGGCTATATGGAAAAGGATGAGTAATAGAGTGGGGGTGCGACAATCTGCTCACATCAATCAGTGAGTAAATGAGAGGACAGCGGGGAGGAGAGTCTGGCGGGATGATGAGGAGATGATGAGGAGATGATGAGGAGCGTGGAGCACCAGTTGCTATCTGACTCTGAGTCTGTGGTATGCTGTGTAACATCAGAGGTGGGTGTGTGACGGAGGCTGGCTGATTTCCTTCCCCTGGTTCCCCTTGGAGTCCACGAGTGTGCAGTCCCACCGGGCTGGGCTGGACCCCCTTACAACACAATCAGAGGGCAGGGCTGGAGAGTTTCCTCTTCCTCCCCCTCCTCCTCCCTCCTCTCTCCTCACTCTCACTCTCTGCATCCCTCTCTCCTCCGCGGGCACAATCACAAACACGTGAGCAGCGACACGTGTACGTACAGCGTACCGACGGACACGCGCCGACTCTCAGGGCGTCTTGAGCTCCACTGAAGGCCAAAACCGACTGCTGTGATTATATTTTTAACATAGTGCTGTTTTCCCGGAATCCTCATCCTTATATAACTTACTTATGTTACTCTGGGCGAACTTACAGCGGTTTACTTTCGACTTAATTCTTGCACGTAATGTCAATTTTATAGCCGAGATTCTGTTTTCTCAGGGCTTCTGGCATTTTTTCTATTAAACTTGTGAGCTTGGGACACTAAATACTGATGTTTTCAGGAGTTTTTTTTATGAAAAAGATTAGATTTTGGCCTTTACTATACATCCAAAGATTTACAGAACACAGGAAGTCACTTTATAGGGATGAAGAATCTGTTTTTCAAGGGATTTACACTGATTAGTATAAAAAGTAAAAGTTTATAGTCGTGGTTTTGGTCATTTATGTTGTCTTACTCATGTGACGAGCGTATATATATTTCTGGGATTCTTCCACCATGGTTTCCCATCATGCATGTAAATACAGTATAATGTTGTCTTGTCAGTAAACCGGCTGTTGTCATGGATACAGGCAACATGCCAGACGGATGCAGGCGTCACAGGACGAGCGCCGAATTGAAGAATCAAGTTTTTACACTTCCTGTTTGGATTCATATGAGACGGACGTTCAATTTCATTTAATGCGGCTCCTGTTCCTCAGCTGTTGTTATCAGTAGATGGACCTCGTGTGGGTTGAAGGTGCAGTAGAGCCACAAACCTCCAGCTCATGTAAGACATCCACTGAAAAACAGGTATTAGAGGTTCTTAGCTGCACAAAAGAGGCTGAAGCATCTGATGCCTTTACATGACTGATGTGTTCCAGTCTGTAGTATTAACAGTAAGACTTACTGACACCATCCATCTCTTGACTCATACAGGGGTGTCATCATCCAGCCCACACGTCTCTCCCTGCCCGTGCTGGGTTTCTGTGGGTGAAGCTCCACCTTCACCCAGCTGCTGAGGATTTCCCCCGAAACACTCTGCAGAATGAATCCTGATCGAGTGTTCCCATGAACTGGTTCTGTGTGTGTGTGTGTGTCATGTGTTTGCTCCGGCCTGAGAAAACAGGACTTCTGTTTGTTTACGTCCCCCGTCTGTTTTTTAGTGCCTGTGAGGATTAGTCTGACTTTTGTTTGGTTGAGGCAGCTGTTTCCTTTGATTCAAGCTGCAGCTACAGAAAAACACAGCAAATTAGGCTGCGAGCACAACGAGAGAGTGTGTGTGTGTGTGACAGGAACGTCCACAATGTGCACTAACATGTTCAGCTTTGAGGTTTTTTCGATGAAAACTTTGGAAATCTACACTGGAGGTTTAGCAGCAGATGTGGCTGCACAGCTGGATGGAGACATTCCACAGGAAACAAAGGACTCTGCTGCCCCCTGGTGGCTGAAAGAAGAGCTACAGCTCATTATTAATGGTATAATTGGATGATGTCCACTGATGGTTTCATGATCTATCAGCTCAAAATACACAAAAAGGAAAATAAATTAAGTATTGGAAATATACGTCAATACAGATCCGCTCAGTATAAAGTGTGACTGAGTCAATTTCACTACTTATTTACTACTAATTATCATACTGATAACTTTCCTGTCTTATATAAAGCAGTTCAGAGTTTTTCAAGGACTTCTAGATGTCTGAATATGTTCATATTCGATGTTGCAGTCCGGTTCTGTTCTGTGCAGGCCACATCTATTGCATGTCTGTCCAGTCCGGGAGAGGAAGACCTCTGAGGCGATTTGTGATTCTGGTCTATATAAATAAAACTGGCGTGACCTGATCTAATCTCAGTGCTTCTATGATGATTTTCAAGGACTGAATAATCTTGGATATGTGACCAAAAGCTCCAGACCTTCTTTGCAAGATCGAGTCTGTGCGTGAAAATATTGTCAGCAGTGAGGAGAATATTTGTAGTATTTAAAGAGAGCTTTTAAAAGGTTAACATCCCTTTTCTTGATCTAAAACAATATGAGGGTGAGAGTCGATGTTTCTCTAATAAAGACAATGGATGGACGCCTAAATCTACTGCACTATAGATCCAATTAAACTCAATCATCTCCAAGTTTATCACAGTTTTACCTACAGGTGGCTGCAGTGGTTCAGCTCAACCAGCAGGTGGCTCCCTAACTGCATGAACGGCTCTGGAGCTGTCAGTGTGGAGGTCTGTGTTGATACTGTAAGGTTGACAGTCTGTGCATGTTATGGTTTAATTAAGGGCTTTTGTGAACATGTGGGACACAGATGTGTGCAGTTTCTCTGACACGGAGGCAGACGAGAGTGCAGAAAAGTTCACGTGCATGAAGAATTCTCTAAAATCTGCACCAATCTGTGTTCCAGAGCACAGCGAGCCTCCGTCGCCCGGCAGCATGTACGGAAAGTCATTGTCTGGTCAGTTTAGCGGATTGGTTTAATGACATTAGACGTGCAGACAGTCACCATCCATCATCCACAGAAAACCAGCGGTCATCTCCATCCATCTGCTCCACCTATTACACTAATGACTGCTGCTGAGGGGAGGAGGCAGACAGAACAGGGACGGTGACCAACTGCTGTGGATTCATCAGATGTATGTGTGTGTGTGTCTGCACGTGTGATGTCGCTCTTATATTCTGTAGTAACACAACGGTTTCACAACTTGAGGGACAGTTCACCCCAAAATCTGAAGATGTCTGCCAGACTTCGAATCCACCTGTCAAAGTGAAATGACTTTCAGTTTGATCAATGCCGTCCGATAACATTTGGAAAGTCTGGAAGAAGCTAAATCAGAAGTTAGCCAGCCTGGTCGATGGAAGTCTCGGGTTATAATCTGAGTTTAAACCCAGGAAGTCAAGCTTTTGGGTTTCAGGTGCATCTGAGCTGGTTTTTTTTAGGAATGAACGGAGCTCCACCTCCATTGCTGTGTCCAGGTTTTAACTGTTCAGGTGTCGCTACTCATGGACAGGAAGCTAGCTAACAACGATTGCTTTTCTTACAGCTCACCTGAGGAGGACAGCATTGATGCCTCTATGCATGTTTCCTTCTGCACTGTGACGTGGTTGAAAGGTCCAGTTCCTACATGAAGCTGCCCTGTGGATTATCTTGAGTTACCAGGTTGTGATTTCAGGAAAGACACGTTGCTGTTGAGTTTTTTTTCCCAATGTATTGTTCTGACACTTTGAGCAGCACAAGAAAAAACACGTGTGTTTGATTTCAGGGTGAACGGTCTCTCTGATAGTGCTGCATGGAACTAAATCAGCAGCCGGTTCTGCATGTGCGATTGTGTTTTAACCCTGATTGTGCTTTGTTGCATACCAGCTGTGTGAGCTCAACAGTCAAGAACAGAGCCACGATAACCTTCACACACACACACACACACACACACGCCTGCCACTGTGGTGTGTCTCCAGCCAGTCTTTGAAGGTCTGTGTTTACAATGACTGGCGGTGTGGTCGCACAGAGAACAGGAGCTACACCCTCGACATTAAAAAAACACATCCAACTGATTTTTGCAGATTTGTTTGAAGATGATTTGAATTTTTCTTTGTTTGACGCCTTTACAAAAGCCAAAACACAGCAGCTGTGAGAGGTAGAAGACAACACATTTCAGTATCTTCCTTCCAACTCTATCAAGTATGAAATCACGTGCGAGCAGAAACTCGGTCGCAGCAGCTCTCTGCTGACCCGCCTCTGCACACAAACCATCTATTTAACCTGAACTGCGCCACACTGAATGGATATAAAAGCCAGTTCCTGCCCCTCGGGCCAAGTTCTCCAAAAATACCCTTCAACAGAAGGCTGTTTTTTTTTTTTTACTGGAAAACTGCGGCCCTGACCTGCGTCAACACGCTATTGTCGAGGCAGCTAACACCTTGTATCCTGGCAACCGCTGAAGAGAGAGGAAGTCCAGGAGCTGGTGTCATTACGAGGCCATGTGACCGCGCTGTGTTAGTAAACAAGAGCGGCGGAGGGGAAGTGCTGCAGGACGGAGGGAGAGGACGGAGGGAGAGGACGGAGGGAGAGGACGGAGGGAGAGGACGGAGGGAGAGGCTGGATCCTGCAGCTCCTCTGCACCCATCTCTGCTAATGTCCACCGCTTCAGCTCTCTCTCCTTACTCAGGGCTTCATATATCTGATCGTGTCTTTATCATCCAGCGTGATTCTTGTGTTTCCTCTGCGAGCTTGTCAGTAAAATGTGAGAGTTCAGAGAGGCCTTAACACTTCACAGTCACCTCTTATCTTCCACCACAAGCGGCTTTCTCTGGAGCTGGCTGTTGTTTTGTAGACACAAGATCGTATCACATCCTTTTCTTTTTTGGTGTTCGGGGCCCCTAATGCTCGAATAAAGTCCCAACTGGCTCGGGTCGGCGTTCCAAATGTAATCGCCGCTTCAAAACCAAAACAAGCAACATAATTTGCATTTCGGGAAACTCGCAGGATAAAACTATTTTGCTTGATTGCTTAGATTACAGCTAAAAGGCCCGCGGAGGGAATGTGTAATATCAGCTGAAACTTGCCGGGACAAGGATCCTGGCAGGATCTGTTGCAACATCCATCAGTGGGCTAAACGAGAGGTCGTCTGGGGTCAGCCGGGGTCGTCTTTGTGTCAGGGATCGGTCAGTTAAATGACAGAGGAGGGCGAAAGAAGCCTCAGAAAGGCTAAGGGTTAACAGCTTCTCAATTTCCTTAATGGTGTTCACTAAGGAGGGAATGTGGATGACCGACGATGATGAGTGGTTTTTCACTGTTCGACTGATTCAGTTGATATCTAATGGAAAATGTACAAATGAGAGTAGCCAGCTGGTATCAAGCAGCGTTTCATGCCTCTTCTGTTTCTCCCGTCTTTGCAGGTGCTAGTTGGGTGAGATTCAATTATTATAAATGTGAAGCAACAAACAATCACAGGAAAAGTAGCTGAGAGTCAATGTCCGACTCTAACGTGCTCACCGTGCACAAAACCCTCCACATCTGTCGCTGCAAGCGGGTTCAAACGAAATCGAAAGAATATGCGACCCGCGGTTCCTCTCAACACGTCATGTAGTAGTGGAAATGTCTGCTTTCAGACTGATAACGTCAAATGAAACCATGCGGAAATGGGCTGGATGTTTGGTTTGGCACACGAGGAGGGGAATACTCAGCTTACTGCTTCCCCCAAAACCACCTGACACGGGACGGGTAGATGTTTGAAGGGCACAGCTTCCAAAAACAAGAAACGTTCCCTGTGTGTTGGTATCTTTTGGACCCGAAAGGCGGTTTGACAGAGGGACATTTTGTTCTTGTGTGGTTCTGTTTGCCCACCCTCACACTCCGACAATGGTTAATTCGGCACTGTGTTACTAAAGTAATGAGTAATCGAGTCAAGTAACCATTTCCTCCCCTTTTAACAGATTTGTTGGATTTTGGACTGATGTTGTTTATTCCACTGACTGTTGAACAGGCTGTTCCCATCAATGTGTTCTGGATGAATTCTGTTGTGTTCAGACAGTTAGTGAAGCTCTCTCATAAAACAACAGCACCTGGGAACCTTCGTTTGTCTGACCTGATTTATAAGAGAAATAAACCATCGTGACAACGCTGCGTTTCGGTCCATTCTGATTAAATTTACCTCAGTGTGATTGGCTCTCGCTGCTCCTCGCTACGTCTGGGTTTGCTCATGTGCATGAGTGACTTGAAATGAGCAGCAGACATCAGCCACTCTCTCTTTCTCTGTCTTATCATTTATTCAAGCCACATTTTGGTCAAAACTAGAAGCAACTAGCAAAATGGAGTGCCAGGGTCAAAAGCTCCAGACGTGCTGCAGTTGATGAGAGGTGGACACATTAAGACCAGTTCACTTGTTCTAGGAAGTACAACACAGCCTTTTAGAAATGTCTTCTTTAGCTCTAAGAGCAGCTTTATCAAGTCTGGAGATCTGTTACAGAAATGTATCATAAGCTGTGTGCAGAGAGGTTAAGAAATGGCTGATTTCCAGGCAGAGATGGTTGAACAAAAGATGCTATCACGCTAGAAATCACATTTGGATCCAACTTGACATGTTTATGGACTGACAGTCAGGATATCTCGGCCTCAGCTGCATCAGGTTTGACTGTTCTGTTGTTGACTATGTCTGCAAAGCGACACCCTCATATCTTTGTGCTAAATATGAAGCTATACTGCTATATAGCAGGTTAGCTTAGCTTCACACAAAGGCTTTATGAGCATCATCATCTTGTTTATATTTTTGGAGCCAAAAATGACAGTATTTGGACGAGAGGGTGGAACTATATGGAACAAATTTTTCTCCCCAATCTCAGTATCAGAATCTGCACCAAACATCCATCTGTCGGGTTCTAGTGGTAGCAGCAAGTTGACCAGAAGGTAGCCGTGCCCCAAAGCATCGTCTATTATACACAAAATGGGCTAATGATATACCAAATTATCATTATGCTGTGTTGTAGAAGACTTCTGACAATGATTGAAACCATAAACTCACTAAAAAACTCTTTACTGAGGTAATAAATCAAGTGAGAAGTAGGGTCATTTTCTCATAAGCTTACATACAATCAGACTTCTTCATGAAACCAGCTCTGTCCATATTTTATACAATTTATACTGTACAACCTGTAGCTACACCCGACAGTGATGGAGCACACGTGAACATCAGTACAGCATGGCGAACATTTAAACAGCTACAGCAAAAGAAAGATCTTCAAAAGGAATCTGAAAAACAGCTGCAGAAGAAAGTCGGAGGTGTCAGAGTTTCAGGGACAGGTGACTGACCTCGGCAGATGAGTCCGTCCTGGATGATGGTCTGTTTGCAAACGCTGCAGTGCTTCGCCTTCTTGAACGTCTTCACCCGGAATGTGTGGGAATGAAGCGCCTCCAACTCCTCCGGCTGCAGAAAGCAAAACAACAACAACAGACAAAGGAGGTGTTAAAATGTTGTGACCTGACGGGACTTCAGTGAGTGCAGGTGCTGTGAGTCATCGCAGGGATTTTGGGTTTTTTTTTTGCAGGTGCAGGTGTTTCGCAAAGAGAAAACATTCTTAGTTCATCTGCAGTTCATAAAATCAACACCTGGCTGCTCACATAAATGACATAAACTCGTGCTCACGCTTATCTCAGATTTGACCCTTTGTTCAGATCTTTACAGGCGGATCAGGACGATGTTCTGCAGCTCAGAACGCCACATAAAACGTGAAATCATTGGCAGAAAAAAACAAAACTAGGGGGGAAAAAAGGAGAATCAATGTTGTTTTCCTTCTCTCTTTCGCCCTCTTCCTCCCTCTTTTGTCCTGTCATCTCCTTCCCCTCCTGCAGGTGTGTTATGTAACTCTGCAGAAACTCTAACCTCCCAGTTAAACATCCGTCTGGGTCCGTCTGCAGCCTGCTGTTTGTCCTCCGCTGTGAACCCATCAGTCCTGTTCCTGCCGGCTTTGTAAACTCAGTGGAGAGCAAACCAGAAAAAGTCGAGTTTTGGAAGTTTGGTCGCTTCCTGCGGCGTCTTTTTGGAGAAACCTGCATCGTGTTTCCATCTACCCCCCTAATGACGGGCGGTGGGGAAATGTGACATCATCTTTTGTGGTGTGTTTGCTCAGCTGGGCCCCGTTTTTTACTTTAAAGTTCGGCCCGATGTGAGCAGTGGTCCGATCAATCCCCCCCCCGCCATCAGCTGGCTTACCAAAATTTTTATATCATAGTTATTATGTAGTAAAGTTCTGAACCACAGAGTTTTATATTGCATCAGATAAAGTCAATGTTCTACGGAAGCCCGGAGGGGCGAGAGAAAACTTCCACGTCTGATCTGAATCATTTTCTCTTTCATGTTTACGACTTGAGATCAGGTGATAAAAAAAAAAGGTTTTGTCAGGATAATCTTTCAAGCTTCCTTTTTTCAATTTTTTACTCTCTTTTTTATTAAAAAAAAATGTTTAGAAGAAAGAATTTTTATCAAGATGAGAGGGAAAAATATTCTTTCTCCTCCTAAAAAAGTTTTTTTCTTCTGGGGAAAAAAGTAAACTTAACCTGGCGACCCTTTTTACACTCAAGTCATAAACACAGAAGAGAAAATATCATCAGATAGATCAAACACAGCACACATAAACAGAGACAGTGCCAGTGAGACAAAGAATAGAAATGTTACTGGACATTTGCTCATCAAGCTCATCAAGCAATATATAATCAAACACCAGAAGGGACAGCGGCATTATAAACACCTCCAACACATAAACATCCTCAAGGTACCTAAATACCCGTTTATGTAATATGTTCTGAGCAGGCTTAAAGAGAAAACGTGTGTGTTTTCAAGGCAGGAAGTGCCAGTTTAGCGTGGCGTCCAGACATGAGGCTTCCATTAGCTGTGCATGCTGGACAGGGGCTGAAAGTGGCCATGTGGTTGGCATATTGGGGAACTTCTCACAGGAATTCTCATATGTGAAGCCCATCGCAGAGCATGGCAGAGAATATACTCCGAAAGATTCCCCGTCCGCCAACCACAGTAACCTTATAACCATTAATGACCAACTTCTTTTCCCTTCTCGTCAATCCTAAAAGGCAACGTGTTGGAAAAGCGGCTTAGGGTGTGTAATCAAAGCACAGTCCCAACGCATGAATGATAAACCAGACGGAGTATCTGATGGACCGTCCTCACTCCTCAAATCACTGGCTGTCCTGTTATTAGCAGAAGGAACTGACTGAGCAGAATTAAAGGAAAGCCCCTCATCTGTTTCCCATGATGCCTCATTTCCAGGCAGTGCAGATGTGTCATTACTCATCACGTTTTGTTATATTCTACATCTAATTACACTGTAAATCTGTACAGAACAATGAAGTTTACTAGTTATGGGAATTTGTGCTCAGCCAGGGGAACACAGCTGTGTAACGTCAACTTAAAAGGAGATCTTTCAAGTGTGAGAAGCAAAATTTGCTGAGGTTAAAACGTTTTTAACAGTTTGACTGTATTACAGAGGGTGATGGAGGTTCAAAGACACTTGTGTTTATCGAGTAGATAGCTCTAACAAAAGACATCATGAAAAGTTTAGGACAGGGCTCTACACAACTCTCAGCTGTCACGCTCGCAACCAGGCATCAGCTTTTTGGCTGGTTGGATGCATTGCTAAACCTATTAGCGAGCTAGTTTCAGAAGACTGGCAGAGAAAGTGCAGACAAAATGGAGTACTAGCAGTCATGATCATTGTTTACGTTCATTATGATAACATTAGACGTTTTCTTGGATATGATAAGCGATGACAACAATTTGTTCTGCTCTTTAGCAGCATGCTAACTCAGTAGCACGAAGCACACAGCCCCTGACTGAAAGAACAAGTAAGCAGCAGCAGCAACAGTGACAGACTGCTGTTCAACTGCTAATCATGTAGCAAAAAGCAAACAGGCCCTGAGCCGGCAGCAGCAGCAGTGATGGACTGTCATTCAGCTGGTAGACAAGTACCACAAAGCACACTGTCCCTGAGCCCAACAACAGACCCACTGCAGCAGCAACACATTCCTGTCTAAAAAATTCTAAAATGTCTGCAATAACATTATGCTGTGAATAATCTGCATAACTGTATAATTACATATCAATTATTCATTAGGGATTCTCTAAATTGGTGCCTTTCCATAATTCATGAGCTTATTTGAAGATTTAGAGACTCAAACAGACGGTTATGATACCTCGTGTTTATCAAGCTCTATGTGACAGTTCACTGTTTGTATTTTACAGCCACATGGCAACAGCAGGACAGCCGACCCTCATTCCATCTCCCGGCTACGCCTTACCACTACATAACGTGATTAGCTTAATCTGGTTAGGCTGAAATAATGACCGTGGCTGTGCAGGCCGCGCCATGTTGGCAAGGGGGCTTTACTGGGGCGGGCTGGAGGTCTCTGCCTGGCATCAGCGTTATCCGCGGCGCCGCCATGCCAAAGCTCCGACCGGCACCTGCTGGGTTTTGGAGTCTCGATGTGGATTCAGGGGATCGTGAAGGGGCGATAAGTGGGTTTAATGGTGCTCTGAGTGTGAGTATCTGTCAGTCAGCCTGTATTTTGGGGGTTTAAGGCGACGTCAAAATGACACCGACCTCTGTGGGAATCGATACCTCGCGCTGTGTTTTGAGCAAAATACAATCCTCGGGTTTCACTTCCAGGCTGTTTAAGCACCGACTGTCAACATGAAAGGAGTCGGAGCTGTCAGCAGAGTGAATATGACCCCGGCCACAGGCAAGTGTGAGAGAATCACCCCTCTTTAATCGCTCTAACCGCATCATCCAAAACACTCATTAAGTCCACAGGAATGACGGTTTGGGTCTGCAGTGAAGTAATGTGTTTTTGGAGGCAATTACCACGCAGACTTTTTAAAGCGAGCACATTAACCGACGGCATGCTTTTGTTCATCCTGTAAATCAGAATCAAAGACTCGACTGACTGACAGCCGTTCATGCCGTCTTGTTCTGGTGTTTTCTGTCCGATGGTTTAATGCCCCGAAACACATTTTCCAGATTCCAAATCAAATTACTTCTGCAACGTGGAGTGGACCACTTTAATCAGCCCGCGTTGCCATAGCGATAAGCAATGTTTTTTTTTTCCACTGTGGATGCATTTTAGTCTCTCCCTTCACTTCACCGTCCTTCAGCTTAATCCATGTTAATTTCCCTGTGAAATGTTCTTTTTTTTCTAATAAGAGAAACTGGGTCTAAAAAGTAAATTAGAGTTCTTGACGATCCTCCAAAGCCCATTATTACCTCTTCTAACACAGCATGTCAGAACTGAATGCTGTCTAAAAGACTCAACACACCCACACTTTTAATGTAGTTGTGCCTTTTTACTGTCATTATTCGTATGCTTAAAAAAATGAACAGCAGTTAATTAAATCACGAAACGCTGATTGTTTTCACAGCTTACTCTTATTTTATTTCATTGTATTGAAAGACTGTTTTATCTTAAACTTTCACTCATGTCCAGCACATGGATGAAATGAAAAACATCCTGAGAAATCATTTTCTGACTGATACTCGATCGTAGGGTGACGGAGATGTTAGCGAGTTAAAGTTACGATATTGATTTGGTTTTTTTGCAATGATTCCTCAAATGTGATTGTCAAACAACTGTGACAAAGAGATGAAACAGAGGCAGGATATTACACAGTTTCATGATTAACTTTAAAATTAACATCAGTGCACTGAAACAGTAAACTTGGAATTTGAAAATTATAAATTAGCCCCCCAAAGCATCTTTTTTTTATGTATTACTATGTTTACAATAAATATATCAGCGCAAATTGGACAACAAATATGCTGATACAGTACAAAAAATCAAATAAATCTTTCAAATATCAAGTGAAAAAGAATAAAACAAATGTGCAAATTGATCCTAATGAAAACTAAAGTTGCAACATGTTAAAACAGACATTTATTCTGTCACCTGAGTTTCTGAATGAAGCCTCGAGGAACATTTACATGACAGACAGCAGTGAAACAGCTTCTGTGTCTGTAAAGGGTTTAAAACTTAACTTAAGCTTTCTGCCTCTTTCTCTCTCTCTCACACACACACACACACACACACACACACACCTATACACTCTTGTATTAACCAGGCAGAATGTCTCAATCTAGCAGTCTATTCAGCGCGCTCTTTGACCACTCTTGAGCCTTCTCACACTCTCTCCAGCCTCGACCCATTCACACACACCGCGGCTTATCCAGCAGGACGAGCACAGTGTGGGGGGGTCCGGTCATCCACCGGTATGCCACTTGTCCTGTTTACACATTTGTCACCCTCTTATTTTGGGTGCAGAGTGGGTGAGACGAGGCTCGAGGGGTGTAATGCGCACAAAATTGGAATTCCTTCAACTTCGAGGGGTTTAATTCCCGATATCAGTGGAGTGTTTCACAGGCCAACACATCCGTCTTTACAAAAGACAAACAAAAGGCAGATCTCTTCGGCACGCCGCTCTATTTTAGTCCTCTTGCCCTCTGCAGAAATCTCGGCTTCAGTCGTTTAACCTCAAAAATACTGTGTAAATACTGCTAGGAGTATAATATAGCGGGATGCTCCCCTTTTGTGAGCCCTTAATTGTTTCCCATCATTAGCAATGCACCCGCCGCTCACAGTTTGTTTGTTGTTTGGGGGATGGATGGAGCATTCGGGGAGTCGCTTGGGGGAGAGATGGGTGACGAGGAGATGTGTGGGGGTGGGGAGCCCGGAATTAAAGAGTTAAAGAAAAAAGAAAACCCCGGCTGCACATTCAGAGATGTGGCCCAGCGCTGATTATGTTCTGTTTCAAACGTGTCGCAGGACCGTGCAAATGGCCTCGGTCCTTCGCATGCGCGTCACACTTCGGGCTCTCAAATGGGCCACAAAGGAAGGAAATGGTTTCAGACAGGCAACCGGGACCCCCGAAAGCTGGGGTCACGGTGTACACATACCCCCCTCAGCTCGGGCCCTGCAGCTCCTGGGAACAGACTCCGGTTCCCTTAGAGACGCACGCATAATCTCCTGCCTCACACTCATTAGCACACACGGGCAAAAAACAGCCACTCTCGTGCATAAAAATGTGCACACACACACACAGATGAACACACTATTACATCAATGCACACACACACACACACACTTGCCAGGCCATCTCCCGCATATCTCACACTCATTTAACACAGAAGAGAACAAACCCTGCAGCAGCATCTTCTTCCGTCCCTCCATCACAAGATTTGTTTTCCCTGATTGTTTGTTAAAATGCTTGTTGTCACTTTTTTCTTCGGGTTGTGTGTTTGGGTGGGCCCGTCCGCCGCCGGGCTGCAGAGTTTCTCCTAATTATCAGGCGCATTTCTGCCTTGTCATTTTTAATTTCGCAGGAATTCGAGGAACTCTCGGGGCGGTGCAGAGTTACTCCACCTTACCTTCAGCCGCGACCTCTACACTTCACATGTCACGCTGATGTTTCTGACAAGACGTCCCGTCCAGCTCAGCTCACCTTCTTTTTCTTTTACTTTTATAAGGTGGAAGAACAAGATGAAAAGTTGACATGTTAAATGTCTTCATTAAAAAACTGCATTATTTAGGAATCCGGCACACTGAGAGCAGCGTTGTCGTTAATTAGGAGTCGTGTTTCTGTCCATCTGATGAGTTCTAGTGAAACATTCACTCTCCTTTAAACTGTGTTTTGGAATCCAGCGACTCCTGATGGACTCCGTCGCTGCTAACTTTGACTGTTCAGTTCTTTTTTTTTTTTAACTGCTGCAACAATAAATGAGAGATGACG
>CAEMYA010000455.1:2459559-2471021 GCA_903131615.1 Diplodus sargus
TCTTTTTTTTTTTTTAACTGCTGCAACAATAAATGAGAGATGACGCAGAGCTGCACGATACGGTATATTATTAAAGTAAAATGATTCCCAAGTAGTGAGATGGATCATTTTTGCGTCCACATTTTAATTTACAACTTTTAAAGCCTTTCTAAGATCATGTGACGTGTTTAATTACATCTGGAGAACGACGGGGCATCTCTACAGCACTACAGTGCTGCTTTATAATCCTGTTTTCATTTTCAAACATTTGACCTTTATCAGAATATTGCATTAGCCATATTGCAATTTCGATAATATCTGGATTAATCATGCTTCCCTTGATTGAAGTGGGCGGCAGAGAGGCTCTCTAAGCTGCACAGAGCAGCAGAGCGAGGCTGGTTCGTCAGCAGGATTACATAAAAACTTCTGAACACATTTCACAGGAACTTGGATGGAGGACGGCTCTGGGTATACACTCTGCTGTGGGCCGCTGTAGTCGGTGCATCTGATAATATACTGTGTATTCCAGTTTCTCTGGGAGGACTGGAGCACCAGCCCCGGATGTCAGGAGACTCCTGCCAAAGTAAAGACCGGCAGGAAAACTGGCAGACAGGAAAGCAAAAGATGAGCGACTGGCACAGACAGACGGAGAAAAGACCTCATGTCACACTGACTGATATCTTTATTCTGAGTTTCTGCGTTCTTGTCATCATGATTCACTCCAGAATTAAATAACACTGGTGAACGATTAAGAAGAAAAAAAAAAGCGCAGGAATGAAACGCACGTCTGAATACGTCTGTAAATCTGGTATTTGTCACAAGTTTCAGACATCAGCGTGTTTATCTCCTGATGAATATCTATGGTTGTAGATTCTGTTGACAGTGAGCAGCCTCAGCATGTGTTGGGTAATGTTACAGTACGGAGATAAACCCTTCCAGACTGCGCTGTGCGACAGACATTCCTGCTGAATAAGGTAACCGGCGGGCTGTTTTTCTCCTCAACTTTAAAAACTCGGCGCTGTTACCTCGAACTCGTCCAGCGAGTGACTCATGCAGAGACACTGATTTCACCTCTGATTACACTGGCATTCACTTTCCAGCACTTCATTACCTCATAGACACACGGACCCGTGTTTACATGTGGTCCACACACACACACACACACACACACACACACACACACACACACACAGTCAATATAAATCCCAGGGTGCTTATGAGAGTGGAAAGCACAGACAGTCCAGGTAACGTCTGATACTTTCCAGTCTTAACTGCAGCTTGTAGCTAATGTTTTAGTGGTTGTGCATTTCTAAAATCTCACCTTAAATCAAGACATAATTGAATAAACTGAGCTTTTACTCGCTGTATTTATCTGATAATCAAGTTACTTATTACTTTGCAGATTGCATGCTACAAAAAAGTGCATTTTTAAATTAATTCATCTGCAATCAGATTGATTCAGATGCTGAATATTGGATTTGACGATCAGGCAGGACAATAATCAGTCGACTCCTAGTATATACATGTAAATACATGTATAATAAGTTTACTTTACTTTTAAAATCAGTCTATTCTGTTTAGTTATAAGAAGCCAAATCACAACAAATCTCATGAGACTATTCGTGAAGGCTACCAACTAGTTTTTAGTGAGTTCTGTCTATTCACTCCAGATTTTTAAAGCCCCACAAGAGGAAATAATTTTTTTGCGAGGTTAATGGCAGGTGTGTTGGTTCCCTTCAGCACAGTAACAATGTTAAAGCATTTCATCATAATATTTCACTCCATTCCCAACGTCTCGTATCCAAGCTGCACTATCAAATACAGCCATAAAAATGTAAAGAAGATTTTTAGAATCCAGCCGAACACATAAAAAAAGAAAACCTGCGTCTCTGAGCAGAGGACGTCGACCAGAAGCTCGTCTGCGTTTGATATGTATTTTGCTTTCCATTTAATTTGGCTAAAAAAAATCACAATTCGCACCACAGCACTGAGGGTCAGACAGAGCAATAAAATCACATATTATACTTCATAAAATCAGCTCTGCAGATGTTTTATGAAGGACGGGAATGCTCTCAAAACCTGAAGGATACAAACAAATCTGACAAAACAAGGAAAACTCCACAGGGAACCTTTAACAACGGGCCTCAGAGAGCGATCCTCACAACACTGGGTTCAATTAAAGCCATACTCAACGAAACAAAACACACCATGTGATCCTGATCAGGAGTCCAATACCAGCTCGTATAAAAACACGGATATGTAACAGCGTCCCACTTTGTCCTGTGAGTTTAACCCAGGCTACATGTGGGAAAAAAAGTCAGAAGTGGGTCAATTTAATCTGTACTGTGAGTCTGAAAGAGACCGAAAGTCAGACAACAACACAGACAGACAGACGAGACAGACGAGCATGAGCAGTCTGGCCTCTCTCTGCGTCACGGCGTTTCCTACAGTCTGCATGAAGTCAGCGAGACACAGCACAGCGCTGCATCATCGCCCCCACCAATCAGAGGCTATTGTTCGTCCCCGCCGCGGCCAGAAGACTGAACGAGACCTCTCCAGTCGACTGGGTTAATCAGCGAGTTAGCACGCCGCCGTCTCTCATATGGGACACCATATGCATGGATGGACATTTAAACGGGGCGCGCTGGGGTGTTCCTCTCATGTCTCCATCTGTGACTGAGTGCACGGCCGAGTAAAGACTAATTCTGAGGACTCGCGTTTCCCATATTTGGACAGAACTCCAGAAAGATCCTCTCGTCCTCTCTGTTTTGTTCTATCCAGCCTCCCACTGAGCTTGTTCCCTTTTCACAAGGCAGCCATTCTTCATCTTTCTCAGCTAAACAGGAGCCAGCAAGAGCCAGCTGACCTCTGACCTCCCTCCACTTCCCTTCTTCCCCTCCGCCTGACCTCTTTCCTTCACACTGTGCTCTCATCTACTCCCCAAAACTTCAGCTGTAAATCCAGCTCATCCTCCACACGTCCCTCCGTCTGGTCACGTGACGAAGAAGAACCAGAACAGCTTCTGAACAACCACAGAGAGGTCGTTATTTTAAACTAAATCAATTAAATCCTTGTGATGATCAGTGTGCAATCACATTGAGTTTATATTCTACAACCTTCGTCTATCAGAAATAAACTTTTAAGATGAGCTCTCAAGCGATCAGAAGATCATTTCCCATATTATTCATTTCTTTACAAAAAAATAAAAAGGTTTTTTCAGATTTTACTAAGTGATTATTTCAGTCGACAGTAACAATAAAATATAAAGAGAGATGAAATGATGGGATATTGGCTGAGATGGAAACAGGGAGAAAACCTGCAGCTGATCAATGAGACGCACATCAGAGAATACAAACAGAGAAGTTATCACCTCAGTGTCAGATACTGACGATACTGAGAGGAAAGTGACTGAACAAAATCAATACCAGCTTTCTTCGTGTTGCCTCCACCGAGGAGGTTGTGTGCATTTGTTTGTTGGTTGGTTTGTCAGCAGGATTACACAAAAACTACTGAACATCTTTCTGAAAAAGGGATGGATCCAAAAACATTTTTGATATTTTCATTAAATTCACAGGGAATAAAGCGATCTTGATGAAAAAAAAGGCATATTTAGGTGGCTTGTGTCTATGAGAGAGTATAATTTGATGCAAATCCAAGTAAAAAAACAACCTAATCTATTGATTTACTTCTGTTTTCGCAGAGGGAAGTCTTTTTTTTCAGTAACTTACAGGAAAGGCTCGTTGAAGTCGAGTTCAACGAGTTGAAGGGGACTATTGTGCCTATAGGCGGAGGTATGCACTCTACTGACAGCCATTGTAGATCATTAATGTTTCATTTTAGTCCAGGATGCCACTTTAAGCAAATACACAACCTCTTATATCAGACAGTAAATCCAAACTTTCTCTACTCTCTTAATTTTTTCACACAACCAATCACAGATCATCCTGATGACATCATCACGGTCACCCTTCAAACTTTTTTTAGAGCTCCTTCAGAAGACTTGAACGGTTTTCACAGACTGATTATAATCCTGACAAACGGACTGAAGGCTGTTTGTGTTTAACCTGCATCCTGTCAGATCAGCAGACAGGACGGGACGGACGGGAGTTTAACGGTTTATGACACGCGACATGTCAGGATTAAATGAAGACTCAGGTATCAGAACTGCATTTTCTTTTTCACATGCTCCACTGTTATAAAGGAGACTTCCATCCTGGACACGTCCTGTGTGCGTAGATATATAATTCATCATGCTGTCTATATTTCACACAGTACGTTCAGCGTCAGATTAAATGTCAGTCCCGTAAATCATTCACAACAGAACGCCATCATGTGCAAATCCATTTTGAAGAAGAAAACAAGATATACGCTCATAAATCTGATGCTCGCAACATACAATGTGGTAACAACTCAAACCAGTCGTCTGGATGTTACGCTATAATATTATAACAAGCCAAACAGATAACGGCGGGGATGTTACGGCTGTATTTCACAGGAAGGTGAACCGTCTCCAGGTGTTTCTGTGGCGACCAAATCAGGTATTTCTGTGGCAAAACCTAAACAGAGCATGATGACGACAGGAGAAAGTATCGTAAAGAAACATTTGTTTTGAACTTATCTGCGGTCTTAACATTTATTCCGGCGACACGGTTGAAAGAATCCCGACATCCCAACACGAAACCACACACGGAGATTCTAACCTCACCGCCCGAGAGTGAAATTAAAAACATGAGTCATTTTGCTTTTACAGTGAATCGACTGAATTATTCACCACCGCGCCAACAAGAAACGACAGGACGACTTCACGACTGTGAGAAACAGCAGCTTTAACAACAAAAGCCGGGTTGAGCAGCAGCTTTGTCCTTCGACAAACACAAACGCCTACGCTCGTTCTTTCTGCTGATCCTTCCGACTCCATCACATCTGATACGTATTTGCTTTTTATCCGCGCAGGACTAAACACTGTTTGTATCTGTATTATTCCCCCGCTTGAGACGCATTCAGTCTCAATTTGTTCAGGTTATTATTCAGTGAAATGGAAAAATCCCCCCCTGATAAGTCATCCAGGCAGCGACTTCTTCATCAGCTCCTTACAGGACAGAGCGGAGCGCTGATGAGAATGACTCAACTACAAACGAGGCCTGGTCCCAATTAAAGCCAACTTCATCCTGAATGACATGTCACAATACATCCAGCTGAAGACGGAGGAAGCGTCTGGGAATCCCCTAATTGTAAGCAGCCTGCAGGACAAGTGCAGCGGGCAGCAATTCACAGCTAAATACCAGAAAGTAGAGAGGTCTCTTTCCTTTTTCTTTTTTTTTTTTCAACCTTTCCTTCCGCTCTCAGCTTTCCCCCCCAAACCGAACTGTCTCACAATGAACAGTCACCTGCTTTTCATTTGGGGGGGAAAAAAATGCACCCCAGGCATTCCAGCCTCTCCTTCCTCCTCTCCTCCCCCCATCCCACCCTCCTCTCTTCTCTCTCTCTCTAACTCTACATGCATTTCATCTCAGTGAGGTGGATCCCAGGGAGGAAATTACTCAGTCATCCAGAAAGTGAAGAGAGGGGAAGAAAAAATAAATCCCTTCTTTTTCACAAACTGCTGAGAGGACGACGGTCGTCGTAGTCATTAAACTCTCTGAGAGATTTTGTTCTGGGGTTCAAATCGCTCCTAAAAAAAACCCAAAAATATAACAACTGTTTGATCGATGTTCAATATTATTACTGTAATACTGAACCTTATGTTCTTCTTACCTTTCTCTTCTACCTCAGTATTTTATTGTATGTCATTTTTTATATTAGTGTTTTATTGTTTCTATATTTGCCCTCCTATTTTGATTGTATTTGTCTGTATTCTCTACCTCGGAAATTAGGCATCTATCTATCTATATATTCCCAAATTTTGATCAGGTTTTTTTTGTCTGTGTCAGTCCTGTGATTGTCTGGCGACCCGTCGAAGTCGTACCCCTCCTCTCTCAGATTAGAGAGCGTGGATGGATGGATGATGCTATTAGTTTTTTAAAAATGTTGCATTCTGGGACATAAAACTGAGGCGATAGTTCTGTTAATGTCGACCTCTTGTTATCATTTTCTTCTCTTTGCAAAGTTTTATTCATGATCAACATTCTGCTCTGAAAATTATCAAGTCAAACCTGAACATTTATTATTTGTATATTAAATAATGTTGTTTTTAGCCATGATTCAGTTACTGTATGGCCCTATCAATCAGATATTCAAATTATTGATAATATTAATATATCATATAGCTGATGAGCTGCACAGCTTTCATGAAGCTGCACAAACATCTTTTGTTCACTTTGTTTATTATAACTCAGATGTTTTATGAGACTCAAGTCACATTTGTTTTGTGCTGCAAATACTCGACCACTTATGTCTCGAATCACTCGCATAAAGTTTGCAAAGTTATCCAACAATTACAGACCGGAGAACTTTAAAATATTGTGTTAATGGAATGAAATGCAGAAAGAAAGAAAGAAAGAAAGAAAGAAAGAAAGAAAGAAAGAAAGAAAGAAAGAAAGAAAAGAAAAGAATTAAAACTGAAGAACGCTGGAATGCCGCAGAATTAAATATGTGCAATACTTTGGAATGACTGCGATTCCTTCCATCTTTAAATCGTAAAATGCTTAATTTGACTCGATTAGGGGAGAACAAAGACCGTCCGTGTGGCTTTATGAGGTGATTTTATCGGCGAACGCACCTCAGGCCTCTGAGACAACAAGATGGCAACGTGAATGAAACAAATGGTTGAGCTCCAAAACAAACTGCACGCTGCTCGTAAAAATTCCAACGTGATTTTATGATTTGTTACGTGCGAGGACGTCTCCAACAATACAGAGAGAGTCTCTGAATCTACACAGAACTGTCCGACACAAACACATCTGATGGAGACACAAACAGAAGAGGGAGACAACATCTGTACGCTTTAATTCAATCACCTATAGATGAAGATACTGTACTCTGTTTCTGTAGTTCTTTGTTTTGATTCTGTGTCTCCGTGTATTCTGCCAAACATTGTGAGTATAAAATAAATGACTTATTATTGCTGTAACACAATTACCTTGTGAGTTCCTGGCCTGGCTTCAGGAATGTGTTTTGAAATCTTACAACAAATCCATATCAAGCAACTCATAAAAGTTCAGTTTCAGCGAACATCCCCAAAACTAACTTCAAGATAAGCTCTCTGTTTTAAGAAAACAAATCTGTGAGCGTTCCCCCCGTCGTATTGTGATGTAGCTGCCTATGAAAATAAAGGATACACGTGGAACAAAGATGGCTGCGAGCCCCGCGGAAAAGCAACAAAGACGGCCGCTGCCAACAGCATCGATTCCGCGAGATAAAACAAGTTTAATCAAAGACAGCTAACGTTCGTCACTGCCAAGGGAAAACAGCACGTGTTCCATATCGCGCTGGGTTGGCAGAGGCTCAGGCGCTTGGACGAGAGCGATGAAACCAAAACCATAAATGTTCTGTGGGAAGGATGAGGACGACATGTTTTCAGGGATTTTGTTCTCATGATTAGATCTCATCATTTCCTGAAGAGTTCCTCTCCCGCTCTCCAGAAACTTAGATAGGAATCGCTTCTGAATGTTGCCTAAAATAAATAAAATTCACACAAATCCAACAAATCACTTGTGGCACTGGCAGAACTGCAAACCCAGTGGAGAGCGATAACACCCGAAAAGCCTCAAATCCTCGTCCGCCTCGGATAAACGCACAGGCAGCGCAGCGGGACGCTGTCAGCGCCACTTCCAATGAGCTTTGTTTGGCCTCACACTTGAATGCATAGGAATCCACGGGAGGTCTCAGATCACATCCAGAGTTAGAGGTTATCATGGCATTAACAAGTTCTGCGGGCCTCTTCGGAGAGACCGGAGAAATCACGCCAAGAAAGATCTCGAATCCCTCAAACGATCGGCGCTCTACAGCTGGCACGGCGAGGACAAAAACACTGATGTCAAGGAGAAAGTTTTTATCGTGACCTCAGACGAAACGCACGCACGCTCAGGTTTTGGCAGCAGGTTTAATAAAGTGACATGTTCCCTGAGTTTGATAAGCGTTTGTTATTTGTTGTCTTGTTAAAATATCTTTGACACAAGTTTGACTCGGACGCTCTGTTCTGCTCCGCTCTGGCATGAAGACTCACACAGTTTGAGTCAACATGTACATGTAAGGAGTGTTTCGTCTCGTAATGATTGTGTTTCACACGAGAAGTGAAGCGCAACCATATAAGGTGGCTTACAACAAGATATCTAACATTTAGAGAGAGACTACGCAACCTTTACTGGACAGCCGCCACTCGTGTTAACTGAATGGAAAACCAAGTAAATGGACCGGATCAAATTTGTACAATTTATAAACTACAAATCATTTAAACTTAATTACAATATGTGCAGGTGGCTGCCAAACCACAGAACGCTGTTAGAGTGTTTTAAGCATGTAGGTGTGAAACCGCTGGATGTTTTTAATCAGACATCAAGAAAACATTCAGGCATAACTGAGGAAGTCTAAACGAGATCTTCTACTGACCCAAAGTGGTTAAAACTTAAAAGTTGCAAGCAAATTGTTGCAAAAATATATTCAGTTGACCTTCATCAGGCAAATTGAAGTTTGTTACCACGAGAAGCCATCTTTAAAAGTGAAGAGCTGCAAGTTTAGTGGACATTTAAATCCCCAAAGCTGTTTGGAATCAGTGTTTATCTGCCTAAATCTGACCCGGCCATCAGCACAGCACTGTCACAACATTACAATAAAGAAAGGTAAAGTTCTACAGGCACACTGAAACACGTCCTGTGAGACGTCAGCTGATCATCAGCGGTTCGTCTTCCTGTCTGAACACAAGTGATGCTTGTGTTGTCAGAATCACTGAATCACAGCCGAACTGTTTTTCAGCGGTACTGAAGGGGAGCCCGGACCCACAATGAGCTTCCTGTTAGCTGTCCAGTCTTAAGTACCACCGGGTCCAAAACACCTCATGACTCCAGAGCAAAGTCTGCAGCGAGTCCACACAGTTGTTTCACTTCACAACAGTGACCTCTGACCTTCTTTGGTCCCAAAAGAACTTAGTAAGTGAAGTATCTCACGTCACTAATAAAAGATAAATAAAATAAGTTCAGACTAAATTTACAGTAGAAATCACCCGTGCAGTACTTCAGATTATGCACTAGAACAAGTCGCAATGTTTATAGAATTTATTTTTTTAATTCAAAAAAAGAATTCTGGATCTTTAATTATCCTGCATGACACAAAGGTGTTGAACACAACAAACTGACGATGTTGCTCTTCATATAAATGTATCAGTCGTGACAATAAAAAAAGAAAATTAAGAAAATTTTCCTGATCTGAGATGGCAGGTGGATAGAAATGAATAGGAAGAGTCTATATTTAAGAAAAGGGCCCCGGCAGATTAAATGGAAATCTCATTATCAGTTATCATGAGCAGTTGATAAGGATGGAATTGTTGGTCTGACGCAGAATAAGTTCTGGACAGAAGGTCAAGAGATCCACAAAATCATCAATCAAAAACAAATCGTTGGGTAGAATCCATAAATATTCAACAAAAAACCAACAAGAATCCATCAAGATTTCAGCGTTTCGCACTAATTTTATTGTCAAAATGTAACAAAGCAAAGAACAAAAGAGATGTTGCGTCCATTACTTCAATATAAAGTCTTGGAATTGCTTTTCATTGCAAAACACTGTCACTGTGCGGTCCTGCCACACATGACTCAACACAACCAAAACCACATGTTAAAAAATAACGGCTGTATAAACTTGACACATGAAATAACTCGCTGAGCCATAATTTATTTATGACTGTATTACTGTTAGAAGTGTCTTCATGATGTCATGCAGAGTTAATGTGCATGATGGACGTGGCAAGGGACATAATCGGAGGTTAGAAGGACAAATATCACTTCTTTCTGGGGGGCCAAGTTGCTTTAAGTCCCACAGAGACATGAGGTAATGTTGCACTAAATTGTCAGACATATACACAAAAGTTGGAGGGGTATGATGTCGGAGGTGATTCAGAGATACTAGTGCTACAAGTCAGAGCAGAGAGAAGAAACGAGGGAACTACAGGATATATTTTTTAAGCAATACGATGCTGCCAGTTCACATGAATCACTCAGCTGCAAAAAAAAGAGAAATCACAGCGAGCTTGAGGTTTAAAACACTCAAAACAAATTAGAAAACACTTTATCTCTCTGTGGTGAACTTGGTTTTAAGGGAAGTGTACAGTTTATCGCCCATAAAAATGAGGATAAACTGAACTTTCTGTGGTCTGTAAGTTCATATTCCTGGGAGAGCAAGGAGAGCAAAATGGAAAAACTTAAACCCAGGCAAATTTCTGAATCCTGAAAAACTCCCTCCATGGAAAGCCAGAAGGCCATGCATGGGAGGTTTAAGGCCAATGTGCCCAGCGAAGCATGCGCTAAGCTGGGGGTCTCTTCAGGAGCGAAAGGGCCGGGTGGGAGGGGGTTACACAAAGCTCAACAACTCCCATAAATCAACCGAGCAAGGGTTAAACTTCCCCCTTTTGTTGTTTAAGATTTTTCAACCGAGACCCAAACAGCAACAGCGAGATGAAACGGAACCAGTCTTGTTGCGAAATTCCTCCGGATGGCAACAAACTGGGCGAGCCGGAAGACTACCGCATGGCAAATCCATTATGGTGGGGAAAAAAAGAAAAAAAAAACATCAGGGCAACGTAAACCCAGATGTTACGATTACAAAAAATGTCTCTGTGTTTCAAAGAGGCCCCACATGTGGAACAACTGGAGGTAATCTCAGGAACTCGGATTGGACGGAGGAGGACGGGGGATCAAACTAGCAACACACCAAAAGAAGAAGAAAGACATTCGGACAGAAGATGATCTTTAAGTTCAGACCCTCCTCACTTTTACACGTGTCCCGCTTTCAGAGGTGAAAGTCAACAGGTTTGGCATTTGTCTGTTTTCAAGTCAAAACAGCTGAAGGAGCGATGACCCGACATTCCTGAGATGACACCGTGTCCCAGCGCGATCCTTCTGAGACCCAACTGTGAACTTAGATGGGCCGCGGGTACGGTAATGGATATCGATCATCCCGAGGAGTTCTTTGAAGCCTGACAACTCTGAAGGTTTAGCCAAGGGTCAATAAATTGCATTGACAGAAGTGTGAGGCAGCGATGTGAGGCGGTGTTTTCTACAACAGCACCTTGTCGGGTTGGACGCACCACCTGGACGCGACTGACATCTTCTCACTTACACCTGTTCTGTCCATCGCCGGTGATTCTTGAACGTCCTCAAAGTTTGCATGGCCTTTAAACTTTCTCTCAGAGGGCATCTGACTTGTTTCTTTTCAGAGAAACCTGATAAAACTCCCCCTTAAACCCTTTTTTTGGCCTTTATTAATTATTCACAATGTTTGGCGGCGGCGCGAGACTCTTTCCGAAGGTCTTCTTTCAAGGCCCGTCCGTGCTT
>CAEMYA010000455.1:2485257-2592908 GCA_903131615.1 Diplodus sargus
TGTCTGGTGAGACGCGATAAAGAATATTCAGAATTTGATGCCACGCAGTGGAAATCTGTGCCGTTTTCCCAAAACGAGAATTGTTTTGGTGCATGATCTCATTTCCAACTTCCAGAACTGAATCACTGGTTGAAACGGGTCGCCGTCTCGCCATCAGGTGTAATCAGTGGTGGGCAAGTTACTGCCAAAATGTAATATATTTCATATTACTAGTTACTTGCTTTTGAAAGTAATATGTTTCTTTACAATATTACCTGATTACTTTTTAGTTACTTTCACCAAAATAAACATTCAGGCATTACAAAATGAAGGCGTGCAATATTTTGTCATGGCGAATAATCGTCAATTAACTGGAGTTAAAAAAATAAAATGTAATGACATAGAATAATTAAACAGCCAAAACCTTAATCATTGAATCACCTCTCACACCACCAGTAGTGTCTCATCTTAAATGAACTATCTGTAGAAATGTGTCTATACCTTAACAAGAGGACTAAATCATTAGAGATTTGTTTTTACCTCGTCACTTGATCGAACGGGGATTTTGCTGACAAGTTTTTGACACGCCGGCGCGTCCTCCACGACATACTCAGCCACCAGCCTTCTCACTTCTCCTGGGTCAAGCATCTTCACCTCTGGTCTGCAGAAATCCAGCTTTCGTTGTTTAAGTTTGCTCGCGCCGTCATCTTCTACCTGTTTGCTAGCAAGAGGTCATTTAGCCGCTAGCTTAAGGTTGCTGTGCGCTCTCTCCAGGTGTTTTTTCAGGTTACTTGTACTATTTTTAGCCGTCGACAGTTCCCTCGGCCTCCCACCAGCGCATAAGTTACTGTGAGCTTCTTATCCATTTCTGTGACAAATTCAAAATAATGCGAGTATAATAACCACTTAGAAAACGTTGAATTAGCAGGTGTTGTTGCCATAAAACCAAACCGCCTTCTTCTTCTGTTGATTTTAAACGTTCTTCTTCTTCTTCTTCTTCTTCTGTTCATTTAAAACCATCTTCTTCTTCTTCTTCTTCTTCTTCTTCTTCTTCTTCTTCTGTTGATTTACAACCATCTTCTTCTCTGCTTTATTTTACGGCTGTTGCGCGCCTGGTTCGTTTTTTCGAAACCTCCGCCTGTGCAACAGCTCGGATTGTAACGCGTTACCGGACTAAGTAACTGTAATAACATTACCAAAATATAGTTAGTAACGCGTTATATTACTCCGTTACTGCCTAAACGTAATATGTTACGGTAACGCGTTACTTTTGTACCCCCAACAATCGTAATCGATGGCGACCAGGTAGTCAGAGATGAGATGGGAAGTAATTAAGTATTTCTCAGGTATTTGTACTTTACTTGAGTATTTCTGACTACATTTTACTTTTATTCAACTAATTTTAACACAAATATCTGTTCCTTTTTGTCTCCTGTCTCACTTTGTTGCTGCTCGACCAACATGTGTCTATTTGACGTCCTGGGAATGAAACTCACCAACTCTCTTTGTGGTGCGTTCAGGAACAGCTGGGAACAAATCCAACTGATTCTACCTTTAGCTTTAATAGTCTTTGAATGATATTAACATTACGAGAGCTTCAGTTAGCTTTGACCACAAAAATGTCCTTCAAATCAGCAATAATAATGTAACGTTAGCTAGCTGGCCTTTATCCCAACAGGAATCAGGTCACTTCCACCAAGATGTGAAGATGGGTAGGGGTAGGGCAAAGTGGTCGGGGCATATATGTGCAGATAAGGGATGGAAAAGTGCTCGAGACCACTTTTAAAAGATTTAAAAGTGAGACAGAGAACACTGTTTGACAAAACATGAGCAAAAAGCTGCTCAAAATATAAAACTGCTATTGCTTATTTTCTCATATTTTGTAATAACTATGAGGCACAAAAATCAAAAAACAGGACAAAGACAACAGTATTCTTTGTGTATATATAAAAAAGGGCTTCCACCTTTGTAGGGGAGTAAATGATAAAATCCGGAGTGCAGGGGTGAGCTATCTAACCTTTAATTATTAATCTACAGATGCAGCAGGCCAAAAGTACAAAGTACCCACAGTGACCACTTCACCTTTTCCAGCAGCAATTATCAACCGGCCCCTGGAACTCCAAAGGGCCTGCGAGCAATCATCGGCTGCCTCATAAAAGCCCAGACGGGGCAGAAATGAACAGGATGTGGGCCAACGTGATGAAAAGGGGATGAAGGTCCCGTCAGAGTGCGGAGCTGGATCGCTCTCTCGTCACTTAGTTAAAAACCTGCACCAACACCCATTAAGGAGACATAACATCTCGACTATACGTCCATTATATTAAAGCGTCTAAACATTTTAACAGGAGGTGTAAATTATCTCCTCGTGAAGTCGATCAGCAGGTGAAGTTAGAGGAGAAGGTTAAATGAAGGTTAATTAAAGACGCCTGGTGGTCTCTCGTCTCTCCTCGCGGTGTAAGACTCAATGACAGACGTGGGCCGAGCTCCACTGAAGAGAGGACGGCCCGTTGTAAAACAGTCATCAGCGTGAAAGTTATTGGCTGTAAAGTAATTAGCTGCCCAGACGCCTTCCAGAGCGACGCTTCAGCATCAGAGGACGGGACAAAAAGAGACGTACGGGCAGAAATGGAGACAGCAGCAGACTGTCTGCGTCTCCTGCGAGGGTCAAAACACAGACGATACACGACACCAGGCACAAAGTGATTATGTCATCTAATAAAATACGACATAAACAACAGCTTTAGTTAAAAGACGGAGAGGACGGATGAAAAACACAGACTGAGACAATCTGACAGCGTCCGTGTTCGACTTTCAGGTCAACATGAGCACAACAACTCCCACCCAAGACAGAAACACAACAGTGATTAATTCTTCAATGGTGCATACGAGCGATTTCAGAGAATTTGTGGCATTCACTAGTTTTCTCATACCTTCTTTAATCGTCCCGTCTGTACAGACAGAACAGTCTTTCTTTGTTTGACTTCAGAATAACAGCTTGATATTGTTAAATAACTTATTTGCTGCATTATATTTTCTAACACAGTCCTCCAGTACGACTTCTGACACTTGTTGTCTTAATGTGAGCTGGTTTTTCGACAGCAGGACTTGATGCTCTGCGGTGTGAAACTGGTCTTTTTTACTCTTTGAGCGACATTTTTGTGATTCAAACTTCTCCTCACGGAGAGGTGGCACTGATGAAGCCCTCATATGAGCTAATAGAGCTCACAGGAAAAAAAAATATGAAATACGAATATGTTCGACTTCTCGAGCAAGTACGTTCAAAACGCTGCAGGAAGCTCCGACACTAATCATCATATCATCACTGTACATGTTCCTCAAACTTGCACTCGTTATTCTTGCTGTTTTACAGGTTTTGAGACCAAAGCTGAGCTCCACTTCTCACGCATAGTCTCCATCCTCTGAAATAACGCCTGTTAAATCACTCTGCAAGCTCATATAGACTCTGTGTGAACACATCAAATCAACATGAGAATAAAAACGTATCAACACTTTAAGTGTCGCTGCTTTCAGTCCTGCAGTGGAGCTTCCAGTCTTTGTGGAAAGCAGGTCTGAAACAGTGACACCTGCTGCATTTCATATCTTGTTTTATTATTTATAACTTTTATAACTTGCACATTTTTCAAGTCCTAAAACAAAGACTTTACAATAAGTTGATTCAATACTAGATTCAGTTTCTGTAATAAAAAAAAAAGCTCTAAACCTAAACGTTGGCTGTCGTAGCTCACTGACATGAACAGAAAAACAGCTCAGACAATGTTTAAAGTAACGTTACGTGTCGTAACATGAAGTGAAGCTGCGCGTTAATAACCTCAAAACAGGCGAAACCACCTGAGAGCTCCTCTGACTCGGCTGTGGGTGGACTGACCTGGAGATGGGAGCGACTCTTTGACCACCCGCGGTTAAACATGACATGTTGCAACAGCACTCACCAGCCAGAGGGACATCGCCGGGCTGTCTTTGAACACACCTGGGGCGGTAATTCCCTTTTCACGGATCCGCGGCTTTCTCCGACACCGAGCGGGCTTTTCTGGGATTAACAGGACTCTGTTATTGTCCCCTCAAAAAGTTGGGTGCACTGACCAAAAGAGAGCCTCGCAGTCTGGCCCCTTATCCTGACATACTTCCTGAGCTGCATTGTTAGCAAGGAGAGAGGAAACACACACACACACACACACACACACACACACACACACACTATGGAAAGCCAGTGTCAGGAGATCAGAACATGGAAAGTGAGAACACCAGGAGCTGTTGTTTGCTCTCTGAGATTTTTCTGTTTCTTGTACTTCAGCCAAGGTCAGCGTCGAAGCCACACACAGAGATGAGATGCTTTTTACGACCATCGAGTTCTGGTTCTCCGTTTGCGCGTTTCAGGACCAAATAAACGCAGAAGAAGAGTTTCATTGAAGCCGACGCAGCGTCCCCTTCCTCTTAAAAGAGGGCAAATGTCTCCATACAGCGGAGGAGTGGAGGAGTGGAGGCTGAGGTGAAGAGGTCGCCCCTTTGCAACCATCTAACTCCAAACCAAACGTTCCTCTCTATTGTTTTTTTTGTTTTTTCAAACAGACACTTAATGGAGGCCAGCTCAGACCCGACAGATTCATTGCCACTCGTCCATGAGCGTGGAGAGGACTTAGGAAGCAGAGCGTGCAGGGTGAGAAACAGGAGACGCGTCAGACGGACATTAACGTCCCTCCAGTTTACTCTTCTCCTCCCGACTCGACTTTTACAAGGTTTGGAAGAAAGAGGAGATATTTACTTTGCCGGAGATGAAACCCGGCGGCAGGCTGCTCGCCTCAGACTGTTAGTTGAACGTACACACACGTTTAAAGTTCCCCGATCCAAGAGGCGTGATTCAGTCCTGCCACACGTGTTCCTAATTAAGAAATTATTCAAAATCCTGACTTCAGTTTTGATGCATTTAAGCCGAGCCGTTTTCCCAACATTGGCATAAAAGATTGTAAAAAACAGACAGAGAGGGAGACTGGAATGTGGAGAAAAGGCGTGTTAGTGTCTCGTATCTGCAGAGAGTTTCTGATTTTCTCACTTTGTTGCTGCTCGGGACGCTTTACCAACCCAACATGTGTCTGTCTGACGTCCTGGGAATGAGACTCAACAATCAGCTGTCTTTGTGGTGCGTTCAGGAACAGCTGGGACAAACCCTACTGATTATACCTTTAACTTTAATAGTCTTTGAATCATATTTATCTGGCGTGAGCTTCAGTAAGGATATCTGGAGGTGCATCTCTGATGCACACAAGTCACTCATGCAACTGATTTCAATGATCGATGAGAGACTTTAGAATTAATATCATGACACATCTTGTTCCAAACAAGTTGTTATTAGTAATAATCGTTACCGGCCAACATATATAACATTAAACTCCAGTTTCAGGAAGCCACAAAGTGTTTTACATAAACTTAATAACTGTCTGAAACATCTTTAAAACAAACCTCCTTTGTTACAACCTGAGAATGTTTCTGTCCATACATGTGTTGTAAATTGAGGGATTCTGACTCTGTGTGTATTGTAAAGACTGTGCAGCTCTGAGCCAAAACCATATAGGGTTCATTCTTCCTAAAGCCTTCACAAACCCCCCTCAGCTGGATCAAAGTCTGCGCTGTGTGCTTAGGTTTTAACATGCAGAGGGGGGGTGTTTTACTTTCTGGCCGATTGTTATCGCTCCTCGGAGTGCTAAGCCATGAGCGAGGCCTCCGTGAGCGCCGCTGCCAAGAGGAGAGGAGTGTCTGAATATCTGTGTGCTGTGTGAGCCGTCCTTCCCTGCCATGTGCTCTGGGGATCAGGCAGAGGCACGGCTCTAAATTGGAAGCGCATGTTGCGTGAGCTCACACTTGTCATTTCTGATTAAACCACGTGAACGCCGAGTTACAGCCGAGTGCAAGATAACTGCTGCGGGTTTTAACAAATCACAACGCTGAACCGCCCCCTGCTGGCCTCCTCACCACCAGCACCAAAGAAAAGTCCAGACCGTGATCTGTAAACCCTCGGAGACTCTTCTTCACACAGGCGAGTCACCAACTTAATCGCTAAATCCCTTAAACATTTATTTAGCTGCTCGCAGGGCGAGTTCAGTCGTCTCGGAGAGAAACATCGCAGCATTACTCACAAATTAGAACATCCTCTGGGAGCACATGGAGTCGACGCATTCCACATGTGCGGGGAGTGATGCAGCATGTGGGATAATGCTGGCAGATTATTAAAGATGATAGGCAAAATTACAGAGTAATCCCCGAAGATTTACGGTTTGTGTGGACACAATCCCGGGATGATGACTAATAAAGTCAGACTGAAACATGAACGAGGGCACAAATGTTTGAACAACTGCACGAAATGTTGTGGTTGCGAGCTCCGAGAATTAAGACGCGATTAGCCGCTGATCCGGGTTTGATCATCGCAAAGCGGCACGTACAGAATCTCCTCTGGCACCGAAGATCCAGAGGAGCTCAAACAGCATCTGCAGACCTTCTGCCACAGCGAGGTTCTCTGGGAGGCATCTGTGGTTTGTGCTCATCGCTCACATGCAGATCGCAGACGGCGGCAGTGTCACAATAAGAGAATCGCTGACAAACTGTAGAAACTGTAATACTGAGCTCACAGCTTTCAGAGTCAAATGTGTCAAAGTAACCCGGAGAGGAAGTTATCTCATGATGCAGATTTGGGGAAGCAGATGCATGAAACCAGCTCAATCTCTCTCTTTCCCACTAAAAGGTCACTGAGAGACACTGAAAACGCGACACTGATCACTTCTGTAAAGTTGGAGTTGGAAGAAAAGTCTCATATCTTTATATTTCATCCATAAACATTAAATCTTAATTAAATCAACAACATCAAAATACAAGAGTAACACTCAGAACTGGGGAATCTGTTGTCCAATTTGCGGCAATATGAAAACATTGAGATTTTAATAAAGGTTGGGAATCTAATCGATACAGAAACGTAACACATTTCTACGTCACACAGTGTTTTCCTGCGTGCCTTGAGGCAGCCAATCACCAGCACTGTTACATCTTTGCACCACAAACATGCTGCATGCTCATTGGTTCACTGACCGCTGATGAGATGAACTCGTTTGGTATTTAAGTTTGGTACCGAATTACAAGATATTTGATAGTATCGAGGCAAAGTCATTTAATATTAATAGTGATAATATGTTTAAATTAGTTTGAAATGTTTTACTCCACAACATCAGCATCAGTCGGGCTCTAATAATAATAATAATAATAATAATAATATTAATAATGTCAGGTTACACTGGCTCTGCTGTACACTTGCTTGATTATGATTGAATGTTACAAGTGAGCCGGCAGCCAAACAAGCTGATAAATGATCCAGTTATTGTAAAGCAGGCGTGAAAAATCTGAGACCAATCAGCTAATGTAAGCATGACATCAGCGTTCGGCCTGAACTAACACACGGCAGCTCAAAGTTTAGTCTGCGTTTCCATCTTTCTTCTAATAAACAACCATGGAGATGCAGCCGTGATTAGGTGTCTTCATCATCCCGTCTCCTGTAATGTTGTGTCTTACAGTTAAAGGTTTACTGTGCAGGATTTTAGGCCTTCGCTTTAAAGTCACTTAGTTTAAAGCTTTGCGTTTATGATCAAGACCGAAATGAACTGAGTTTAGGTTCTGATTAAAGTTTAGATTTAGAGGTTAAAGATAACGAGGGTCAAGGAAAGATTTTTATAGATGTTAGGAAGCAAACAGTGTCTTTAAAAGGCAGTTAGACAAAAGTGTGTGTGTGTATAAGTGGTGTGTGGTGAGGACACACCGCCCGTCAGCTCCAGACGACAAACACCCACCGAACACGGGGGCTGAATGTCTCCGCGGCACCAACCGTAACCCACGGCGACGGAGAGCCTGCCCACTAGCCGGGCATTATGCAAATGTAAATCACGCTCGACTGGCCTCAAGACAGTGTGTGTGTCCGTCGGCACGGCTTCACATTTCACCCAAACTTTTATTGGTGCCAGTGGCCTTTTGTCTGCTTTAATTGAATTAACTTCTCAGAAACGGACCTTGTTACAGGAGAGCGATGGGACGTTACACAGCCGTCACCTCCGCATGGGAGCTTTTCACTGTGTTGACATTGGAAACATTCAGTGCCCTCGAAGAAAAGGAGCTTCTCCTTTAGAGCGTTTTATAACTTGGTATCATTCGCTTTTAAAAAAGGAGCAACACGGACAAATCCGTCACAGCCTCGAGACATAATAGATGTGTAATTAAAGAATCGCAGCTGAAAGACTTGTTTCTGTCACTTTGTCATTTTCTGTCCTGTGTTATAAATCAAGTTTTCATACGAAGAGCACCGCTTACAGGACACAGATGGTGTAGCGAGGAACTTTTACGTTCTCTTGCAAAACTGTGTTTTCTTTACTTGTTTGTTTTCTGTCCCAGAGCTCTCATCTGACACTTTCCCTTATCCTCGCCTTTCAGCGCGCATTCACAAGGAGGTTTAAAGTAGGTACGATACAGCTGCTGTCAGGGAAACCGTGGCAACCATGACCCACTGGGATGCTCTCTGGAGAGCTCTGGACCACCGTCGGTGCGCAAAAGTAAAGTAGAGTGAAGAACAAATTGAAAAGTTTTTGTCGAGAGCAAATTGAAAAAAAGTTTTGACTGCAAAGTGCAAAGTTTTGGGCAAGTAAGCAAAAGTTTCTTGAGGAAGCTCACGTCGAGTCCTGAGGGGTTTTGTAGGTTCAGGTTACTTTAAAGTGCAAAAATAATTCCAGTCCAGAGAGAAAGGTGTTATCAAAAAGGTCTTGAGATCTCTAGATCAGTCGGAGTATTTCATGGGGAGTAATTCTGTGTTTTTCTCGGAGCGTCTCAGAGTTCCACACTTCAAATCGAAACATGATGTCGTTGGTCACGGTCGTTTAAATCCTCATAATGAGTGAAGAGTTTCTTTGGAAACAAGATGATGTCATTGTCAAGAACAATGTGAAACAATGGAAATGTGTTTGGGTGACGATGGTGCAGAGTTATAACCTCACCTTGTTTTTGATTCAGGACACAAACCCAAGTTTAATACATCTGATCTAACAATACAATATAATTCATGCACATTACTGTATGATCTGTCATTTTCACAGCATTGATTAAATCCCCTTTTATCTCCGTTGACATTTGTGAGCGATTAAGTGAGTAAATAACAGTTTAAAATGTAGAATGAGTCATTGGCAATGTCCCCATCTGCTGGTTAAAAAAGCACGTTATCATTAAATCAAACTGCTGTCGCAGTCACGAGCTCCACTTTGAAGCTCCTGATGCGTTTCAGAGAAGCGTCTCCAGATAAAACGCTGCGCTGTGTCGTTGTTTTGGCTACACGCCGCAGGTCGAGAGGAGGAATGTGTTCTCTGTTTACTGCTCGTCTTCCTTTTTCTTTCATGTCTGCTTGTCCCCGGTCAACACAGCAGCGACCCGCCCAGCCGCCGAGCAAACAGCGTCACGTGGGGGGGTTTTTTTTCCCCTGCAGATAAAAGAGCCGTGGAAATTCAAATGTTTGGCCACGTCTGAGATAATGTGAGGCAAACAAGTTCCCGTCGTCTTGACGTGTTTGATTTTTGTGCAGTTACGGACTTCAACAGGCTCGGATTAAACAACAGATGATCGATGGTACTGCTGGCATTTCAGATAGATGTGTACCAAGTCGTTAGTTGAGCCAGCAGAAGTTTGTAATGTTCTGTTTGGGGATAATTATCAACTAAAGTTCACACTGAAACATGTCGGTGATGTTGTGGTTTGTTAGGACTAAGTCCTGAGCGGGAACACATGTCGGGTCCAAACTGCAGTCTGATCCGATGACGTCGGGCCTCATTGTCCTTTTCTGGGTTTCGGGTCTCTGTTTCATTATATCTGAGATTAAAGTGGATCTGAGCGGACTCGCTACAGAACCGCTCAGTGCAGGAAAAATCACATGTACCACCATTCAAAATCTGAAATCATCAGGTGAAATGAAAACTTTTCACTCTGTGTGTGCAGCAGACGGCGGCTTGTAGTCCATTCAAAGAAGACACTGTCTGCAGCACACAACACTATCAACACACAACACTATTGTTTTTATGTGCCATGTTATTTGTATGCAACCATCTATAAAGTAATGCGTGGAAGCATTCTGGATTCTAAACCATGGATGGAAAAATCCTGGATTGATGTAAAGCTGACTGTAAAATGTAACTGCACTAACATCAGCTCCTCACTCGGCTCATTCGGTCATTATAAGGCACGTTTGATTATTCTTTTGATATGCAGATAATTGTTAAACTCATGCTAATGGCCTTTGCGCTTCTAGAACACTCAAAGTGCTTTACAAAGACAGCCGTGCATTGATGGCAGAGGCTGCCATGTAAGGTGCCTCCCAGCTCATCAGGAGCAACTTTGGCTTTCAGTATCTTGCTCAAGGACACTTGGACATGCAGCCAGGGAATCAAACCGGCAATCTTCTTATTACTGGATGACCCGCTTTACCACCTGAGCCACAGCCACCCAGTGCCAATTAGTTTAAATGGCTTCTGTAATGCGATTACTGAATTTAGGAGCAGTAATGTGTCACACTGATCCATTACAGACACATGTAATGTGATTACAGTAATGCCATCTAATGCACACTGGACTTATACATCGATATCAATACATCAACAGTAAGATATACTGGTTGTTTCATTCGTGCAGCTCTGAGCATGAAGTTTTAAATGTGCATGTGACACAGACAACTGTAAGCATCATCCTCATGATACACACTCGCCACAGAGAGGCGGCACTTTGGGCTGAGTGACGGCAGCGATAAAGCGTCGAGCACGAAAGCCTTTCAGCCTCAACACAGACCTCGTTTCTTACGTTCCTATATGGACTTTCCCAGACTGCATGAATAGCATATTGGATTACCTAAATTGAGGGGTTTTACCCTTTAAGCCCACTTCATTTTACATTACATTAGTCACAGAAGTCCTGAGAACATAATCTGCTACTACTTTGCCTTCTGCGTGCCTGTCTGCCTTGGCAAGTCTTCGCGGCATGACTGTGAAAATAGCCTGAATACCTCGGCGTCATTGTGTCGTGTTGTGGTGTCAAGAGCCGCTCACAACCCGAGTAACTCGGGTTAGAAACTTTCCTCAGGTTGTGCGAGTTATATTCTTCCTGACTAAATAGGCTGGCTGGATTACATATCACTGCACTATCACTGTGACACCGGCCTGACCCGCGCTGCACGGCAGTCAGAGTGTTGTGAAATTCACACACATGAGTGAAGTCTAATGCATCCTTTCAGAAAAAGTTTGGAAAGTAACTGTGCATTTGGACATAAGTGGTATTAATTTAGATAAATATTTGCTTTGTAATTGATATTT
Source organism: Diplodus sargus (assembly GCA_903131615.1). Classification (NCBI taxonomy): domain Eukaryota; kingdom Metazoa; phylum Chordata; class Actinopteri; order Spariformes; family Sparidae; genus Diplodus; species Diplodus sargus. The sequence goes on from CAEMYA010000455.1 coordinate 2,496,624, forward strand.
AATCTCAGGAGTAAAGCATGACATCAGCGTTTTGAACACTCAAAATGTTTCGCTGCTGTACTTTATCTGTCCTGAAAGGTTGGGCTTCCCTCGGCAGAGATAACAGTAATGGACCCGACAGGCTCCAAGTTAGATAAAGTGCCTTTAAACTGTATTAAATGAAACGGGTCAAGCTGTTTTTTAATGGCTCGCGCTATCAGTTAACAGCAACACTGTTACTTATCACTCCACCGGATGGCATTCCTGCGATCTCTTTGTCATTTCGTGCGATTGTCTGCCGGCTTATATTACCGCTTAAGCTCCACCGTGGAACAATCGCTCCAACACCTGCCACATGCATTCTGAAGCATTCACAGGATACCAACGTAGTCGCAAAACTACCCGCCACGACACTCGCTCGCACTAACCGCTGAGAGAAAGCGGTCAGCGAAAGTCTTGGATTGTTGTTGGAAGTCTTTACTGCACCACAGCACAAAACTGCTACACCAGAACAAGAGTTTAGATTCTTGCAACGACCACAATTTATATTTTTAACTCCTCGATGAGTGAGCGAGTGACTGCAATGACACAACTCTTTAAACTGTGCCAGACATCCATCACTGATGTGCCGTTATGTGATGGTACAGACTGGAGAGCTGAAGTCCGTCACCTCCCTGTGGGACCTTATTTCTGAAACACTTTGCATGGTAGCGACTGGAGATCCGACTTGAATGATCTTTGTCAGTCTAAAAGATAATTTCTATATATACACAGCAGCCCTGCCCAGTAATTTACAGCACTGCATGCTATGGATTAATCCAACCAGAGATATTATAGAGACAGCCATGAACGTATAAAAAGATGCGGCTAAACCTGGAGACGAATTCTGATCACCTCGTGTTATGTATCATTTCATGGCCTTATACACACGTGAGAAACAAAATAGAATCTGTGTATTTTCAGCTTCGGTGTGAACACGGCCGCGGGGACGCCGTAAATAAACTCCACCGCCTGTGTGTAAAGACATAAATGTGCGGCACGCCGGTGACGCTTGTGTAGGATTTCAGGCGTGTGCGACACATGTGTAGCATCGGGTCCAAGAGTGTGATTTAATTAAAGATTCCTTTAGGAGGCGACACGCCCGCTCTCATTAACAGGGATCAGGACGGGAACGCGGAACATGTGCCGTTTTTTCTGGGGGATATTGAGTTTCTACTCCTGTTCTACTAATAATAACGGCTTGACAAACTTTCTCTCCAGAACAATCAACTGTTGTGTCGCCCCCGTGTTATCTTTAAGACACTGGAGACGTGTAAAGAGAAGAGTTACGTTTCTCCAAAAACATTAATCATGAAACTCACATTGGACGCATTTCCACCAGCGTGGAGATCAGTCATATGTTTACCCAGCGAGTCCTTTATTTTCTGCACAGCGCTGCACGTGACGGTGAGTAATCTATATGTTTATCGGACACTTTACGGTCACATTTCACGCCGCACGTTACGTTTTCTCCTCCCAGTCCAGCGAGGAACCACATTCCAGTGCAAATACCTTTGAAATTCCTCCACAGCGGAATGCCTAAGTGAGCAAACCTATCCTTTTAAAAAGCAGTGAGGGTGAACTAGCAACAATGATCTGCCTCAGCTTGTTACAAGTATTGGTGCAAAATAGAGAAAAAAAAAAACCTGGGGTCTTTCTTCCTGTGTGTATTCAGGGTAAATGCAGCATGTCAGAAGGGGGGATTTATTACGTCCCCAAAGAAAAACATTCTCCCGATGATGAAAACATGATTGGGCGACCTGGGTAGCTCAGCCTAACTTCTGCTCCACTGTCACAGTAATTACCCTTGGAGCCCTGCGGCATCCGACCTTGGTGAAAAACACCCCGGGAAAAAAGACGAGCCACAAATATCAACAAAAGACACATTTTGAGGCGAAGGGGATGCGACCTGGGAGAGCCGAGCACCCTGTCCATCACTCGGAAGTGCTGTGAATGGCTACAAAGGCCCCCAGAGTGAGACTTTGTGGGATTTGGACGTTGCCAAGAGCAAATGCCACATCGCCTTGCCAAGTATTAGGAAGAAGACAAGAAAATCCCCCCCACACGTAGAGAAATATCAACAAAACTGCAGCATAAAGGCCACATTCACGGGTGCACAAAGCCACAGAGGCTGGATGGTGGAGAGGCTAACAGAGTGTATTATGTTGCCTCAAGGTCTGAGGCTGAGGTGGAAGTTAGGCCTCCGCTTTACATTCCAAGAAAAGGGGCACACAACCGTGACTCTGGGGGGAAAATACAGTTGCCCTGCGCCTTAATCTATCATCCCGACTGTCATTCTATCCACTGTGCATTGCCAAGTGAATTAAAGACACTTTAAGAAGCTCAACGAACGCCTTTTGTATCCCATTATCTTCCCTTTCCACAGGCTTTGTGGGCAGCGTTACGCATCACCGAGTCAGTAATGTCTTGAAAAGGCTGTTTGGAAAAGAAATATCCGCTCATCGGATTCACACATCCTGTGACCAACGAAAGCATTGAATGTAAAAAAAGGCGTCGACTTCCAAAAATGGATAAAAAGGCTCAAATTATCGGACAATTCCATGCAAGTACTTGGCTCAAGATGAAGAATGTCTTCAGTTTAATTTTCATTCTCAGCTGTTTGGACTTGTGCGTCATTATCTGAAGCTCGTGTCAACAAAATGTCTGATGGGTTCTGAGGAAAGATGATCGGGATTGATACGATTTTATTGATGCAAAAACGTGTTCACGCACATCCAAGCTAAAAAACACAGAAGTCGAGTGTAAGGAAAATATTTGTGAGCTGTTGTTTTGTTCCATGCTTGAAGATTTTATCGATATCTGTGAGTCTGAGAACAAGCTGGAGCAGTCCGTCAGATAAAATGGATGCAATGAGACGATATTTACTGCTGGATTTGTTTTCGTTTAGTTTTTTCTTCAGTCATATAAATAAATCTGGTGAGCCTGCCTGCGTGGCGCTGATGTTATTTCAGCAGGATATCTTTCCCGCTAATGGAGGTGCTGCTTGATTAGGAAGCAAATACACGGCATTCCTGGAATTTAACCCCGTGTTATGAAAACGCACAGTGCAGGTGTTTCCACCCTGAACGGAAACGATCATTTTACACAAACGTTACAACGAGCACTGTTGTCATCCGTCTCTGTGAGAGAGGCCGCGTTTTCCAGCAGCGTAGCTTGAGTTTGAAGAAGTAGTTTTGCAACGTGGAGCTGTCAGAACAACACGGCAGCACTGATAACAAGGGACGGATCAGTTTAGATATATATAGTAGTAAAACTTGTGTTTTCATTACTTTAGAATTAGCTTTTTATATCTGCAGAGTCCAACATGTTGCACGGGCATGTTTCTACAGTAGCCCAAGAGGGACAAACCACATTCTAGCTCTAGAGAAGATGGGAGATGAGGGATGATCTGTTGATTAATATACGCAAACATACTGCTAGAAGCCACTTAATCCTACACACTACACCTTTAGATTTGGTATTAATCTCAAATAATTACAGTATCATTGTAAGCTTAGTGGTTGAATCTACTCCTGTTAGTGGTTGTGTTGCTCATAAATGCATCTTAAGTTTATAAATGCAGATGTAAACTGCTCTGATCACTGATTTCTTCATTCTCTACATGTTTTTTTTCAACTTTCGTGATCACTGTGCACAATATTCTCATTATGTGACTGGACTGAATTATCCAAACCACTTAAAGATCTGTTGGAACGGACGTAGAGTAGAAGAGAAGCCAGTTAAAAGTGTGAGAAATCATAATAGCTGCTGTGTCAGAGCTGGTTTAACCTGCTGGGAGCCGCATGTGAGCGACCACATCAAGACAGACAGACAGACAGACGCAGGTAAGCAGACAATCAAACTCCACAATAACTCTTTGAAATCTCCTCTTATTGTCTGAATCGTCACTGTCAAGATAAATAACGCCGCAGCGTCCTCCACGACGACTGTCCTGTGAAGAAGAGGTCTGTTAAACGAAGCTTCCTCCTCTGAGATAAAAAGGTTAAATTCCTGTGTGCGCGGGCACCAACAGGTAAGATGACAGGGGTTAACCTGGCTGAGGCATCAGAACCCTCTGCCGGGTCAAGCACACACCGGGCAGCGCTCCACAGAGGAACACACAGAGAGGGTCTTGTTCTGCGGCCCATGTGCGGGTCAGCGCCGGCAGGTAGGAGTGAAATGATAGGCCTCCCCAGAGACGCAGCACAGAGGACGCACTGTTTCCACACCGCTAAGGCATCCGCTGGAATGCAATATGGGCCGGCAGGTAACTCTCAGTTCACCGCATACCTTTATCGAAAATCTTCCAATCCAAGGAAAGCCCCCTCCCGCCGTCTGACACTTTGGTGGGAATTCAGAAACAGAGAGCGGGACCTGACAGGCATCAAACTGAACCCAGGATTAGTTTCTTAAGGAGGGAGAGTCGGCGGGGCTCCTGATGTTGGTCTGCTCGTTACCTGAAACCCACCGAGGGGCTGGCAGACAGATACCTGACCTAGATATCGACATTTGATACGGTTTTAAATGGTTGTTATAGTCACCACCGTGTCCATGTGTAACTGTAAAGCTCTCCTAGTGCACAGCTTTTATATCCAACGTAAAAATAACAGCACAGCCTCACATATCTGCTCACATGGGCGTGGACTCTCAGCCTCGTTTAGATGAAACTAAAAGAAGACTTCACACAGAGGAACTTTATCTCAAGACCAATAAAATGTACATGAAATGCCTCTCTGATGCTGCTGCAACAGAAACAGAGGGTCAATAAACCGACAGCTTATCAGCTCAAACGTCGAACACGCCGGCAACACTTTGCTGCTTCATACACAGCAGCAGACGCTGGAACGTGAGCTGGAACATGAGCACTGGAGTCCAATCCACTCCTAATTTCTCTCTGGTCTTCCTCTGCCAAGTATCTGAGCTCCTTGGGTGTGTTCTCATTTATTTTAAAACAGAGCGTTTAAAGTCTGTGAAAAGACAGATGTGGCTGGAAATAGACGGGGATTTTTCTCTAAATCGGGCGGTGCGGATCGAGATAAAGACACCTGTGCAAGTTATAACTCAATTTCATGAATGCACAGAGACAAAGAAAAGAAAAGGAAGATCTCTTGTGACATTGTGCTCACTCTGAATATGAATACTGCGGCAGTAGTCACAGTAGTTACCACCCCGACTATCTTTTCATCCATCCTCAGTCGGACGACGGACGCTGCAACTACAAACTGAAAGTATCAACGTTCACGAGGGAAAGGAGTTGGTTACCTCACTGAGAAGTTGGAGGTGTTCAGCCTGTCAAATAAAATGTTTTTTAGCACCACTTCAGGACAATTTGCAGCCAATTTACTGATGACAAAAGCAGAATCGAATAGAGCCGATAGAATAATACATTATCTTCATTTGCTGCCGTTCTTGCGAGTGTGTCTGTGCAGTCAGGTTTCGTCCTGTTCTCCTGTAAACCCCACGTGCTGCCGTTATACAACAACCCCGAGATTTCAAAACACACACAGCGCACATTCTTCTTGAAGCCTATTCAAGACCTGGTTCAAAGACTCGGCTGTGTACTTTGGTTTTACATGAGGGTTTTTACTTTCTGGGCGATTTTTATCGCTCATCAAGGTTTCTGCACGGTGGGCCTCCCTGAGCGCCGCTGACAGGAGCATCCAAACGCTCGTCTTCGTCTGGGAGACAAACCGCAAGCATCACGCACACACACACACACACACACACACACACACACACACACACACACACACACACACACACCAGGATAAATTACCACAGGAAGCATACTGTCTACACCTGAGTGCACCTCCGACCCAAATGTAAGCATGAAGGAAAAAAAAGGGTAAAAGGTATGCAGAAGAACGTGCTGACAAGCATCTGGCTTGGTAAAAACCTCCAGAGATGATATCCAGCTCACAGCAGCCACGATCAGCTCTATATTTTCCAAACTTCTTCTAAAAACGCTCCTTTTAAATCTTATTGTTTATCCACAGCGTGACTGACACTTGGCTACTTTACTTACGTGACTATTTTCGACACTTTAGCACCACTTCATTACCTCGACCACAGTTCTGCTGGCAGAGACGGGGCATTCATTTCCCACCGCTGTCGGAGCGCCGCAGCCCTCCACGCCTCCCTGCCAGCTGTTTGTCTGTGCCACCAGGGAAAGTCATACGAGAGGTCTAGAAGTGTCTCCTCGCTGTTACTTCCCAGCAGCACAGGAACTGTGCCGCTCATTATATTACTATACGTCTGTGCTGTGGCGGGCAATAATATGTTTATCAAATCAGCAATAACAGGATTTTCCACCCACATAATTATTATACGAGGCATCATCGAGACCAGCGATTCCCAACCGAGGGTACTTGAGCCCCAGGGGGTCCAGCTGCAGCCCCGTCAGGGATTCTGGCAGATTATGTAAATAGAAATTATGGTCAGATTAAAAAAAATATATCCACACATTCGTATTTAGGAAAGAACATTACCAGCAAAATAGGATATTCTAATTAAAGCATATTTATTATCACGCTGGCAAATAAACTACAAGCTGCACAGAACCGTCACCGTCCTCAGTCAGCTGTAAAAAGTTCTGTATCGGCAACCGAAATGGATAAAAAAACACTTTTTTCTGCAACCTGAAAGTGGTTAAAGACCAAAGTTAAACATGGCACAGTTAGAAAATTAAGCTTAGCATAGACGGATCGAGGATCACAATGTCAACACTTTAAAATTATGAACAATAAAGCCCGACCGATACTCGAATTCTGGTGTTGATGCTTTTATCAATAAAAGTGAATAAATGCGTGCACAGAGTGATTTTGGGGAAAGATAGTTGATCATTAGGTCTCATTTCTAGGATGCTTTGGGTTGATGGCTGGCAACAAACTCAAGGTGTGAGTATTTGACGACAACCATCAATTCTTACAAATTTAGTGTTTCCCACACATATATCTAATTTGGGAGGTCCGCCCAAGTGTATTCAGCGACCCATTTCAGCATTTTGCAGTTTTATTTTTCTAATCGTAGGGCAAACTGACTCAGCTGTCTCACATTTAATATGTGTTGTCCGTGTTTTTTGCGGCATTCAAGCTGAACGTTAAGACTGCAGCACTTGATGAATACTAAGAATGTTACCACTTGTTGTTTGTGACCATGGTGACTTCTGCCCACGTTGATATCATGTGCATAAACTCTACTGAGGTGTTCAAACTATCTGGTGAGAATTCCCGTATTTGTTCATATTGCAATGTCATTTTTCTCTAATTTCGTGCAGCCCTTTGTGGTTTTAATGAGAAAAACAGGTTGTGTCATGAAATCACAGCCTTTTTGTGTTGATCTCACATCGTCAGTTCAGTTTAAACACTCAACCTAATACTCCACACCATCTCAGCTCTGTGAAAACGAGGCTTGTATTCTTATCGTTATCTACTAAATATAATTGTTAAAAGCCACAATTTGGCGTCATGACGTCACACACAAGATCAGACTGAGCCCACAGGAATCTGTAACGTGTGGAATTCTCTGAGCTGATAAGAAGGAGCTCTGAAAACTCTTTCATATGTGTATAAAAGTGTGAGATTGGCTCTGATGGGAGTGAAGTGAAGTGAAGTGAAGTTCGGGGTCAGACAGAGGAGGTCACAGGTCACTGACCACATTCCACAGGGCAGAAAATTAAAGCCTCGGGCTGCAAAACACTTCTAACCTCACAACTTAAAACACATTTAACTAACTACAACGAAACCGCCTGCGAGATGAAGAGGATTATCAATTATTTCCATGACATCAGCGGAGGCAGGATCCCTGTGATCCCTGCGCCTTTTGTCGTGGAGTGTAAGCATGACTGAACTTGGACTTCTTTATGTTGCCTCTGGCGCTCAGTGTGGTGAATGGTTTACCTCATTCGCTCACTGAAGCTGCGTCTGAATGCAGAATGTCAAAGCAGGTATTAGTCACACAAACTACCTGGACTGATGGCTGTGGGCAAGCTGCTTCTTCCTTATGTAACCACCGGCTACACTCACTCTCACTGTGCACTGACTCAAACATGCTTATTTCTGCAGGTTAGAGGGACTTTAAGTTGAGTTTGCATGTAGGAAGCAAAGGTCGAGATTTCTTATCTTGATCTTAATCATTTGGGTCATAAATCATATGTATGAATGCACATAAACAGACACCATCACTCCCTCCCTTCTTCTTCTCCTCCTTACCTTCCTCTTCTTCTTCTCTTCTTCTTCCTCATGTTGGTAAACAGGCATTTGCAGAAAGTCCTCTTCACAGCAGATGAAGCTCACGGTGCATCCCATCCGAGCAGAGCCAGAGCAGAGCGCACACGTCCAAACCCATCCAAAGCTCCTCCACTCGGTCCTCCTCTCCTCTCTCCTTCTCCTCTTGTGCTGGAGCTGTTAGGACTTTATTCCGCTCAAACGGGCGACAAATGTGCGCAGTCGGGCTGACATCACTGCGGTGTCACTGGAGGAGGACGAACAGAAAGTTCTGGATAAGTTTCCCGCACTTGTCTTCATGCACCGTGCGTGACCGGCTAAGGTGACGTCGCTCTGCAGACTGACTGCAAACAGGTAGTCTCTCTCTCTCTCACACACACACACACACACTCACACCTATATACCATATGGTTCTGATTGGTTGTTCAAGCTGTCACTCAACACTTAAAGGGGCTGATTCTTTAAAATGCACCACATGTTCAGCGAGAACAGAATCAGCACGTGTGCTGGATTTTATTCAGTTTGGTTTGTTGTTTTTTTTTGTCCCAGGCAGTTTAATGGGAAATAATTATTATATCTCGTTGTTGAGTCCATTTGTTCTTAAGGTCCTGGTGAGGTCCGCGGTACATTAACGACCTCCAGTCCCAGCTGGTCCACCAAACCACAGCAGATCAGTCCTCCCGGGCTGTGCAGGAATCCCCAGAGTCTGAGAGGCACCGGTGGAGAATCTGTCCTCTGTTCTGTGTGTGAAGTTCTGCTGCCCTCTGCTGGATGATTTGTAAAGTAATAATCAGAAGACATTCACAGGGCCACTTTTTGTCTGTCAGGTACAATTTGTTTTGCCATCTTCAGTAAGCATAAGTCAAAGAAAGTCAAGTCAATTAGATTTCAGACATTTTTCCAACGATGTCAGTCAAATCTTGCAGCAAAAGCTACATGAAGTTTTAGGTTCTGCACAATCTCCGAGATTTTTATCAGGAACAATAACTTGTTTTTTTAAAGGACACATGTAATGCTCATTTTTAGGTTCATAGTTTTATATAAGGTTACTATTAGATTAGCTTTACATGCTTTAGTGGTCAAAAAACACATCAGTTGTCTCATCCTGCAGCACTTTATTCACCCTCTGGCTGAAACACTCTGTTATCGCTCCTGTCCCTTTAAGGCCCCGCCCTCGCGATCATCAGTCTGCTCTGATTGGTCAGCTCACACACGCCTGATCCTGCACCGCTACTAACAACAGAGCAGCTGTGTTAAATCATATCTTACATGTCAAACTAGCTGTTGATTAAATAATTATTCAAATGTGTGACATGGTGATGTCGTGTGATGTCACACAGTCACAGAATTAAAGGCGGGACTACTGACGAGGCGTTTCAGGAGCAGTGTTTTCTGTGGGAGAGAGGAGCTTCTGTCGGTACAGACTCTGACCTTTTTTAATTTTCAAGATCTATTACATAAACAAGAACATAAAAAGGAAAGAAAAAAAGCATAATAACTGTATTTTTAACTATTTCCTTAATGAGAGCGCACTATTTCCTGGTTCCTCACTGAGAGTTGTGCAGGAAGGGTTAACCCTCTCTGAGACGTGGCCCCTCCCTGCTCGGCTGCTCTCCCTGAATATAACAGAAGCTCTGTGCATTCACCAGCCGGTCCTCGTCATGGCTGCACGGTCGTCTGGGAATATGATGTGGAGAAGCAGCTGCCTCCTGTCGGGCCGCGTCGCTGCAGTCTGCTCCAGGGGGGCGGGAAGCGTCTCCTCCGCCTCTGAGCCCCTCTCTTCCCTCCAGGACAAGCCTCGGACACTGGAGGACCTCCCGCGAGTCACATTATGGGAGCTCTTATACAGGATGACGTTTCAGGGTTTCCACAACCGCATGCATGAGCTACAGGTATGAGAGAGAGACTCACGGCTGGTCTGATCCTAATCTGAAAATGTTGCATGCCTTCTGTGTGAAATCCCTCATAAAAAACTTTGCTGCGGTTGCTGGGCTGACCTGTTACAGGAGGGACAAGGGTGTCCGAGTGGCGTTGCATAATAGAAAACATGAGCCTGGTTGCAGAAACAATAGCTGCTTACAAAACACAGAGGCTCGTTTTTCTCCCTGCAGGATCACTTTCTGAGAGGTGAACAGTGTCCACTGCCACTAACTCACTTTATAAATATTCAATGCATTTTCTTAAAGTTAAACATCACATTATATTTGCTTTATGGGAAAGATATTCAAACTCAGGTGATTATCAAGATTATGCAGCAGGAATGAACGATGACTCTTCGTAAAACTGGTTTCTCTGTTGGATTTTTGTCTCCCACTATCAGATCTATGAGAAGAATCTCTACGGGCCCATATACAAAGGCCCAACGAACCACGTCTGTGTGAACACACCACAGCTGCTGGAGGAAGTCCTGAGGAACGATAACAAACTCCCCAGCCGAGGAGACATGGCTGTGTGGAAGGAGTACCGCGACATGAGAGGGTTCGGCTACGGGCTTTTCACAGAGTAAGACTGCCGGGCCGTTCCCTACGACCGGTGTCCTTCCTACTTCTTTCAGATCATCAAGCAACTTCATCTGTTTCAGTATTTCACCTGTTTTAAATCAGTCATTTGCACATTTTCAGCAACAAATGTGTAGGTAACTGCTGTTACGTATATTATTATAGCAAGAGTGACAGGAGCCAGTTAGAAAGCTGGCGCTGTCTGCCCAAAAGTGTAAGTCTGTTGGTATTTATAATAACATGCCTGTGACCAAAATGTCCTATTAGTGTGATGTTTAAATTAGGAAGTTGTTGGATCTTAATCAAGATTAAGAGAAATCTTTCAGAAGGTTTTCCAGCTCCTCTCCTCTCTCTTGCGATGATTAACACCCATTATAAAATCTGAAACAGAAAGAAAATAAATTCCAGAAACATAACCTGAGATTATTCTTAAATGTTCAACTATTTAAATGAGCATTTAGGACGGTTTGGCGAATCATTACTGAAAAGTAGAACACGCTCTTCTTGAACAAGGACAATAAGTACAACGCAGTACATTCGTTTTCCTACTGATGCAGTTGTTGTGGAAATAGCAAATCATTCAAGTTTGAGTTTGAAGCAGGCAGACTTTGCTTTCTCAGAAGTACATATCTCCAGGGGCCTCTCCACCTTCCAGGAAGTTACATAATCAAAACAGAGAAACAGTTAACAATGTGTTTTAAGTCGCTTCCCAATAACGTGCACTGACGTGTAACGTCGTATAGCTGAGCTCATGTTTAGATACGTTTGTTTATTTGCTCCAAAAAGCTCTTTGGTTTTTATCAGGAACATAAACTTTTCATTTATAGGTTTCTTGTGATGGTTTCCTATTTTTAATTATTCTTTAAGTCAAAGAACATTATAACCATCTTTAGCGATGTGTTATAACTTAGAATCACATTGTTACAGAGTAAGACTGCATGTATAATGTGCGTAACAAAGCTTCCACTCCCATTTCTCTGCTCCCAGCGTCCCACGTCCTGTAATAAGGCTAAGTCACATCATGTGAGGGGGGCGGACTGGTTGTGACCTGCTAACAGCTCTCAGACTGGAAGGTTCATGTTTAGTTCCTGTGCAAACTTTAGGTTGGGTAAATAAACACATTAACACAATTAATTCAAATATTAATCAGAAGTTAATTAAGATAATAAAAACTTTTGTGAGGAAAAAATACTCTTTAAATACGTTGGACCTTGCACATGTGAAAAAGTAGTATAAAGCCTTTTGTGGCTCTACAGGAAGCTACAGTCTGTCAATTTGCATTGTGGGTAATGTAGTCTTCAAGTTTTGAAAAGGAAGACAGCGTGCAGTAATAAAAAATCTCTGGCTTCGCTGTGTTGATTTTGATATTTTGTGTTATAGTGCGACGTTTGACCAGTGGACTGATTTCCATAATCAGGCGCCTACATTACCCACAATGCAAATTAGCCACTGAGAGACATCACTGGAGTGAATTCATCAAACTACATGCAGCTTCCTCTGTAGCCACAAACAGCTACAGTTACCTTTGTCTTGCATTAAGACTTGAAACAGTAAATCTTGGCTGCGTCCAAAGGTGACAAAATTTACACACTAGCACCTGTTTTATAGGGCGGTATTGTCACAAAGACATCACGCACAGTTGCTCAACTCTCTAAGCCGAGAGTACTGCTGAATGTGTTTCAGATCTTAACCCCAAATCACACCTGTTGTGCTATTTATGTAAAGAAATGAGCTGAAACTCCGAGCAACACGTTTCTTCTTTAATGATTCACAATTCAGGACTTCAGTTAATCCTCTTTCAGATAAAACTAATCTCTGGTGTCTGCGTTTTTATAGTTACAAAGAGTCTGGCATTTATATCGTAAACACATGGAAACCCAAAAGCAAGAAAAACACATTTATCAACTTTTTTTGTCACTGTGGCTCCATTTCTGTTCTCAGAAACGGGGAGAAGTGGTACAACTTCAGGGCGGTGCTGAACAAGCGCATGCTCCATCCGAGGGACTCTGCACAGTACTGCGACACCCTCAACGACGTCGTTTCAGACTTCATCAAGAGGATGTGCTACCTGCGGCAGGGCAGCCCCACAGGAGATCTGGTGCCCGACATCGCCAATGAGTTCTATCGTTTCTCACTAGAGGGTACGTGGAAAAACTTGAATCTGCACAAAGCTGCACAGACATCGTGTTTCTCTGAACCTAAATCTTAACCTTCGCCACTTAGCTATTGCGTCCATTCTGCTCGAGACGAGGCTCGGGTGCCTGGAGAAGGAGATCCCCAAAGGCACGCAAGAGTTCATCAACTCAATATCCACGATGTTCTCGTACAACTTCATTGTGACGTTGATGCCCAAGTGGAGTCGCAGTCTGCTGCCCTACTGGGGACATTACATCGCAGGCTGGGACGGCATCTTCAACTTTGGTGAGTGACTAACTTTTATTTTACCTTTGAAACACATTTTTGTTGAATCCTTACTTCTATTTCTGCACTTATTTTAGCTACAAACTTGATTGACAAGAAGATGGAGGTCCTTCAGCAGCGTTTGGACGACAACCAGGATGTGGAGGGTCAATACCTGGCATACCTCCTCTCAAACACTCAGATGAGCATGAAAGACGTGTACGGCAACATCTCTGAGCTCCTGTTAGCCGGAGTGGACACGGTAAAACAAAGTCTGGCCTTTAGGTCGATATCTGTATGCATCTCTCTCTCTCTCTCTCTGTTGACTTAATGACATATTTCTGTTGTCAAGACCTCCAACACCCTCACATGGACTTTGCACCTGCTGTCCATGTACCCTGAAGCTCAGGAAAGACTTTACGAAGAAGTGTCCACGCTGGTGCCAGCGGACCGGATCCCCTCCGCAGAGGAGGTGACTCAGATGCAGTACTTAAGGGCTGTTATCAAGGAATCACTCAGGTGAGACAGTCGGTGACGTAAAAACATTTTTTCTGCTTTTATAAAATTTCACACAATGTTCCTTTATATATTCTTAATTCTTCATCATTGCACATCATCAGCAATCAGCCTGAACCGAATCAGACGAGGTCTTGTTTTGCAGGATGTACCCTGTGGTTCCCATTAACGCCAGGGTCGTGACAGACAAGGACGTAACCATTGGTGGATATCAGTTTCCAAAGAATGTGGGTCTGCAAAGAAAACTCTCTAATGTTTATTGGTATAAGTTGAAATGTCTGGGTATTTTAGTTATCTGACTTGAAACTAGACCGGAGTTTCAGTGTTTTATCTCTTCACTGCTGTTTCTCCAGACCGCTTTCACGTTTTCTCACTATGCTATCAGTCATGATGAGGACGTTTTCCCAGAGTCGTTCATGTTTAAGCCGGAGAGGTGGCTCCGTGACGGCCACATCCGGCCGAACGCCTTCGGGGCCATCCCGTTTGGCTTCGGCGTGAGAGGCTGCGTCGGTCGCCGGATCGCTGAGCTTGAGATGTATTTGGCTCTGTTTCGGGTGAGTGGGAATATCTACTGAACACACCTGATGATGTCAAGCTTGGTGCTATCAAACAAAACTGAAATACAACTTTAAAACCTTTAACTACAGTGTTTTTTTTTTCTTCCAGCTGATCCGACAGTTTGAAATCAAACCAGATCCGACTGTTGGGGAGCTGAAATGCATCAACCGCACAGTTCTGGTTCCAGACAAACCACTGAGCCTTCACTTTGTGGACAGAGGAGGAGAAAACGCTGCTTGATTTGTTTTTACGATTGGTTTGAAAGTAAATGTTGTATGTGAAAAAAAAAAAAGAAGCTGTTTATACATTCAGCCAAAACATTTTAACATCCACATGAATGGCATGAAGCGAAAGCATCACACTGCCTCCACCTACTTGCCTTCTTCCCGCAGTGCATCCTGGTGCCATCTCTTCCTCGGGGAAGAGACGTTCAGGCACCCGGCTGTCCACATGATGTAACAGAAAACGTGACCTTCCATTGCTCCGTGGTCCAGTTCTGATGCTCACGTGCCCATTGTAGCCACTTTTTCAGCAATTCGTGCTACAGTAGCTCTTCTGTGGGATCGAACAACGCAGACTAGCCTTTGATCGGCGCGCACATCGATGAGCCTCGGGCGCCCAGCACCCTTATCAGCTGTTGTCCTTCCACAAGCCACTTTTTTTGGGAAGTTTTGGTGATGTTCTGACCCAAGCCCGTGTCAGACTCACTCAGATCCTTCCATTGTTCCTGCTTCCAACACAACAACTTCGAAGACAAAATGCTCACTTGCTGCCTGATATGTCCCGCCCACTGACAGGTGCCACTGTAAGAAGATAATCAATGTCATTTACTTCACCTGTCGATGGTAAAAATGAAATGGCTGATCTGTGTATGTTTTTAAGAATGTCTGATATGAATGAGTACATTAGCATTTTATCGATACTCTTATCTGTTCTTTTTCAAGAATACATCCAGAACCGGACTGAATGTTTTAAATATGTTGTTACTGGTGCAGCAACATTCATTATAGGAAAAAAAAATCACTATATACTCGATAAAATCTCACTGGAAGCAAACCTGAAATAAAATAAACAGCAGCAGCAGGTTTGAAATGTCTGTTACCACATACTGACTGCATGAAGTTCCCTTTTTGTCTGATGTACGAGAGTGAGACTGCAGCAGGTCGACAACAGTGACCACATGAAGTTACTCATCAATCATAGTTTGCAAGAAGATTTACTGAATGAGACAATAAATGTGAAAACAGACAAATGTGAGTCACGAACTTCTGAATGAAATGTTCTTTTTTAGTTCAACAAGGTGAGTGAAGAGTCATGATCTCAGCTTCACAGCCCTGTTCTGCTTGTTCCTGGTTTATAAAGTTTAAAGGTGCAGTGTGAAGGATTTAGTGGCATCTAGTGGTGAGGCTGCAGATTGAAATCCCCTCGACTCAGCCTTCCGTCTTCACTGGCTGTGCAAAACATGAAAACATCGTGGAATCTGGTAGAATAAAGCTCATAACAAAAACACAAAGATTTTTCATTTCAGGTGATTTTTAACCGATGAAAACAGTTATAAATATTAAATCCTACATACTGGACCTTTAAAATCAAAGCACTGCATTTCATGGTATAACAATCATCATTTACAATACTTGGAGGCAAGAATCTACTCTGGCTTCTGTCCGTTGCTCAAAGGCACTCCACGTCAGGCCAAGATGGGTGTTATATCAGAACTCTGTTTCATATACATATATAAAATCTATGGTGCGCATTTGTCAAACCATTTCCAACTTCAACAGGAAATGTGAAAAAAAGATTTACTTCCGTTTCTCATGTTTGTCTTTATTCTGTCATCAGTCTCCAAACTCCCTCCAGTCCCGTCATCCTTTTATTTGGCCCACATTGTCTATCGATCCTGCAGGGTCCATTTTGTGCATTAAAAAGTGTCCTTGCACCTGTGCAGCGCTGATCTCTGAGTGGGCGGCCAACGCTCGCTCTGCAAACTGCTTTCCTTCAGAGGCGGGCTCGTCCGGGTAGAACCGCCGGAACATCTGCACCAGCTGCCAGTGAGTGCAGTGTCCGATGTAGTGCTTCTGGTCAACACGGCCGGGTCGGATCAGTGCTGGGTCCAACCTGTGAGCGCACGATACAAACAAGAGCAGAGAGCAGATGCATGAGCCAACTGTCGCTTGTTTACACATCCAGCAGACACAGAGCAACATTAGCATTCACTAAGTCTTATACTAGGTCTCCTTCCTTTAGTCTCGGACCCAAACACTCCACAAACGTGTTTAAAATGTGTCTTACCGGTCAATAAAGTTGGTGGTCATGAAAACTATTCTGGCCTCAGATGAAGCAACTCCATCCAAAGAATTAAGGAGGCCACTAAAGGTCAGTCTTCCCATTCCCTGATAGGCCAGAGGGTCTGAGAGGAAGAGACAAAGCGGATTTAAAGTCACTCACAAAACAGAATTAAACACAAACGCATTGTCATAAATGAAAATATCTCATGGGAAAATGTAAACACTGTTACTTACTCTCTGTGGTGAGCAGTTCACGGCTGACGAACGCTGCGTCGACATCCTCCAGCAGTATGATGCTCTGCTGCGGCGCCACGCTCAGCAGGTGGTTCAGACGGTCGTCTGACAGCGACCGGTCGCTCAGACTCATCAGACAGATGCTGTAGCCCAGCTCGCCTGCCAGCGCCGTGCTGGAATGTAATGAGTCACAAAAAATAAGGTGAAATTGCATACAAGGGTTTGACATTCAGTCCGTCTCTCACACAGATTCTTTCTAAACAGGAAGGACATGAAGTCCAAAGCACACTCACATAAAACTGCTTTTCCCACATCCTGGAGGACCATACAGCAGATATCCTCTTCTGTAAGGGATGCCTGCAAAAAAACAACAACATTAACAAGGTGGCCCTCATAAAATTAAAAACAATGAATAAAACCAGTTAATATAAAAATTAAAGCCTCAAAGACAGCTAACACCAGGATGTTCTACCTCTGTCTGTGTACCACTTTGGGTTTCCGATGAAGTCCTTCACATCGTCTACGATCCTTTCAGTCACGCCCACATCCAGAACCACAGAGCTGAGGGGTCTGCGTCGCCGCGGGAACCCAAACGGCCTCCACTCAGCACCCATGGCTGTGTACATCACTGTACGTCCCTCTTCCTGCTTCAGGGCCAGTTCTCTTGCTGCAGAACATGATTGACAACCGTAATAAATAACCACTGAATGGCAAAGAGATTCGTACGTGTCGGGTATGAACTGTAGGCCCGTGTAGAACTTTACCTTCTTGCAAGATATTAAAGAAAATCTGTCTGTCTCGGCCTAAAGCAGTGAAGGTTACAGACTCCCACGGGGTTCCAGTGTGCAGATCCACCATCTGCTTCTCTCTGGTCCTCTCCACCCTGATCCACTTCCTCCCATACCTGCAGAGCAGAATGCATGACACTGTCAGAGGCTGGACTGTTGACAGAGAGAACAGTATTTGTAAACAGACTCTTAAAAGATGCCATCAGTTTGTTAAGTGTATTGGAGGCACTCTGAACTAGATTTAAAGATTAAGAGAACCCTTCTGACCAGATGATGTGGTTCCCAGGGCTCGGATGGAAGTCAAACTGCGTGTGAACGCGTCCACTCTCATGAGCCAGGTAGGAGGTCTCCACGCTCAGGTGCTGAGTGTGCCTGGCGTGCTTGGTGATCCAGCTCAGCAGCCAGTGGTAGCTCTTGTCCCTGCTGGGGACCTCCAGGGTGATCATGTAGTTCCTGCGGAAGAAGATCATTCCCACCTGGGCACCTTTCTTGGCCATTGCCAGTGCTGTCCCAATCCCAACAAGTCCAAACCCGGCGCCGAAGTATGGGTTGTCCTTCAACCCGTCCAGAAAGTCTGTCAGAGGCATGTTGCTGATGTGTGTACACCCCCCAGTGGAATCAGACTAAAGGAGAACAGACCTACATACAAAGTGCAAACTCATTTAATCTGAAAGTCCAGAGTGTTTGGAAGTCACTCAGTATAAATAAAACTGCCAAATTGAGAGTTTTACAGCTGGTGCTAGTTTCTAATAACACAATCGGCCATGTTAGCTAAATAATTAGCTATTAGCCCACCGACTTGCCTTATTTATCTTCATCTCATAACGCTGTCTTGGAGTATATCGCCATTTCCAGTGTAAATAACCATAAACTGCTTTTCAAAATAGCGCTGCTCCTCCAACTATTGCAAAATCCTCATGTGTGCAATGTATGGATGACAGCGACCTCTACTACACTTCCTGTGTTTGACAAATATCACTCCGACTGGTCGCCTGCACACAAACATTCGTTCCGCTTCCCCGTAACTGTTATCCTAACACAATTTTTCTCGCAAGCTAACCCCTGAAACTAACCAAAGATACATATTTTTGCGGAGAATATAATTTGAACACATAACAATAGACTGCACGGACCGTTACACCGACATTTATTTGCTAACAGAGCCGAGAACCGAGCCTGGGAACCGTTAGCGACCAGAATCACAAGAAGCTAACGTTAGCTCGGCTACGTATGTTAGTTGTTGCTATGCTAGTAAATATCGTCAAAAAAGTGAGTTATATCTCAGCTACTATCACTTAATATGAGTAAAGACAGCGTTCTGGGAAACTGTAAATCAGTGGAGATGAATTATATGAGCTGAATACTGTTAAACTAACATTTTTTGGTTTTGTGTTTTACAGGTACAGTGGATCTCGGAATGCCAGGCAGTAGGTTGAATTCTGTTTGTGCTGTTGGTTGTTTTTAGCTACAACAAGGTACATAATGTGTTAATGTGTTTATAATTACAAGTCGTTATTAAGCATTTATGATCAGTTGTGCTTTTTAAATTCACTATGGAGCAGAACAAGTGGTTAAAATTGGCATTATATCAACAGCCCACTAACAGCTAACACCGGTGAATAAAGGTTTATAAGCAGGATATGTTCAAAAATAGGGCTGTAACCACGTCACTCCCTCGATTAGTCAATCAGTTGTTTGGTCTATAAAATGTCAGAAAAGTAATGAAACTATTTTATCTTAAAAAATTGAATTTCTTTATTTTATAGCAGAGAGGCAATTATGAAGTACAACCAAAACAAATCACAGGGAAATCAACTGTACAGGCAAACAAAAGGAGAAACAAACATACATAATGCAATAATATTCATAATAAAAACAACACAACCAAAAATGAACAGGAAGAACAGTATTTTTCAAAATCAGCAGCTATTTTAAGAGGGTTTTTGAAGGGAAAAAAGTAATATTTCCTACTTAGATATGAATATGTTCTTGTTTCTTCCCTCCTTTATGAAAGAAATCAAAATATTTTTGGGTTGTGGACAAAATAAAACATTTGAAAACACAGATTTTCAATATTTTATAGACCACAAAACTTAACCATCATAGTTGCAACCACACTAAGTTCCCATTGTGTGTTTAACCCTTTTTAAATCTCTCACATTGTAATTAAGTCCTCTGTTGTTTCAGACTCAATGGAGACAGTGGAACCTCATCAATGTGAGAAATGTGGACAGAGTTTCTCAGACAGCAGCTTATTTGCCTCCCACCTTTGTTCAGACAAGCTGACCACACAGCTGGGGAGCTACAGGTGTTCTCAGTGCAGCGAGGCTTTTTCCAAGCCAGGCGTCCTCAGACGGCACTTTAAAAGCATCCACGGTGGACGCGACCCTAAAGGCCCGTTCCACTGCGCTCAGCCTGACTGTCAGTTCAGCAGCACAGAGCGTCAGGAATATCAAACCCACCTCACGTCCACACATGGTCTCACTCTCGTCCCCTGCACCCTCCAGTCCTGCAGAGTGTCATTCCTCACGCAGGGTGAGATGGAGAGACACTCGCGGGGCCACATGCCCTTCAGCTGCTTTCAGTGTGAGTTTGTTACTCATAATGTAAAAGACCTGGGTCACCACGTCCTGGAGCACAGCCATCAACAAACTCGCACTCAAGGTAAACAAACACTGCAGGGAGTTGGTGTTATGTGACACAAATGCTGAAGTCAGTAAACCAGGGCTCTGCTTTCAGAGAGCGCTGGTCTGATTTTATTGGCCGTAACTCTGCTGCTCTGTCTCTGATCACAAGTAGATTCGACATTAAAATGTTGGCACATCTGTTTATAGGGAACGAGACTGCAGCCACAGCTGTGTGCACAAAGACAAGCCACCAGCCTCAGGTGTCCAGCAGGCTAAAAAGAAAAGTGATATCCAGTCCAGGTCATGCGTCATCAGTAACAGAAGAGGGGAATGAGGAAAAGCCTGAGAGGCAAAGGAAGAATATTAAAAGAGTGAGAAAGGCAGTGGAAAGAGACGAACCATCAGCGGTGGACGCTGCACCACTGCCGTCTAAAGGTATGAACACATCTGCTTGGTAGATTAAGCTGAATAAAATTTGAATAAAGGAAATAATAAAGCACCCTGACACACCAGGCCGATGGCTGGCTGTCTGATGCGTCCTGTTTTTACATTTTTTTTCTGTGTCGTTGTCCTTCAGATTACCTTGCAGAGGGATCTGAGCACATCTATCGCACCCACACCTGCCCCAAATGCCGGCGCTGCTTCAAGATGCGCTCCCACCTGCAGGAGCACCTCCACCTACATTTCCCCGACCCCAGCCTCCAGTGTCCCACCTGCAAGCGCCACTTCACCAGCAAAAGCAAGCTACGCATCCACAGACTCCGTGAGGCAGGTGAGAAGGTTCACCGCTGCCACCTGTGTGAGTATGCGGCCGTGGAGCGGAATGCAATCCGCCGCCACCTCGCCAGCGTGCACGCCGAAGTGGCAGGAGGGGACGGAAACAGTCGCAGCTATGCTTGTCCAACCTGTGCCCAAAGCTTCAGACAGAGCAGGCTGCTCAAAGCTCACATGAAGACGCACAACATCCTGCCAGACAGCAAGCCACCGGCCTGCTTTCAAGAGGGTTGTTCTTTCCAGAGTTCTTCACGCAAAGAACTTCTCAAACACGCTTCTGAAGTACACGGGGTCCAGGCGTTAGAGTGCCGTCATCACGCCTGCGGTGCCGTCTTTCAAAGCGAGTCTGACATGGAGGCTCATTATCGGACGCACCTCGCCTACCACTGCTCACAGTGCGACTTCTCCTGCTCCAACAAGGCCGCTTTCCTCCAGCACCAGCGGCTCGGTCACCCTGGAAATGACAAGCTGTGCTGCGATTTCTGCTCCTTCGTCACATTTAACCCCGTGGAGTTTGAGCAGCACATTGGACATTTGCACGCCACTGAGAAGATCCACCGCTGCTCTCAGTGCAGCTACGTGACGTCACACAAACGTGGCCTGAAGAGACACATGCTGATGCACAGCGGTGAGGAGGGAACAGATGTGTAACATTCTAATCTCTTCTGATCTTACGTTTTTACATTTGGTGTTGTAAGTGCTGCTTATTGTTTCTTTTTTCCCCCTGTAATAGGTGAGAAGCCTCACAAGTGTAGCGTGTGTGACTTCAGGTGTCGAGATGAGTCTTACCTGTCCAAACACATGCTCACTCACTCAGACGACAAGAACTTCATGTGTGCCGAGTGTGGATATGTGACTAAATGGAAACACTATCTGAATGTCCACATGAGGAAACATGCTGGAGACCTCAGGTAGACACTTCTCATACACCTGTCGGTTCTGTTTGTATCCCTCGTTTGCCACAGAACTGCTCCGTAGACTGAGTAAACAAAAATCATGACGTGTTGCTGCTGAAAATGATGCTGTGACTAACAGTGCACAGACAAATTAGAGAGGAATTGTATTACGGTTTGGGGGAATTTACCACTCTATTTTGCATTTGTCTATACACTGTTGTTGTGACTAAACTTCCTGTTTCCTCTCCCAGGTATCAGTGTGATCAGTGCTCGTACCGCTGCCATCGCATGGACCAGCTGAACAGCCACAAATTACGACATCAGGCCAAAACGCTCATGTGTGAGATCTGCGCTTACGCCTGCAAACGAAAATATGAGCTTCGAAATCACATGTTGGCCAAACATTCCGGGGAAGACAAACAACCATCTGTCTATAAATGCAAATACTGCACGTACACTTCCTGCTACAGACAAGCGCTTCAAAACCACGAGAACTGCAAACACACCAAGCTCAAAGAGTTCCGGTGTGCCCTCTGCTTCTATTCCTCCTTCAGCAGCATCAGCCTCTTCCTGCACAAGAGGAAAGCTCATGGCTACGTACCAGGAGACAAAGCATGGCTGGAGAACTACACTGCGAAGGAGAAGGAGAGGAACTCTGCTGAGATCTTGCAGGATTTCTACAACAAGCCCTTGACGGCTCAGGAGCAGCCTGAACAATCAGCTGCTGAAGGGCCTCCAGGAGAAACATCTGATGCAGATCCCAGTGCTAGCAAAGAATCTGTCGCTGGTTCTGTGGATGGTTTTGATGTAGTTCCTCCGGAGGCTGTTAATGAAGGTGTTTCAGATAGTCCTCCGCCTGCGAACAGTCCTGAGGAGTACTGTACTCTTGTTTTAACGACACTATCAACCACCGAGTATCAGATGCCATCTCTGCAAAATGAGGAAGAAAATTGCATAAATCAAATTTCAAGTTCACCCAATTTAAACTGTAATGAGTCTGAGGTATCACAGGAGAAGGCAGACGTCTCGACTGCTTCATCAGAGGAAGGCGACGTAGCTCCGGCGGATGCAGAATGTGAACAGAGTGACTTAGACGACACCTGCGAGCCTCAGCCAGCTGAGCCTGGGGAGTGTCAGTCTCAAACACCTGAGGAGGAGAACGAAGGTTCAACATTCAGTTCTACTGTAACATCCGAGCAGAATCAGCCGTTAGAATCGGAGCTGCGTCTGAAAGCCATGAAGAAGCACGACAGGGACCAAGCAGAGGCCATGGTTTTGGAGGGACGGGTGCAGATGCTCGTGGTGCCGACTAAAGATGTTTATCGCTGTGACAAATGCTCTTACATTACCAACAAGGAGAGTGCTTTAAAGTACCACCTCCAGGCTTTGTGCCACGGTAGGACAAAGGGACACAAGTGCCAGGCCTGTGGCGCACAGTTCAAACAGAAACGAGGAATTGATAGCCACCTCGCAAAGAAGTGTCCAGCTCTACCTCGAAAAAGAAGGATGTTTGTAGGCAATTCAAATACTTCTCTGGCTACGGAGGACAACTCTACTGTTGGACTGGAAGGACCCAAAGAACTGGATGAGGGAACAGATTCCAGTCTGTCCTCACAAAAAAGGATTCCCCAAGATTCACGTGATCAGGAAATTCATCAACAAGAAGCAGAAGTACATTCGTCTAATTTAACAAACCGTAAAGACTTTGTTCATGACGCTTTGACATCGAGTGAATCAGAACACCAGCCAAACAAAAGTCAGACAAAAAAGCAAGTATCTGTAAATGTTCCTCTGCAGTCCCTTTACACGAAAAAAGACGGGAAATTCAAATGCAAGCTGTGTAATTTTGTGTCAGTCAAGGTCGCGATAGTCGAACGGCATCTCACAACCTGCAGGAAAACCCGAAGGAAAAGAGAGAGTCAGATCATTTCAGAACTGGACCATGAGTGTGGTGACAAGTCGGTCAGAGCAAGAGAGGACTCTGGGAAAACTGGGAAAGTTCCTGCCAAACATCAGATCTTCTCTTGTCCAAACTGTGCGTTTAAGTGCAATCAGAAAAGGGCATTAGACAGTCATGAAAAGAGAGGCTGCTTGAAGCCGGGTGAAGTCCAGTGCACCATGTGTTCATTTGTAGCCAAATCTAAGATGTCTTTGACTCGTCACACCCTGTTTGTCCATAAGAAGAAAAAAAGTGCTGTTTCTAAACCTAAACGTTTGCACTGCCAGCACTGTACCTTCACCTGCAAACAAGACCGCTGCATGGCCCAACATGTGGCGCTCAAGCACAAAGGTGCTCGGCCTCACCGCTGTTGTTACTGTCCTTTTAGCACCACGAGGCGTTACCGCCTGGAGGAGCACGAGTCTCTTCACACGGGAATCGGTCGTCACAGCTGCGATATTTGTGAAAAGACGTTTGGGGCTCTGACTAAACTGCGGCAGCACAAGATGCGAATCCATGACAAACAACCAACGCACTTCTGCTCGCTCTGTGACTTCAGCGGCTACACGCTGGACGACGTGAGGCGGCACAACCTCAGATGCCACACGGGGGAGCTGCGCCATGCGTGCACTCACTGTGAAGCTCAGTTTAGTTCAGAAGTGGCTCTGAGGAACCACTGTAAGCGCGTTCACCAGCTCCAGGTGTGTTTCTCGTGTAAGCAGTGTGACTACACATGCAGCAGCGAGGTCACGCTGAAGACCCACCAGGAGAGCAAACACTCTCAGGTGAAGTGCGCCACCTGCCAGGAGTCTTTCAACACGAAGGAAAGTCTTTTAATCCACCAGAGAACACACCTGGCTCATCAGTGTCAGCTGTGCCCGTTCGCCTCCAAAACCAGGCAACTGTTAGCTCAGCACCTCCTGAGCGAACACGAGGAGGGATCACCAGAGGACAAGCCTCTCCAGTGCAGCACCTGTCAGTTTGCCTGTCGGCATCAGCTGGTGTTAGAGCAGCACCTCCGTTCACACGGAGGCAAGAGGCTGTACAAATGCACCGACTGCGAGTATTCAACCAGGAACAAGCAGAAGATCACGTGGCACATTCGGATTCACACCGGGGAGAAACCTTACAGCTGTGAGCAGTGCAGTTACACCTGCACTGATCCATCCAGACTCAAGGTAAGCTCAAAGTTTAGAGGATGAGTTTATTGCTCGTAAGATAAAACAAGGCACTTTTGTTAGCTTGACAGGAATATCAGTACATCCTCACATATGTTGAGGGAAAAAACAATAATATCTGCCAATATATTGTCAGATATTTTCTAAATAATTGCTCAGCATTTTGAGGAATGTGCTTATTTACTTTCTTGCTTCTGTACGTAGATGAGAAGATTGGTACCGCTCTCCTATCCTTGTTGTCTAAGTCTAAAAACTGATGTGTCATAATCACACGTGGTTTTGTGCCAGAGAATCCAGAAAGTTGCTGTGCCCGGAAAAGAAATATAATATCTTTAGACAGAGCTGTTTCCACCTGTTCCGTCTTTACGCCAAGCCAAGCTAACCAGCTGCATGTCGTAGGCGACAGACATCAGAGTGGAGATCATCTAACATTTGGTGGGGAAACGATTAAGCACATTTCTCAAACTATTTCTTTAATTGGCAGCAATCATAGCTTTAGATTTGTCAAAACCTCCTCTTAGTTCAGTGGTTTAACCTCATTTAAACTTCTTCTCAGATAAGTAGGAGAGGAACTGAACATATTATACAAGAGGGATCTCCAATAATGTCACTTTGAGACAAGCTTATAACAAAAATTATAAATGTTCTTTGATTTGTCTTCTTTCTTTTTGTTTCTTTTGTGTCTCAGCTCCACATGAGGGTTCACCAGGAGGAGAAGAAGTATCTTTGTCCACAGTGTGGCTACAAATGCAAGTGGGCGACGCAGCTGAAGTACCACATGACCAAACACACAGGTATCAGCAGGATGTAGACGTCGATCATTACATTTTGATTAGGGAACTACTGCAACAGTGATTTATTTGTTGAATCATGTTCTAAAGTTTTACACAGGACAGTTTTGTAAATAAATATTAATGCTCAACCAAATTTCCCAAGATTAGTGATAATAGATGAACACATTGTGAAATTTTGGGATGTGACAATGTTTAAAATATGATTTTAGCCGATAACCAGTGTGATGCTGTTGTGTATTTTTGTTGTTTATTCTGCCTTCGATGTTATTTATTCCCCCTTTTGTGGCAAAAAGAAATGAACTACTACACTTTCTGAAAGACGACAAATTCAATCACACAACTGTATGAAATAATCTTTAATATAACCTTATTTCTCATGAAAAGGTGACAGCTGTAACTACCCACTCAAACAGATTTTTGAAGCTCTTGCCTTACAGCTTTATAAACCGATGGCAGCGATGTCACGAGCCGGTAGCTCATTAATGTTTTAGCGCAAAATTGCTGTGAAACAAAAGATAAACACCAGCCGCTGCCATCAGTGAATGTCATCTTATCTGCAGATAGATTAATAGCACCAATCAGGTGGATATCGACTGATTATTACTGCAGTAATACTCTTCTAGTAAGATATAATAGGCTGCCTGCTTTTTACATTTGTTTTTGTGAGTGTAGTTTAAATGCTGCTTGGTATAAACATAATCTCTTCCTCTGCAGGGGACAAACCTTACGCCTGTGATGACTGTGACTACCGCACTAACCGAGCGGACGCCCTCCGTGCCCACCGGGACACACAACACTGTGAGGCTCGGCCGTACGTCTGCGAGAAATGCGGCAAAGCCTTCAAGACCAGTTTCATCCTGAAGACCCACCAGCGTCAACACAGCGACGATCGGCCGTACGCCTGCGGCCTCTGCCAGAAGGCCTTCAGGTGGCCCGCCGGCCTCAGACATCACTACCTGTCGCACACCAAGCAGCAGCCGTTCTGCTGCCGTCACTGCTCCTACAGAGCCAAGCAGAAGTTCCAGGTGGTGAAGCATTTACAGAGGCACCACCCGGAGGTGTCAGTGGAGGAAGGGGTGGTGAGGGACTCTGAGGCAGGTAGCCTGACCCTGAAGGAGGCGCTGGAGGGGACGCTGGATGAGAGAGCAGTGGAGGAGGAGGAGGAGGAGGAGGAAGGGACTGTTGAAGAGGAAGATGGCGATACAAAACAATGAAGAGATGATGCTGTTGTCAGTCTGTTCCAAAAGGAAGCTGACTGATTTTACTGTGCTGTGAATATCTAATCAGCACACTTTAAAAAGTGACGGAAAGTGGATCAAGAGGAATGTAAAAAAAAAAAGAGTGGAGAAATCAACTTAAACAATAAATGAGTTTGTTTATTATGATGAATTTGACTTCATTCAGAAAATGTATTGCACGTTTTTAAAGACTTTAACAGGAACATATACATTAATAACATGACCTCCTCACATTTGTACATCAGTTCGTTAGAAATAACTCAGGCAGGCACATAATCATAGAACATGATGCGAATCTATGAGCACTGTATAACAGTCGGTTAATAATACTGATGTTTGGCAATGTGACCCTAAAAACTGTGGACCGTAGCTTCCAGGCAGAACATGTAAAGGCAAACGACGATGTATTTCAGACATGCAGCAGTCCTTCATGTTTCTTCATTCATACACAGTAAACACTGAAAAGCTTTCTGGCGATATTTCCATTAAAAGTGGCGCTGAGAATTGCACACGTTTGACAAAAAAAACTACAAATAAATACAGGCAGACATATTTTCCTAGTACTGCCTGGACGGATTCTGTTTCTTACTAGTTGGTTTTCTGACGTGTTTCCTGCTGATGCTTTTTTAAATTAGTGGGGAATGTTCAATATATATATATTTTTTTCCACTATCTTACTTTAACCTTGCAAAAACTAAACACCAGATAAAAGTATTAGTGCATGCTGAGCTCATCCTTCATCGGGGAAATGAAGACAGAGGACCATCTCTGGTTTATGTCCTCAGATCTTCATGTGAGATCTGAGATGTTGATGTTGACAAAGAGGGAGGACGGAGGGATCGCTGTTCCGTCTTTAGACAGCAGGTGTATGTGACGATATCCTGGCGAAGGAAACAAACGTGGAGAGGAATTTGGGTTACACAAAGCTTCCAGAGTGAACCCACAGTTCTCCTACATTTGATGTTTTCAGTGCAAGTGCTTTCTCTCACCTGGTTGGATGCACGTAAACGGAAGAGTGAACTGTCCGATGAAGTCGTTCCTGGACGCCTTGTCGTAGTCCTCCACCACAAAGCGAACCAGGGCCAGCTCAGGGACGTGGATGGCAAAATTTAAAGTTTCGTTCCACACGGGGTTAAAACCTGCAGGTAGAAGAGTGAGGATGACTCAACTGGGAGGTTTTCACTTTTACTTTGTCCAACGTTTTCTTTAACATCCTGGTCCTTAAATCATATTATATTAATATATTGAGTAAACACGGAGCTGACAGTGTTATTGTCACCGCAGCCTCCACTAGAGGGGACTGTGAGGTTGTGTTGTCAGTAAAAGTGAGTAAATATTGGAATCACCAACTGTTCCACATATAAAACTCAGCTCAAACTCTTCACTGGAAATGTTACGTAAAGTTTTTTGTCTTCTATCTGTAGCTTGTTACACGTTATGTGACTGTTGTAGTAACTTGAATGTAAACTAGCATTCTTGCTCAAATCCGGCATGTATTGTGTTGATTGTTATGGTTTATCTTATCGCTGTGTTTGTGTTGTTCCTAGAAACATCATAATTAGTCCATATTTAGAGTGAGCTGTGGTGGTTAATTGGGTTAAATACAGTATAAGACTCTCAGCTGGGAGACCTATTTTCCTTTTTTTCAGTTTGTATACTTTATCTTTATTTTTTTACCCAAGTAGGACTTTGGGGTATTTTTTCCAACACTGGATGATCATTAACATCTCAGTTCTGTCCTTATTCAAATAGATAAATCTTTATTCAACAGAAACAAGTGAACACACTCTCACCATTGTTGTTAATGTGACTGGTCTCTTCTTTGCTCTGGTCCTGGGGCACTCCATAGATCTCCACCCTGACCAGCGGGTCCACAATAGAGCCTTCTTTCTGATTCACTTTCGGGAGCTGCTGCCCGCTGATCACCTGACACACACACACACAAACATATTAACATTTCAGCTACAGAAACTCACTGTACTTTCACAGAGGAACACAGTGGAATTTGTCTCATTACATCACCACAAGGTTCTTCTCTGCAAACCCTGAGAGTAGCAGCGACCCGCTGCAACCACAAACCAGCTGGACCTTAATGTATTTCTGAACCTGTATGGATAATCGACGTGGTCTGTAGCCCTGACGCTCCTCTGGTTTCTCTGGACTGAACCGGGTGTTTCCGTCTCTCATGAAGTCGGGTTTGAGGACGAAGCCACAGCGGCCGTTCTGTCTGAACAATCCGTCGTTCAGATCCATCTCCAGACCGGCCGTCTGGAAGTTCAAGGCCACTTTGGGAGGAAGGAGGAAGAAATGAAATAATGTGATTAGGTGTGATTCTTCTTCTGTCTTTACTGCAGCTTTCTGTATCACATGATTTCCCAGACTTGGAGTCTCAATCCAGTCCAGCAGAGTCGTTTTTCATCCCTAATTCAATAAAATTTTGTTTTAGTCTATGATAGAAGTGCAGCTCATATATGGCAAATTAAACTGAAACCTTAGAGTGAAGTTGTCTTCATGCAACACAAGGCATTCATTGAAGAAGATAAAAGCGTAATGATCTAAATCTGATATTAAACGGGTTCACACTCTGCAATTAAAACTGCAGACTTGAGTGATTTCAGAGGAGAACTTCCAGCAGAAGGCGACTTCCTCTCACCGATCTGACAGCCGGCGCTCCACATCTCCTGAGGGTTGTAGTTGGAGGAGTCTGTCCGGAGACCGCTGGGGTAAATCCTGCTCAGCTGCCTGCTGTTGTACTGCACAAAATCTGCCCCTGAAGAGAAGAAGTTAATGTGTTTCTATAGTCCACATGGTTTTTGACTCAGACAGCTATAAATAATTCCATAATATGAAAAGGAAATATTAACATCCACCCATTGTTTTATGTTGTTACACTGTATACCTGCTTCCTTGGCGAGCTTCTTAGCCTTGGACTCAGAGAACGAGGACATCTCGTAGCATTTGCCGTGTGACCGAGCGTGCTCAAAGCCGTGGAAGTGCACGCTCTTACAGTAAACCACCAGGTCCGACAGCTCCCTGGACAGTTTGGACTTGGACTTCTGCTAAAGAAAATAAAATAAAATGCAAAATTAGTCAACAAACAAATCCTACTTCCATCAGCCTAAAACATCAAGAACGTCAGTCTGAACTCTGTGGTTTTGCAGAAACGTGTTTATCTTAACATTTATTCTGGTGATTGAAGATGAGCTCTTTTGTTTAAATGAAGGACAAACTACTGGTAGATTATTACTTTACTCATGTTGTAATTTCATGATAGCAGGGGTTAAATTACCAGACAAGTATTATTGAATTACTGGCCTCTTACTTACCATCTGGTAAGATAATCAGGATTCCTTCTCTTCTGTCTCATCAACACTAATTGAATCATAAAGCCGCAAATGCTTCCAGTTTATTGCCCTTGCAGTGCAATGCTGCAGCTGCACTGACGGTTAGTTTATTTGAGTCAGAGATGCTGGAAGTCAGCCACAGTTTGAGAGATCTGACTATATAATGAGGTCGTAGTAAATGTGTGACATTCAAGTTTTTTGTATTAATTGTAATGGCCAGGATAATTTATATCCCGAAAGGAGAACGCAAACATACTACAGTTCAAAGCAGCCACTACAACTGCAGTCAACAACAAGGAGACGCTGAGGGAGGGAAATTCCCCAGACTCCATTATAAAATCTCTCAATTTTGTGAGTTGTTGAGTTAGGAGGCACTTTAGAAAGCTTATATAACTCTGTCTGTGATAAATTCTTCAGTATTTCGGCCTTCTTGTAAATTCGGCAAGCGTTACACATTAAGTTATTGCTTTTCTTGTGTTAAAAGGCGTCGTTTCATAGAGGAGAGGAGCATATATAACACAGATCTGCCTGTTTGTCAGTGTTGACAGAGACTCCAGTCTGCAGAGAGCTGTCGAGTAACTTTATGCTTAATTTGGACAATAATTCGACAATTCTTATAATGCCTTGTTTTCAGGGGTCCATGCTTTAAATGTGAAAAGCAGCATTGCACAGATCTGCTTTGAAAATAACACGTCCTTGGTTGACTTTCAGAGATGAATGTCTTCATATCGACGTCTGTTTTTCCCTAAGTGGAGGAAAATCACACTGGAGGCTGTTTTCTTTCTCACTTCACTATCTGTCTTTTAAATATCGCCGCTACCTGTTTCTTCCCATTATCTTTGCTCCAGTCTCGCCTCGCTGTCTCTTAAGTCCAAACCCAGTTTCCTGTCTCCATCCACTCCAGTCTTCATTATCACTCCTGATGTCTCTGTCTTTCTGTTTTTCCTTCACTCCGCTCCCCGCTGTAAGGAAAACTTATTAGAGGCCTCTGCTGGATTCAAAGTATCGAGCTCGTCTTACCTTTGCGTCGTGGTTCGAACACTCGGCGGGTGGGTTTTCTGCAGACACGCTCTCGGGTTCATCGTTGGGCATTTCTTCATCGTCGCTGACTTCATCTGTCAGGGTTCCATCCGGACACACTTCCAGGCCGCCAATCTTCTTGGCTTTCAGCAATATTTTCCCCTTCAGCTCCTGCGATGAACACAGACACACACAGGTTGGAGCGCTATGTGTAATAAATGCCTCCAACTCATCTGTAGTGTTCTTCTGTTATTCTGAAAGTCCAAAAGATATCCGTGAATGTTATTTCAGGCGCTATTTGTTGTCCTCAGTACCCAGATGACTCACTCAGGTGCTCCATCATCCTGCACTTTCCCGTCTTCTAACTAAATGCACCGATGTACCACGATTTAATTGGCAACATCCTCAATGGAATTCCTCCTAGCATTCATCTGCCATTACTTCACGTTAGCATTGATTGTCCTAAGTGCTCCTAATGGAGAAGAGTTTGGAAGTTTACTGTATTGCTTTTAGTAGAAGTGGAAGACGGATGACAAGAGATGCACGAACATTAAAATGCCTCTGAATTGTTAATGCTTCACCGAGATCACAGCAGGAAGAACTCGCCGTCACTCAGATTCTAACCTGTGGAGACGGAAGCTGCTCGGGGATCGTCCCGTTCAGCAGGGTGGTCAGCAGTGTGTCACCCAGGATTTGACTCAGGTGTCGGGCCATGACGGTCTGCTGCTCCACACCGCAGTGGTTCTCAAGAGACAGGATGACGGGGAAGTCTGACGTCTGTCCAACAGGAAAGAGAAGACACATTACTATGAAAAATGTCCAAAATGGCTTTTAAAAGCGTAACAAAGATCCTTTTTAGACAGCTGGGGGAATGTCACATATTGTACCTTTGAGCATAAGTTTTCACCATCTTTCAAAACATTTTCATCATGATATTTTTCCCGAGTTGAGTAGGAAACTTTCAGCGGGATAATAAAGAAGAAGTGGAGACACATGAGAATTTCCTGGTTGTCTTCCATGTAGGTCAGTCAGCAGGGGTACGTTTGTTTCCAGGGGCAGGAAGGTTACCAGCTGCTCCATCTGGGCCCGCGCTCTGCCGCTCGCAAGGGTTTTAGTCCGCTTAAAACCAAAATGTATACGTTTTTTTTAAGGCACCTTTAGTGTTTAGACTTGCCGTGATTACGCTCTTTACTCTGTCATTAACCAGGTCTATTACAAGTCTGTTTGTACCAGACAGTGAAGGCAGAACTGGCTGGTACAAAATGTTGCTCCTTGAGTCCTTACTGCCACAAAAAGGCATAACCACATCACCTGCGTGCTCGCCTCCCTTCACTGGCTCCATATTAGATCACAAATTAAATCAAACGTTTTATTTTTAGGCCTGACATGGTCCTGAAATACACTGGTCCAGTATGTGTCCTCCTTATTCTGTGACGCTGTTGATGGTGTTTCTGTGCGTGGAATTTCATTTGCTGTACTCACAGCCATTAAAACATCTTTTTTTTTTAATTAACTGTGTCCTCGTTATCACACAGACTTTACAGGGATGCTTTCCACAAGACATGCAACAAATGAGAGTACCAAACCTTTAAAAGCTCACCTTGAAGGCGTACTCTTTCAGCGTTGAGATGACGTCTCTGAACAGAATCTTGGACGTCAACGTGTGACCGTGATACACGACGGGTTCGCCGTCGCTGCCGTCCCAGCAGTCCACCTCCACACAGCGACAGCCTCTTTTCAAGGCCCTACAAACACACACACACACTTTTATGAATAAACCC
Source organism: Diplodus sargus (assembly GCA_903131615.1). Classification (NCBI taxonomy): domain Eukaryota; kingdom Metazoa; phylum Chordata; class Actinopteri; order Spariformes; family Sparidae; genus Diplodus; species Diplodus sargus. Next base: position 2,529,737 of record CAEMYA010000455.1, read on the forward strand.
TCCGTGTCTCATAATTCTCAGCTTTTGATGAAACTGTGCTGAGTGCTGAGAATAAACCGTGCTGCATGCTGCACGTGAAGGTGCCCTCACTGGATGTACGCCTCCAGGCTGCTGTGTCCTCGCAGCTGGTCCTCCAGCAGGTAGGTGTTGTGCGAGGAGGAGATGAAGTAGTGGCTGAGCGACTGGCTCATGTCCTGGTGGAGCTCTCGGTGCTCAGGTTTGAAAATGGAGCCGTCCTGTGAGCAGAGGTACATCTGGAAGCCATCGAAGGACATGGCGCCTTGCTTCTTGGCTGCGCAGACGGTGTGATACAGACGGTGTTGGAACAAACACACAGTCCAGGTTTAATCGGCCTTAGATACTTTGATAATCATGCACACGGTGAATTTCCAATAAATGTACCGTGACTCTAAATAAAAGGCAGTTGACTCTCACGTCTTTGCTGAGTTGCTCTAGACTAATAAATGTAACTAGACTGGAAAGAAAGACACTTTGACCAACAGGTTTTAAGTCTTTCCACCTTTCTTGTCCAGACTGAAAAATCTCAAAAACATCTGATATGAAACTATTTGCAGATACTCGTGGAAAATCATCAAGACTTGGTTTACCCCCCCGACTCTTCACCAAGACATTAAAATCATTTATTTTGAGTAAAATATCCTCCCAATATTACAAAACAAACCCTTCAGATTTTCAACTTTCCTTGAGGCTAAAACTGTAATCACTTATTAAATACTTTCATTTATGACCAAATATCTGTAAAACAGGTTCACATTAGCCTCAGCTGAACTGTACTTAGTACAAATATCTGTGCTTTTAATTTGTCATCTAGCCCAGACTCACCTTTTCTCTTCACTGAAGCTAAAAGTACAAATTTACTAGATTTAGGACGTCATAATTATCAGGCTGTGGAAACAGAATGTGTTACTGAGCGGTGACATGTTTCCAAACGGACATTAAACCCTGAAGAAAAAGAGGATTCAAAGCTCAGACACATCTTTCATTATCATTGTTTCAGACCCAAAAAGTCCACCTGCCCTCACACAGTGCTCATAATATCCTCCTCTGGTCTACAGTAGATGTACTTTGCACATTTTAACATATCAGAAAGGTTTAAATCACACAAGGCAATAACAGAAAGTGCTACTGCTCTCTGAGAAACACTGAGATTATTATATCTACAATCTATATTTAATATCACAGCAGCTTAGGCACATTTTTATTACTAGATAAAACATGTGCTGCTGTATTTCAGGGCTTGTATATAACTGGGTCACAGCCGTGTTTACCTGAGTCGGACGGCTCGTAGCGGTCGATCAGCTCGGGAGCGTGCTGGACACTCTGCTCTCCCTCCTGCTGCTCCGTCTTCAGGAAGCTCACCAGCTCCTCCAACATCAGCTTCTCTCCATCCCCGGAGTAATCCTGGAACACCTTCCACACCTCGTCCCTCTGTGTCAGCATCTTATAGAAGAGGACGAACTGCTCGATTTCCAAAGAGCCGCTGTCCGATTTGTCAGCCATCTGTGGGAATAAAGCAGATTTCACTTTCAGAATATAGTTCAGACTGTCGGAAAAACAGTTGTTGTACAAGTTTTTCCCATCAGAAAACAGTTTGGACTCACCGTGAAGAGGTGCAGAGCGTGTTCCTCGTTCATGTCCACGTTCATCATCTTCAGCAGCTTCTTCACCTCTTTGAAAGTCATCTTCCCGTCTTTGTTTTTGTCGGCTTTCTGAAACCAGTCCCAGACCCACCTGAGGAGAGGCTGAGGAAAAACTCCAGCTCAGAGTGTAACTGATGACTTAAAGAGTTCTCACGATCAGCTGTTTGGCGCTTTGAGAGAAGACAGGAAGTGAGTCAGTGTTTGTCACTGAACCCTGAACACAGCGACCTCCTCCAGTACAAAGGATACTGGTCCAGCCTCTCCTTCTCGTCCATGGTTTGAGTCTTGTGAATCAGCTTGCGGACCCCCTGGATCCAGGCCCGGGCTTCCTCCGGCGAGTCCGCCACGAGGTCCAGGGTGCCTTGGCGACCGTGAAACACCAAAGTGAAGCAGAGGTCGGCGGGGAACTCCTCGGCGATGCTCAGCAGGACCTCCGACTGGTGGCCCTCACGCACGGCCTCCAGCTCGCTGATGGAGACTAAAACATGATCAGAGTGTGGTTAGATAAAAGTTCAGTGTTTGGAGCATTTTACACTTCACATTCTAATGAGAACAGTTTGAGTTTGGAGTGGCATTTTTTTAAGTCCTGCGGGCCTGGTGGCATTGTTGAAACCTTCAAAAATACCTAGAAACAAATATTAAAATCATCTATTTAAGTATCTTTTAATTGTTGTCACCAATTTTCCCTCCAATCTGTTGTAACCTTGCATCAATTTAATTACATTTTTTAATCTAAAAAACCCTGTTGTGAATCTATAAGGCTGGACTAAATTGGAATAGACTGTCAGGTCCTAACCCAGTACAACCTGATCCAGGTTTTCTGTGTGTTAACTACTGTGAAGCAATTTAATAAAACACTTTCTATTTAGGAAGAATATGTAAAAATAATTAACCCAATCTCTTTGCTTGATATCGCAGCCCACTATAGTGACACAAGTTCATAAATTATTTGAGAATTCATTAAGTGATGTGTAACCAAATAATGTGGAGTGAACTTGTGGTTTTTGGGCGCATCACTCTCACATCTGTGTGATGCAGCTGGAACCTGAAGCCATTTAGCTCAGCTCAGCATAACAGAATGAATGAAATATAATGTTCCTAGTTCACAATAACAAGTAGAAATTATGCAATTTTATGAGGAGTTATGTTGTCGACTCCTAGATGAGGTGATGGTTGGTGGCTGTTGTTGACTTACTGCCAGCTGTAGCCTCATATTTACTCTACAGACTTGAGAGTGTATTTCCCAGAAATGTAGAACTAAGTAGTACTTCACCTAACTGATTAAATGATTACATTAAATCAGGTTATTGTGGATTTATTAGAGATAATCCTGCAAACTTCAGGTTGTGCCAGTGTAAAAAGGTGCTGCCTTCCCTTTGGGCCCCCGAAGGGTCTAAGAATGCTTTCAGCTCTGGACCAGGTGCATTGTGAAGAGCTGGGGGTAACTTGAGGTGCATGTTGGGGTTCAAAAGACAAAAAGCTTTATATGAAGCCGAGGAAAACCTGTAGAGAACCGCTTGTGTTCAAGTTAATATTTCAAGGAATGTGAGCCTAATATAGTTTGGGTTATTTGAGATTAGCTGGATAAAACAAGAGCTGTCATGTCTGTACAGTCGTTCTGCGCTCACATGTGGAGTGGCCTCTCCCTGCCCATCTGGACTTGTACCAGATGGTCTGGCCGTCCTCCAGGAGGCGGAAATGCCGCTGCTTCTTCCACGATCGGGACTTGACTTTCCTCAGAGTCGACCCTGCCATCATCACCTTGACATCAGGATCATCCTGGATACCTGCAACAAGTCGAGACGATTCAACTGGCTCCAGTGATCCTGCTGGTGCCGATTCACTGAACTTCTGTGTGATCGTAAACCATCAAACAACGTGCAGAATCATTCACTCACGTGAGCCTTCAGGATCCATTGTTATTGTTGAATCATTCCAAGGAAGTATGCTGCAAAGAGGAAGCAGATGTGAGCAGACGTCTTCTTTCTACCTGTTTCGAAGAAAACACATTTAGTGAAAGCTCTATATGCACTCAAACGCTCCATAAATACAAATAGTGACGGCATAATAATTATCTTCAACTGTCTGCAGAGGGTTTGATGAGAACACCCTGATCCAATTCCTTTTTTTTAAATTGGTATTCATGACGAGCAGGTCATGGTTACAACACTGGAGGGGTTGGACCCGAAACTGAAAATCAGTTGTTAAGGAAGGAAATAGTTCCCATTCGTCTAGACGTGACTTCCCTGCTGGTTCATGGTTGTGAAAAGTCAAGTTAAAACAAAGCAATTAAGTCAAAGTTTGTTTCTTCTTCCCTGTAATAAGTTAAGTACAAAATCTGCCCATCTGAATGTGAATCAGGTAAACATGGCTGTGACCCGCCTCAGTCAGGCTGGACCTCAGGAGTTTCCCAGTCACGTAAGTGCTCTGAAATATAGCGGCGAATGATTTATCATGTCACAAAAATGTGCATAAGCTTTTTATAATATCAAATATTGATTGTAGATACATAATCTGTCAGTGTTTCTCAGAGAGCAGCAGCACTACAAAGTCCCTCTATCAGACTGAAACAGTGATTCCAGATGATTGTGTCTCGAGTGTGAGGAGATATTTTGACTAGAAATTGGACAGATACACTTTCAAGATTTTGAGTTTTTTGCGTGCAGCCATTTTGTTGTGTCTCACAACATTGCAGTCTGATGGTGAAGGGAACAACTGACATTATCTGGGCTCAGATCCCCGTGTTGGCAAGCGGCTGAACTATCCCTGAGCAGAATATTGAATCCTACCAGCTCCAGTTCTGCTGAACCCCGAATTCTTAAACATGATACTCCGGCAAACAAAGCACACAAATCCCTTCAAAGATCATTGAAGATGGAAAGAAAGAGGACGCTGACGGGATCTGCACGGATGCGGTGGACTGCACACACTAACCGTGACGATAATTTCAGAATGAGTCAGCGTTTAAGTCTTTATGCACTCACACCATCAATCTTTACTCTTTCATTATCAGCGACAAAGCAGACTGAGAGGCTCGTGCACGGCAACTCCTGCAGCGCATGTGCTGAAATCTGCACTGTCAGCAGACTGCACTCACTCCCCTTTAATTTGATTTCTTCTCATGTGATTGTTGTGCAATCACTCTCTGATTATAAAATTCGGGATTGTTGTGAAATGAAAACCGCTACAAAAACTTCAACAAAAGGGAGATTTCATGTGTGTTTTCTTTAAGCCACGCTGGCGTCAGTGTGTCTGTCAGCCAGTCAGTCGGTAAATGTTTCAGTAAGTGGAGGGATTGTCATCAGATCTGATGTTCATGGTTCCCAGAGGATGACTTGACTTGTCATCTAGCAGAAGTCCATCCTGAGTACAGAGTCTCCTCTGATTGGTCGGCTCACACACGCCTGAGCCAGCTTGGAAAGAGCATAACAAGTCTTGTATGGAAGTAGCCCACATTTGTTGACATTAACTGCTTATATATTGTCATTTCTCTTCATATTTTCAGAGCATTAAAGCATGAAAACGCTCATTAAAGCTCAAACATTCAATGAAAACATAAGCATGCTTCATGCCCGTGAAGTGTTGGAACTATTCTGTGTCTACTCAATTATTAAAGACTATCGCTTTATAAAACATGTCAAGTTGATTTTTACTGCACAAAAACACAAATTCCAACATTTTCCTGGCGCCCTTTTCATTAACGACACAGACCCAAACAGAGGAAGACAAATGCAGTTTAGACTCTCTGCTTATCTGTGAAAACTGATAATCTCCGGCTATCTCTGCCGTCCGCTGATAAAAGTGGATCAAACGCTTCCTGAGAGAGAAAGCTTTCTAACTTCTGTGTCTCTGTATTCCTGTCCGACTGCCTTCCTTTCCTGTCACCGTCCCCTGAAACAACAAGATCACATCTTGGGTTCTTGGTGTTTTACAGCCCTCCCGTGCCAGCCTCCTCTGAAAGCCTGCGATACAGAGCTCTCACCACAGAATGACTGACGGGATGCGAGGAATGCATTCACAGTTGCTTCACAGTTTAATATCACACTCCACCACTGAAAGAAACAGGCTGACCATGAAAGTGAGGCTTATTTTCCACAGCTATTTGCTCCATAAACTAATGTGCCCTTTTATGTTCAGTGTGGAGCCACGTCAAACACTTTTTTTTTTTTAACGTTTCCATCCAGATTCCGCTGTTGAAAGTTTGACACACCCTCCGTCGCTCCTCAGACTTTTTAAGCTGCAATTAGGTCACGTTGTGTTGTATTTTTGGGGGCCATGCTGAACTGTTTTGGACAGACACATGATGAGTCACACGAGGCTGTTGCGTTCTTCAGGGAGTTAACTGACCACACACACAAACACACAAAGGCATGACTAATGGGGGTAAAAGGAATAAACAGCTCCCACTTTTATTGTGCTTCTGGTCTGCTTTTGATTCTTAAAACTGTACGGTGTGTTTCTGGTATTTACTGATTACTTTTTTTCCCCTGCATACAAATATTCAAAGAATTCAACAAACAAGTGAAGAGGCAATAAAAATCCATATATAACTCTTAATCCTGGCAGGGAGGGAGGCTGTGCACAGTAAATTAGAACCAGAGGGAGTAATATGAGACAGAAGAGCATCACTTCAGCACAGCCGACGGCCAAAGAGGGACAGAAACACTCAGACAAACTACAAAATGCATGTTTCCTTCACACAGAAAAAGAGTTATACTTACCAAAAAAGCAGGGATATGATGAGTAAGAGCTTCATAGGTGGGTACAGCTCTCCCAGGGAGGGCCTCAGATTCTGAGGGGCAGGAGCGGCGTGGCAGGCCGATGAAAGCGAGGGCTCGTGGAGGTGATCCAGTCACGCTGGGATCCAGACTGAAGGAGAGTCCAGGGACTGTTAGCTGAGCTCAGGGCTTTAAAACACTGGGAGTATGCGAAGGGAAATCTGGCTCAGCCTCCTCTTCCCTCCCCTCTCTCTCTCCACTCTGAGAAACCTGATTCCCTAGTCACTGCTGCCGCACGCTGGTACGCTCAGCTCCCACCCTCCTCATCCTCCACCTCCTCCTCCTCCTTCTTTACTGACCCCCCCTCCCTCCCTCGCTCTCTCCACCCAGCGCCAGCCTTCCTTCCTTTCCTGCCACTCCCTCGCTCTGCTGGGTCCGCAGACCTCTCGCTGCATCTGGTGAAGGCCGATCCCCCCTCAGGCTGCCTCGCTCTCTGTCTTCATCCTCCGTGTGGCTGTGGATGCTCTTGCAGGGTGACTCTCTCGTTCCTGTTCGACGACTGATAACGAACTAACACAATGCTGGGAAAAGACCTGATGTGTTGGGGAAAGAAGCCAAATCATAAAACAATGAGGAGTTCACGTCGTGCACTAAAAAAAATCAAGCTCTGCAGAATGAATCAGAGGTCATCCAAGGACTCCGACTTTTTTTTTGATAACTCTTCTCCTTTTACTTAATAGCTAAATCTGATATCTGATAATATTGCAACAGTATGAGAAAAGGCTGATAAAGGACTGTGCTGCACTTTAGACCTGGCAGCGTTCCACATCCTGCAGAGCCTTGATGCCTTAGATGCAGTTTTTATTACAATGTCCATCTTGATTTATACATCCGCTGTCCAACATGCATGTAAAAATGCAGCGATCATACTTACGTATTTTACTAAAAACTTAAGTGTTTATTCAGTTATCACATATGAAGTTAAGGGGAACTTTTCCTAAATATAATGTGTATTATACATAAAAGTGGTGCCTTTAAAATGGTTATTCTGCCTCCTATGGTGATTTTGAGTGTGTATGAACATGCAAACAAACCCTCAGTGATTATTAGTGTCTAAAAGTGTGCAGGAAAACAACACTTTCCCCATTTTCAACCCACTCACTCTAATGTGCTCTTCCATTTAAAAGGCTCCCTGGACCTGTAATGACTTTAGCTGCTGAAGCTCATTCCTCATAAAAGGTAAACACACGATGCATTCTTAGGGAACATCTATTTTAGGGATCAGATTTTCTCACAAATGGAGGGCTCGAGCGAAGGTGTGTCCGCGATACGAGATGTCAATCTCAGTCATGGAGGATAATCGAACCTACAGGGGGCAACAATCTGCTAATGTTCCGGTAAAAGGAAGCGATGGATCATCAGTGAAGTCAGTGAGGCCGTTAGATGGAGCACTCAGTGAGCACAGGTGAGCTCATCTGGCAGACGGATAACACATTTCAGAACCATGACGGGAATATCCAACAATTCAAATATTCACTGGAAAAAGCTACATATATAGATAATTTATGTCAACAGCATCACCAATAAAACCTCATCAAAACATCGCTCACCTGAGCGGCTGCAGTTGTTCAGCCCAGACTTACATATTGAGCTAAAACCTAAAATTAATCGGCAACTATTCAGATTAATTTCAGTCAGTTAATCAACATTAAACTGTAAATATTCTCAGCTTTAGTTTTGAGGATTTTGCTGCTTTTCAAATTTTTTTTGTATAATTGAAAATCGACTTTTGGGACCGTTTATCCAGATGTGCTGTGATCTAACTCGGTACATACTCAAGTGCAGTTTTGAGATACTTTACTTCAGTATTTCCATTTCCTGGAAGTTTATACATCCACTTCACAACATCTCCACAACTGTTTGTTTACTTTTTAAGGGACAATACGTATATTGTAAGAGATAAAGTTAGAAGCTCATTTTCATCTATAGTCCCTCAACAGTTGCCGCCACTGATTCATGGTTTACAAATCAGTCAAGATGATGCCGATTTGTAATTTTCTGCAACATTAGTCATTTTACTTTTCGGATTTCAAGTAGTTTATGCTGATACTTTTCTTCTTCTTCGTGTGTGGGTCTCCTCTGACAGTCCAAAGACCTGAACTGCAGTTCAACTGAAGAAATGTGAGCGGCTGTTTGTACATTCTGTTCTTACGCTGTTTAAATCATGTTATTTTTGCAATGTCTGTACAATTTACCTTACAGCTGAATCTATTTATCTAGCAAATACATATGTTTGTTACTGTAAATGTTCTAAATATATATGTTTTTATTTGCAGGAAACTCTGTAAAGCTACACTGAGTAACGTTTCCTGCCTCTGGTGAGACAATACATCAAATATGTCCTTGAACACCAATGTCACACCTCTTTTCCCGTGAATAAGACTGCAGAAGTTCCTCCTACTACATGTCAAGGGGACTATTCATATCCTAAGTTGGGTGGAAAAGTGTTTATTTATGAAATATCTCAAACAAGAGATTTCACTCAGGCCAAAACAAATCCATACAGAGATACACCCACCGCCTTACTAAACAAAAGAGACACACCCAGTCATGTAGAAGATTAAAAAGTCTTATTTGAAATGCGAGAAGCCAAAAAAAACAACAAAAAAACAACAGCTCCTACTATGAAGTGGAATGTTACAGACAGATACAGTGGTGACGGGAAAAGACCAGAGCTGAACGATAGATTGGAAGAGCTGATATTGTCAACAGATACCGGTTTATCGTTGATATATCAGTATTGATATGTTAACAGAGACAAACTGCAGTGCATTTAACGTTTACAGGCTGCATTTTAAATGTAGTTAGACATGTTTTTCTTATTTCAGTGTACTGTTATTGTTTAAATACTCGAGTTGACCTGTAAAACATCCTCCTCCAGACAATATCTTTATCACTATAAAACAAATTTGAGTTTGAGATTTATGGCCAAACATGTTCACGTCAAAAACAAATACCATCCAATATCTCATTATTGGATTTAAAATGATTCTCAAATATCAATATCAGTCATGGCTTTGATCAGTCTGGCCTTTAAAACTTAGATTTGAAGTTGTGATAGTGACCTTGTGACATACTGCTGTAAATTAATCCATCTATCCAAAAGCAAACAAAATCCTCCTCTATCATGTCCTTCACTTTGCAGGCAGTCTTAGCACCACTGTTGGCAAAATACAAAATCTCAACAGTGATGATAGAGTCCCTCTTTGTCGGCTGTTTCGTCCCGATCACTGTGGAGCCAGCGGGATGCCTCTGGCGTCGGTGACTTGTCCCTCCTGCAGGTTCTTGACCAGCTGTGCGAGCCAGCGTTTGGTGGTGGTGTCGTCTTTCAGCACCTGGGCGAAGGTGCTGTCTTTCAGCTGGTCGGGCAGACACTGACGTAGAGCTTCTCTGGCTCTGAGGAAGGAATCACACGAGTTACAAATCAATTAGCTTTTCTGTCAAAAATATCTAATACTATAAAACAGGTACTCATGTTGTCGACTCTGAATGTTTGATATCTGTTCTTGTTATTATTTATACAAATTTTTTTTTACCTTGTTGCTTTTATTGTTTTTAAATCTTCCTTTATTTTTGTATTTGTGTAAAACCTCAGGTTTTCTTTATATAGACCTCACAGTGTTCTGCTCTGATTACCCAAAGGCGAATGTATGAGGAGAGTGACTGCTGAGCTGAGTGGACAGATCCAGACACTTCTCATTGTGTGAACAATTTAGTTAACAGATTACGTTAAGAGCTGTATTTCAAAATGGCTTTCTTGGATTCTACCAGCAGCCAAAAAGTACAAAAGTAACAGTTTTATAATGACAAGAGGAGAAAAGAAGCAGCATCTATAAGGATGTAACCACTTGATTGGAAAGTCATTATGAGAATTGCAATAAATACATTTTCTGATTATTGAACAACTGCTGCAAATAGAGCGCAAACACTTAGTTCTGACCACAAACTGAGAAGCCACTTAACTGACAACAGTCAGCACACTGTATTTATGTCATGGCTCCTCCTAGTGGCAAGTACCGATCATTAAATTCTCCTCTAGCAAGTTAAAAGTTTTCAGGGTTACGAGGGAGCTCGATCAACAGCCGAAGGCAAAACAGGTGAAGTGCATCTGTGCAACAAAACTCTACCTGAGATTATCTGAGAGGCGAAGGTAGCAACGAACAACATGCTTCAAGAGGCGAGCTGATGGTTCTTTAGAGAGCTGGAGCACCATTTTGCCCTGTAAAGAAAAAAATGAAGATGATACTGTGACAGAGGATCTTCACTTCTATTCCATGTGCTGACAGACAAGGACGGTAAATCCAGATGTTTCTCTGGGGACACTTACAAGGATCATGGCCACGTGGGAGAAACGTTCATACGTCTGACATATATAAGCCAGGCCTGTGTCGTCCAACAGGATCTTCTGCAGTATGAACGTAGCAACCTGTTAAACAAAGTGAAGTCAATATAAGTGAGATGTTACCTGAAGTTACAACCCTGAATTGGTAAACATCAGAATTTTTGTTTTTTTAGAAATAAAGAGTAGAAAACAAGTCAGTTTAACCAGAACCACAGCAGTGATACAGGCTCATACATCTACGTGAAGGAGAAATAAATAATATGACTGTTGATTTGTAAAAGATGGGAACATTAGGCATTTTAACAGCTGCAGATGAACAATGAGGAAGGAAAGAATGGAAAAGGTTGAGATGCAGGTTTGATTAATTACTCTAAAATAACAGTCAAGTTCAGGACACTGTCTGTGAGAGGACGGTTATAAAAACATCAGGAACAGCTAAGTACCGTCTTGGAGAGCTCACTCCCTGACTCCATGATGCGGAGGCACAGCGGGATGATTTCAGTGGTGAGGAGGAAGTTAATCACTTCTTGTTCATCTGTTTTCACCAAGGCACCTGCAGTAAACAAAGAGAGACAGCTTCGTGAGAAAAATAAAAACACATAGTTTTGTGGAAATTGCCCTCAATCAAAAAATAAAACACCTAAGGCCGGGGCAAAGGTTACCTATGACTCCAAGGCTGGTGAGTCGCAGGTACTCAAACGGACGGGTTTTGCTCACAGTGTGTAGAAAAGGGTAAAGGAAGAGAGGGATGTGCGCAGCAAGAAAAGCTGACCTGATGAGGAAAGAAGAAGTAAAAACAATTAAATCAAAGTGACCATATGTACTGTATGTACACAGTCAATATCAGACATGAGCTCTGAGGTCACTTTTATGAATTTGACTGACGATTCAGATAAAAACAAATCCCTACATTAACATTACAAGCCATGAAAAACAGGGATTAAAGCCCTTTTTGTCAGATGAAAGACATATTAATAAAAATACATAGGAAAATAGTCATGTATCATGTCTGACTTACAAGTTAAGTCTGGGGCATTGCCTTAAACATTTGCAGAAGAATTATACTGTCACATGAAACACACAAATCCTCTCTCACCATTGACAATGGTTGGTGTTCTGGATAACTGAACCAATTCAGAGTCAATTACGTCAGCTTTAGTGGAAAAAATAGCCTTTGCCCTAAAGATTATGTGGCAACAGTCTACTGGTGCATTGGATTGTTGAAGCTTTCGTTTCTTTACGCTGAATTCCACATTACCGTGTCTCTGGATGTGAGGCAACACACTGCAGAAGTGCCAGGGCGTTACACACTCTGTTGGACTGGTGAGCTGTAAGCGTAGGGGGGTTTATAGACGGATAGATGTTCACTATTTCCTAGAAAGAGAAAGAAAATATATGTTGGGAAAAAACAGTTACACCTAACATTAAGGCCACACAACAGCAGAAAAAATGAACAGATACAGACCTGCAACAGGGCCGCAATGGTGCCACAGGAGTGCCAGAGCATCGGTGCCAAGTCTGGCACAGACTCGCGTTTCTTGCTAAGCTCCAGCAATGCATTTTCTCTGGTCTCTGGACTGGACAACTCATTGATCCACTGGTAAATCTTCTCACGGTCCACCTGGGCCAGGGCTGTGACGTTAGTTACAGCCTGTAAGAGTAAAGGAAAATAATCATCACAGACTCACCATGCATTTAAACCTTAGAGGTGATCTTCTTTTTTTTTCACTTATAATAACAAAATAACACATTTGAAGTGTGTTACCATTAGATAGAGCTACAATATAGATTCACATCACTGACTTGAAGGCGTTATGTAGAAGCAAACAGCTTTATTCTGTACATACTGTACTCTGTTCATATCTAGAGCTTTAAAATGAATTCTGGTCTCTGGTGAATGTCCCTGGATGCCACATATCAGGCTGAATATGGGAAAACATCAATAAACTGATGGAGAATTTCTCTAGAATAAATGATATACATATGAGTATCTAACTGAACGTCTTCGGTTTAAATATTTTGTCGGAACATGATCAAAATGTGTGTTATTCTGTCACATTGTGTTGACTGAGCAGATTGTAACAATATTAAAGCAATTTAATGTGAAACAAAGGGGGAAATCTATGTTCACGGTTGTTACCGTACAGTATGCTATTAGATACTCACCGCTCCCGTCGCCAGCATCCTCTGAAGCTCTCTGTGGTCCCAATGCGTTTAAAAAAATAGTATCTCAGTTGAAGTTTGGAAGTTAACTACAGTGGCAAACTAATGTGGCTGCAATGAAACAAAGTTGGGCTAACTAGCACACAGTAATTCGGGCAGCTAGCCCAAGCTAGCTGCTAAATATCCCGACAAATGGAACCCGGTACGCGCGTAAATCAACATTACAAGCAACATAACTTCTTATAAACCTTGAGATAGCCGGATTATATTCACATTTTTGTGTATCGATAACCCGAGAACTCAAAACTAATCGCTACAAATAACATAGTTAATCCAGTTAGCGAATTTTTGTTAGCAGGGAGATGCAGCCTACATACAAATAATCGAAGTATCGCGAGAGTTGGCGCGCACGTTCTCTCGCTTATCATTTCCGTTGTAAATTTTCACATTCCCGCCATCATCGCGCAGTGTTGCGAGGCGTCGTGTGCGGGTCCACTGTCAACAACATACGTACTGGGCAGCAGGTGAATGCCGGCAAAACAGTCTTTCTACCCTCGGAGGGCCTACGGAAACGATACGGTGATTTAAAAGTTTCAAGGCGAGCGCATATCATCGACCGGTAAGGAGCTGCAACGATGAAACCACACTGTGACACTGTTTTCATCACCATATTACAATCAGGCAAATTAGCCAGTTAGCTAGCTCCCGCTAGCCTGCTAGCCGACATGCTAATGTCGGCCTCCTCCATCCATTCAGCGTCTGTAGATGAGAGGACGGCATCCCAGACATTCAGCTTGGCTGTAGTGTCAGCCTGGATGTCTCTTCCTAACTTTGGTGGTTTTGCGCATTTTGTGACTGTTCATCTTGTCAGAATAACGTTAAGAAGTTAGGAGCGGTGGTCTTTAATGTGTCGTGCCCCCCCTTAGCCTGTCTTTAGCTGCTGCGATACAGATTGGCTGTTTGGCTAGTTTGATGGCTAATGCAAACCAGGCTTCATTGGCTCCTAATGGAACCGCTAGCCGGCTAACACTGGTGGCGTGAGTTTTCCCACTTTGCTAAAAAAATAAAAAAGACTCGTGTTTACTGCGTGTGTGTCGTCTGTTATGGCACAGTACGGCGTTTAAAACGTGTCGGTGCTGTTAAGTTGTGATGCTATGCTGCCTGGCGTTCATTTGGAGTTTGTTGTGACTTTTAACAGGCGCTCAGTAGTGAAGCTTTGGCATCAGTGGGCTAGCTTGATGGCGTTATTGTGTGTTTTATGTTGAGTAACATACACTAAGAAAAGTCAAAGTGTTTTATTATGTTTTAGTTGCTGTATTGGCGGTGATGAATGACAGTGATTAAAGTCATTTCAGATGATCTCGACATTGACATTAATGATGGTTATTTGGTGGCACCGACATGGTTAAAGCTTGACATTTATTATCTTCACTCTGTAGACGTGACATTAAGAGTGCGTTTTAAATGTCACGCCGCGGTTGTACTAACAGCTGATTTTAATTTCCCTCTTGTTTAGGATTTGTCTGATCACAGGTCCCAGCCTCCAAAGTGCACCAACTGGATAGTAAGCCATGGCAACCACAGTGCCCAAACTCTCCAGCGGTGGCGCTGTTAAGATCCGCTTCAGCAGCATGGACCAGGGTACCACCAGGTGGAAAGAGGGAACTTTTGAGATTCTGGAAAAAGACAACAAAGTCAGCCTCTGTCTCAGATTCAACTGTGGTGGAGCTTCCAAAACTTTCCAGGTAAGGCTCACTTTGTTAAAAAATTTATTTATTCAATAAGAGGCTCAGATTGTGAAGTATGTTGTTTTTTTATTGTAATATTCATGAACTGTCATTGTTGGAGACGTCTGTCTCATCTATAGGAATTTGTTTACAGCAATCTTTGGTGTTTCGCCCTTCATTATATAAAGGTCAAATTCTAAGGAAAGCAGCTGATAATTTTCCTGCTGGAGGTTGAAAGCTTAAGAAACAACAAACAGAATCTAGCTCATGGGCTACCAGGTTATTGTGCAACGCAAGCTCGTTAATGTTATTAGTAACACATGTGCTTTTCCTATTATTGCCTCCTGCCATGAGTAAAATGTCTGTACAGTGGTAATCGAAAGAATATTGCAATGCCTGCCACCCTTGTGCTGTTGCACAGCTGCTGCTCTGTCGCAGGTAATTAATTGGCTAACAGTTCTATAATTCAAATATCAGACTGGCTTGACTCTAGTGTACTGTTTATCAAGCTAATAAATGTTTGAGCATCTTGAACAGGAGCCAGTCACGAAGTTACAGTACACAGTCAGACCATCTGAATGAGCTGTAGGTGTCATATTTGCTCAAGAACCGGGTGGTGCAAAGAACCCTAATGCAACCAAAACCCAACACACGTTTGCTCACAGGTTGTGTCTAAGGACCGAAACAAAATATTCATGTTTATGTAATCATACTTTAGCAAATAGTTTAAATGTGGCGAGGTGGACTCTGCTGCTGCAGGAGTGACTTAAAATGTTTCTGACAACCGCCACACTCTGCAAGGGGCAAACTGCAGAGTTTGTCACGCCACTTTTTAAGTCTTTAGAGTGAAACGGATGGTAGATAATTTCAAATGGCACATAGAATCTAATTGCGCTGCTGGGGGTTCAAGTCTTGGATCAGGATCAGGTCCCGACTGAGTTGGATTTCTGACATGATGCTCTCGGGCAAGTTTTCCTCAGCTCAAGTTATATTTGATTAAATAGTGAATTAATAACTTTTTCTTGCAGTATGTATTTATTTGTGGTTATTTATAGAACAACCTGTTGTCTTGCAGCTGAACCAGAACGTGAAGTCTATCAGCCAGAATTTAAACCGGATCCAACTGACTTTGAAGGACAGCAGTGCCATCACTCTGGATAAGATGTCCCCGCCTCTGGTCCAGAGGACCAAGGAATACCTGGAGAAGCTGAAGCAGACAAAGACAAGTGCGTAATTACACCAATGCTTGTTTTAAGAACTCCCAAAGCTTTGTTGATTCATGGATAAGTGAATGAGGACAACCAAAGCAACACAGTTCTTAATTTTAATGTTGACAGTTAGATTTCATCTGTATTTTGGTTCATCCACTGATGATTTTGCTAAATATAAGTAATTATTTTTAGATTATTTTAAGTAGTAGACAGAATTTCTTTATGGCTTTATGTGCAGCAAACATTGATACATTTAAAACATACATGTCTTAAATTCCAGCAGATATGTTTTGATGTTGAGTGTTGTGTTCCGGTTTCTTAATGTTTGTGGTTCATTTCAAGTGAAAATAGTTAGTGAATATCAAGTCAAATACACCTTCGCTGTACTACTTGTCCTGTCTGCTCATTTGAGGAATTTGCTGTATCCATCTACTGAGACCTTGTTTTGAAATTTTACATAAAGCAGCAAATTCCTTTTGCTATATAGACAAAGCAGATGGTCGGACTGAGCCAGACACCGGCTACTACAAGACACACGAGCCACAGACTCAGAAAAAATTTAGCTTTCCTGCTATAGTCTCCTTCTTATCTAACTCACAAATAAGAACACTCGCTTTGTCCTGAACCTTAGTTTGCTGAATGAGTGACAAAAATAAACATTCACAGAGGAAAGTTCATTGCTGATGTCAGTTTGCAGGCTAGATGGCTAATTAGCTGTTGAGCTGTAAATGTCACTCGGCTCTGATTAGATGCTGGCGTGGTCCTTTCTCCTCAACATCACTAACGTTATACTGTCTGCCCATGACATGTAGGCTACAGTGCACGTTTGTCAGTAGTCTTTAGTCGCTAAAGAGGAAAACTGAGTACTGCATTTTAAAAAAAAAACTAAAAAAAAAACCTTTTGACATTATTTTACACTACAAAAAGGGACGAATAAATGTAGCTTCAGTTGGACTTTATGATCGCTTCATATAAAGAATGGCATTATTGCAAAAAAATACAGTTTTCTGAATTTAAATTGAGTAAATAATGATACAACAAGACCTCATGATTGTTATAATTTCCCTGAAACCTAAGGCTTCGTTTTTACATCCCTATTATGACGGCACAATTTAATAAAACTCCCACCCCACCAACACAGTTCAATGAACAATCTGTCAGAATGAACGGGGCTAATGTCACTTTTGGTGTTTTGTGAGAAGGGCATTCATAACATACTTTGTCCTGACATCTTCACCTTCTTCTTACTTATTGTGCAGTTTTGAAATCATCGCATGGAAGCGCAAACTTCAGTGTGCTTGGGAATCTCTCTGTGAAAAATGAGACCAGTCCATCAGGGGAGAGACAGGTGAGCAAGCACATTGATTTTTTTTATATATATATATATATGAAAATATTAAGACAAAACACACGCTTACATTTGACTCAAATATTCAGGCTTCTAACATCTTCCAGACAACACCGAGGCGGCAGAGTGCAGAAGGCCGGGAGGACACGACACCAAGGAAGCCTCTGGGCAGCCCGAGTAGAGCCGCCTCCACTCCCACTCGCACTGGACTCTCTGAGAATAGGTAGGACGGAAATTCATGTTGCTGCTGTGTGAACTACATCATGTAACAGTTTGATCTTTTTTAAACACAACCTGAGTTAATTTAACTTGGCAGTTATTCATACAGATATCAGCCTCCAAAATTTTGAAATTATTTTGTAATCTTGTGGTGTTTTTTAAAAGCAAAACCACAAAAAAATTAGTTATTATACAGATAAAAATGGCAAAAAACTGTGACTGTTCAGCTTTTTCAAAGTGAAGGTCCATAGTGTGTGGAGGCAGTCTGACAAGATAAGTTTAAAATCCTTTATTCGTGAATGGATATGACTTCTACAAGAGTTATTTGTTCTTTGTGTACACTGACAAAAATAGCAAGTCTCCGTTCCTTGTAGCTTTCTCACACCCGTCATTTTTAGGTGTTAGATTTTTGTCTTTCAGTTTCAGCTTGGAATATGAATTTTTCTGTCTCTGTTCTTCAGGAGCGAGAAGAGAAAAAGACTCCTTAACTCTGAAAGTGATCTAACTGAGGACTACCCCAAGGAAAATGACTCTTCAAGGTAAAAGCAACACGCCTCACCTCCCAGACTAAACTGTGGTCTGGATGCACATGGAATAACCTGACCGTGTTGCCCTTTGTTCCACTATTATATGTGTAGATCAAAATTTCTTAAACAAAGTGCAATCAAAACGTTTCAACATTCTCTTAATTCTTTTACAGTCATAACATAAGAAAAAATATGTATTTACACTTCCTCAGCAACAACAAAGCCACTTCAGATCCATCCAGGAAGTTCCTGTTGAGCTGTAAAGATAAGCTGAAGCAAGCGGAGGAGAACAGGAGCTCAGGTAAACTTCTACATCTGTATATCTCTGGTTATATGTTCAGATGCTTGGTAGAATTCATCCTGCATGTTAAATTTGCAAATGCACGGTTTTAGAACACTTTTGAGACGATAGATAGAAGCATAAATCAGCAGCTTTCATCAAACTTTTCTCCTCTGTACCTTCAGCTCCACTGGCGTCAACTCCTCTTCAGCCAACGTCATTCTACGGCAGCCGATCTGTGACTAAAGACTACAGCCAGAGTCACGCTTTCCTGGACAGGTGAGTTTCTTTTAGTGTGGTAGAGTTAAAGTGAAACTCTCGCCAAAATGCAACCTAGGCTTTTTTTGTGAATGTACCGAAGTCAAACCTTTGTGTAAAAGCATAATTATGATGAAAGTGCCACTTTTAAAATTTACCGTATTTTCGTTTTCAGTTCAAACTAATTTTCAATGGGAGTCAAATTCTCTATTTTTAAAACACTAAGAAGGCTCGACACAACGTGAAACTTTGCTCGTAGTATCACCAGGGTCTCTACACATGAACACGAGCATTGAGAACATTGTTTGTGTACACAGAGTAACTAAAAAGAGAGTTTTTGAACAACTCACGTTAGCGGTTGCTTGTTCCGCTTGCTGCCGTCCTGCCAGCCGAGAAGTATCGATCCCCGAGTGTGACTTAACATGAATGAGCGTAAAGGTGGAACGCTCCAAAGCAGTGATTTGACTTTGTATAATCTTTACTAGGCCATCCAGTACAGCACAGAGCACCTCAGTCAAGAGAAGTCTCATGCTGCCCAATCACTCCACTCCCTTCAAGAAGGTACGTCCCTCCTCTGTGGACTACGGTGGCTGGAACAAGCAGCGACCCTCCACTCTGGCCCAGCCTCAGCCGCCACTGCAAGGGTAAGAATAAGCCACTTCATGTGAAGATAGACTGGATTGCATTTATATTGAATATTGTGAAACCAAATGAGCTGTGAGCTTTTCTGATTTCACACAAACATTTGTAACATTGTGAAAGTTGTGTCTCTCAGTCCTGAAAAAGGTTCATTCTGTTACCAAATTCAAGGCCTTATATTACTTTTCCTCCTTTTTTTTTGTCTTCAACCTTTCCTTTGTATCTTTCAGATTCTCTAACCTCGGCAACACTTGCTACATGAACGCCATCCTGCAGTCCCTGTTCAGCCTCCCCTCCTTCTCCAATGACATGCTGAAGCAGGGCATCTCATGGAAGAAAGTGCCCATCAACGCACTGCTTAGGTACCACGTCAGGCTCTTTCAAATCTTGCTTGAAAGCACTTGTTGAAAAGCTATGGAGAGAAATGTTTTAAAATATTTTTAATTTCTGTGTGATATCTTTGCTGCCTGCAGGCGTTTTGCTCATCTTATGGCAAAGAAGGACGTGGGCTGTCCAGAGACAAAGAAGGACCTCTTGAGGAAGGTGAAGAGTGCGATCTCGTCCACAGCTGAGCGTTTCTCTGGAAACATGCAGAATGTAAGTACCTGGAAAAAGTACCTTGATGGTTGGCCTTCCCTAAACTGTTTGTAAAGCCCTTACCTGCTCAGATTTGTTCAAATTGTCACCTATCTGCACGTAACACTCCTCATATTCACGTATTTTGCTCAATTAAGTCCACGCGTGTCACAATGTTCACCAGGATGCTCACGAGTTCCTGAGTCAGTGTTTGGACCAGTTAAAAGACGACGTTGAGGAAATGAACAAGAGCCTGACGAATGAAGCTGCAGCAGCTTCGTCATCCTCTGCGGTGGGTGAGAACGGCCAGGAAGCAACGTCGTCTGCAGCCAAGACGGAGCCGGGTGAGGAAGCGGACACCTCCCGCATCTACACCTGCCCCGTGGCGGTCAACATGGAGTTCGAGGTGCAGCACACGATCATCTGCAAAGGGTGAGGCTTTTTTTCCTGCTGGATCCTTTGAGTTTATCCTTTCAGTGTGTATTTTATTATCGCAAAACTGTTGGATGCTCTGGGAAAAATAAATTGTGTGCTATACCTTTTTATTTTGCTCCGCAGCTGTGGCGAGGTGGTAACCAAGCGAGAGCAGTTCAATGACTTGTCCATCGACCTACCACGCAGAAAGAAAACGCTCCCACTTCGCTCCATTCAGGATTCCCTGGACCTCTTCTTCAGGGTGAGTCTTTTCATAGACCGGATTCTGTGAACAAATAATCTTTAGCCAACTTCCCAGCTTGTTGTATTTCTTTTGAAAGTGTCCTACATGAAACAACGAGGACTTTTTTTGAATATGTAATAATATAAGTAACGTTTTCCTTTTGCAGATGGAGGAAATTGAGTACTCGTGTGAAAAGTGCAACGGGAAAGCAGCAACTGTTACACATAAATTCAGCAAGCTGCCCAGGTATGCATACACAGAAAACTAGTTTGAGTACTCATCTGTTGGTCATCAAGAATAAAAGAATGTCTTGATGAACTGAGGGTAATTAGTTATGGATTTCTTATGTGTTCTTCTCCCTGCAGAGTCCTCATCCTCCACCTGAAACGGTACAGCTTTAACGCTCAGCTGTCTCTGAACAGCAAGCTGGGCCAGCAGGTGGTGATCCCCCGATACCTGACCCTGCTGTCCCACTGCACAGAAACCACACGGCCCCCTGTTAGTCTCGGCTGGAGCTCCCAAGCCTCCATGTAAGATTTCCTAAACAGTCTGAAATAAAACGTGTGAAAAATAACTCTGAACACTTCACAGTCTGGGTAATTACATCCTGAGCGATTGAGTGAGTCAGTCGGGTTTTAGTGAAAGCTTTGCAATTAATCTGGATACATTAGATCCGGTCCCTCTGGCTGAGAGAGGATGGTTAATGAACTGGAAGCAAACAGCAGGACTCTAAATGTTTTCTTTGTTGCTCTCAGGTCCAGAACACTTAAAACGTCACCGTTGGTCAACTCGTCCACAGCACCTCTCCGGTAAGTACTGCAAGACTTTTAAATCATAAATGGAAAAAAGAAGGAAATGGTACGTTTACACTGGACTCGTGTAAATCTAATCCATGAATGGTGTCTGTGTAGAAGGATTGGAGGGAAAGTGGCCAACTCCACCTGCACCTCAATCCTTGTGGACTCTGACTGTGAAGAGGAAATTAATAGGAAGGTGAGCACGAGCCGCAAGCGACGCCTCAGCAGCTGTCTGCCTGATGACGACGACCGACCGGAAGAGGTGAATTTTCCGACAGACCTGAAAGATTCAAATTTAGCCTCCTTTTCTCGTCTCTGTTACTGTTTTGACACTGTCTTCTGTGTTTCAGCGGAGAGCAGCAATAGATTCGGCGGACTTCGGTGGCATTAATGATGACGAAATGTTAGAGGCTGTGCTGGAGATGAGTCGGCAAGAGGCCGGCCTGTCGGCTCCTCCCCCCACGGAGGACGAGCCAACGAGCAGCCCTGACACCGGCTTTGGAGACACAGACGCCCATGACCTGGCCTATCACACAGATTTGCTGGAAACAGACACCAAGCAGCCTGCAGGTAGTCCAAGATCCGGATGTGTTTTACTGGCATTAACCTTACTAGTATTTGAGTATTACATAATTGATGTGTCGTCTTGTGTAGATGTTCTGGATTCCCTGGACTTGACCATGGATGAGAACAAGGAGAACCAGACTCCAGAGGGTGTGCAGCAGCAGGGAGAACTGGACTGGGTCCAGCAGTACAGTCTGGATCAGGAGAGGGAGGAACAGGAGCTACAGCAGGCTCTGGCCCAGAGCCTCCAGGAGCATGTAAGATTAAAGACCATGTGACTCCTGCAGGGCTCTGCCTTCAGAATGGAACGATGATGCATCTACATTTGTATTGTGGCACAATTTCAGATTGACAATTTCAAGACGCCTAGCGCCCAGCATTCCTGGCCGGAGTGGAAATGTAATGTTGAAAATTTGCAACCTAAATCTCAATGTACCTTTCCTTCACTTCACCCCATGTAGGAGGCCCAGGAGATGAGAGAGGATGATGATCTGAAGAGGGCCACAGAACTCAGTTTGCAAGGTAAGAACGAAGATCGTTGAGTAGCTGGATCTCTGGCCCTGATAATCACATGTTGAGCATGTTTGTCAGTAGTCAGCTGCTAGCTGTCAAAGAAGTGTTGGAGGCAGCCACAACACCATCAGTTATCTCACAGATTCACTGAAGGTTCTCCTCATGTTTCATATCGTCTCCAAGCAAAAGACCCCACACTAACAACACCAAGTTCAGAGTGAAACCTTAGAGTGCCACTTACAATTTCTGTCAGAAACAAAATCAACTAACTTTTGAATCACTGCAAAAATGTCTGACTGGTATCGTTTGCTCATCACCCAACAGAGTTTAACAACTCTCTGCCCGAGCTGCTGTGTTCAGATGATGATTCTGGAAACGAGGACGTGCTGGACATGGAGTACACTGAAGCAGAGGCCGAGAACCTGAAGAGGAACGCTGAGGTACTCGACATCCTGCTGCTACACAACTAGTGTGGTCTGATAATCTTAATCAATTCCACTATTGTGCCCTACAAATACAATGAAGTAAAAGAAGTCTGCATCAACTTTTTTACCAAACATTTCTAGCTGTTCTTATGATAAAAAGTATACATTAAACAACTCTGAACCACAGTAACCTTTTAAACGTTGTAATCCACAGAGCGGAGACTTGGCCAACTCTTTCAGACTCATCAGTGTCGTCAGCCACATCGGGAGCAGCTCCTCCTCCGGTGAGCTCACACTTGTTTGTTAGGAGCTGTTTTACATTTACTCTTTTGCATACAAGGGTGAATGTCTGCACATAAACCATGACTCGCAGTACTGGTATCAGACAGACGGACAGTATTTTAATGTTTGGTTTCAGTGATGTTGGAGTGTAATACAGTAACTTGACAAAAAACGTGGAAAATGATTATAAATGCTGGTGAAATCACCTGCCAGTTTTTGGTTTAGAATGATGACATCACACCTATCTTTAGTCCTACCATGACACATCACTTACCGTCTTTTCTCGAGTGTCCACAAACAATCTATTATTTATTTTACCATTCAAGGCCATTACATCAGCGACGTGTACGACATGAAGAAGCAGTCGTGGCTGACCTACAATGACCTGGACGTGTCGCGCACACAGGAAGCAGCCGTCCAGCGAGATCGTGACCGCAGCGGTTACATCTTCTTCTACATGCACAAGTGAGTGAGGAGAATAACTGGATACTGTCTTCAATAAGTCTTTGTTATCATAGTGAAACAGCTGGATCCTGACCAGCCTCTTTGATGAAAAAGATCTAGTTTTGGGTACAGAAACGGCCCTGAGGCTCAGAAGTTTTGAGCACTTGTGTGAATACTTCTTTAATGTCGGGCATTACATGATAGTCTGTAAGAGTCGTGTCTATGCTGTGTGTCTTTAGGGATGTGTTCGAGCAGCTGTCTGAAATGGAGAGATCTGGAGCCAACGCCACTTCAGAGGCAGGGAGGAACGTCCTGCAGCCGCTCTGAGTGCCACATCTCTGGACACATCCACAGCTGAACCCTGCTACAGATGGGAGTTCTCCTCTGAACAGCCTTGAGTACTACTGATTGCCGTCCTTTTTTTGGTCGTCTTCAGGCACTTCTTCTCCTCTACAACTGACTAAATGGCCTGCTAAACTAGCACCTGTGAATGCCAACGCAGGTGCTAAACTGTCTAGACTCTTGAAATACCAGAAATGCAGTTAAAATGTTCAGTGGATCAAAGTTTGCCTCCATGTTTTTGGGGCTGGAGTTTTTCTTTGCTATGATTTTATCAAACAACTGTTTTTTTCGTTTTTTGTTTCTTTTCCTTCTTTGTTTGTTTCTTGATACACTTCTTTAAACTTTAATGCCGTTCATTCAGACTTTCACTTAAGAGCAACTATCACACCAGATGCTGCTGGTGCTTCATGGATTGTATGTTCTGCAGACCCTTTATTTCCCATATAAAACTAAATAAAGATATATTCTATGTTGGAGTATAAGCTATAATAGAGTTAGAGGGTTGTTGTATTTAGCGGGTACATTTGGTGCAATATTTATGTTCTGGCACAAACTGGCCAATTCAAATCAGCTTTGTATCACTGAGTGTGTGTGTGTGTGTGTGTGGATGTTTGCCCACTTGCTTTCTGTGCTTGATTTATGGCCTAATTTGTGTGTGTGTGTGTGTGTGTGTGTGTGTGGTTGTCTCCATATTATAGATTTAAGAAAAATCCATGAGCTTAATAACAACACAGCCTGTTTTTACTGAGCTTTTCTCAGTAAATCCCACTTTATTCTTTTGGAGTTTTGACCTTGTGCCTCCCGAGAAAACTTTTTATAAATATGTAAAAAAGCTTTACTTTGACAGTTGCACAACCTTTTTGTTTTTGGATATGTTTGTCAACGATGTGTAAGTCAGATTTTCATTATAAAAAGCCAAGATTTTGTATTTATTGCAGCATATAGGGGTTGATTTTATCTTAATTAACCCATTAAGATACGCCACGGCAAATAGAAGTCATTACAACTAGATCACCAGGGAAGCTAGCTATAGAGTAATGTCTCTTATTTCACCATCTTTAAGGCCAGTATACAGTTCTTAACACTTTAGACCTCTGCTAACACTGTTCCACTAGTTCCTATCAGGCGTGCTTGCTTATAGAACAGGGAAAGGGGAAGTATTTTGTTATTCTAGAAACTGGTTGTACAGGACTTGTTTGTTACACTGTAAAAAAATAAAAAAGACACATTTCAGTACACCACATTTAACGAGTAACATTAAAAACATGTCTGCTGGACATAATCAGACCATGCAACACATGAAAATCTACATAACATAGCATTACAGAAAGATCAGTATGGACTGAATATATTCTTGATACCCAGTCCTTTATAATTTGGTTTTTCGGAGGAGACTCCTGGAGGTACAGTATTGTTACACCATAGCGAAACCTGACTTTGACAGCAGACAAACAAAAATTTGTCCTGTAATTTTCTGTCTGCCTTGAATTTCTGAAACATTGCGCTTTCCTGAACATCCTTTCCCAGATGCAGTGTAAAGAGGGTGAAATGTATTTGTGAAGTAAAAATGAACAGCTTTTTCTACCCTTCATACACAACTGACTCTTCCTAAAGCAGATTTTAATAAAATATTACAGTGAAAGTACACACTGTTGTGTTTAATTGATGTTTAAATCCCTTTAACAACACTCACAGCCAGTGTTTGAAAAAAGGAAATCCACAATCAAGCAGCTGCACATTGTGATCCTGGAGAAGAAGATGGCATCCAGTGTACGTTTTATTCATGATTGAAGGAGTTAATAAAATAATGTTTTATTCAAACAGCAGTTCCACAGGTTACAGGAACAAAATCAAGCACCGTAATGCAGGTAGTGCAAGTGTAAAGGAACAGGTGATGTCACTGTCACCTGTCCTGAGAACATCTCTTCATCAGCGGCTCCAGGTGTCGTCCTGTCAGTCTGTTGTACTCACTGAGAATGTATTTTTCCCTCTGCAGCATCTGGAAACACATTTAAAACAAACATTTTTAAACCGTATCCCCCCGTGATGATTTACAGTAGAGCTGCAATGACCAAGAGTTAACTTTTAGATGATCAACTAAACAGAGTAATTTCTTTCTAACCTCTTCGAGCTTCTTCGTATGAATATTTTCAGGTTTCTTTCATTGGTGACAGGAAACTGATCAAAACGATATTTGAGGACGTCATCTTGGACTTTTTCACTACTATCTGACATTTTATAGAGCAAACAACTAACTGAGAAAATAATCCATGATGAAGTCAATCATTACTGTCCGCTCTACTTTCCGGTGACACCATCAAATTTAAATTGTGGTTCATAAAGTGCAAAAATTGACCAAAAATCCTCGAAGCAAACCATAAATAAAATCACCATGTAAACAATTAAACAAGCAGACTTTGCTATGTGAACGTGTGCTGGGATGTCGATGCTTGAGAGATAAAACTATGCATTTCAAAAATGGACGGGAATAAATGGTCATGGTGGTTTTCTCCAGGTAGTTTCCACTTTTCTTTTTCAGTGAAGAGGATTTTTCACCCAAATTTCAAAGAAACATACTCCCACCAGTGTTACGTCGTCATGCTTTTTTGTTGAATTTGACAGCGAACTACTTATTTTTCATACCAAAGAGAAAGTGACCTGTTTGAATGTGTTGTGAAATGTGTAATAATAACCATACAAACCTCAGTCCACTCTTCCTCTGTCTCGTGTCTGTAGCCCAGCAGGTGACAGATTCCGTGTGCAGTGACGACCTGACACGTGAAGCAGAAGAGGAACAATTAACTGGAGCCTGACCGATATATATATATATATATCTGTTGGCTTATTTGATGTACATCAGTATCTGTGTGCATGTTATCAGATATGTGCCAGGGAGGGAAAAAAAGTTGGATTATCAAGCAGAAAAAGAAACTTGAGTAATTTATGATTTAATTCCAAGTGAAGTTTCAATGGACTGATGACCTTCCAATCTTTGTCGCAAGTGTTTGATATTCACATTTAAGGCAACAATGTGTGTGTATTTGCCTATATAGCCTGTTGATATTGAGCTTTTTACTCCCTAATATTCGTTAGGGAGGTTTAAGGAAGGATGGTGGAAGTCCAATGTGTAAGACCTGATTTAAGCTGCTTTCTCTGGACATTTATTGATTTATCTAAAAACACTCAAGTGCCAATACATACAACACCAAATGTGCACCTTGAAAGAAAATGTCTCTTATCAGGCAGCATCCCTGAGAGGTGCCACAACTTCTGGTTGATGTGAGATGATATGAAACATGATGAACATGGTGCAGTCTACTCACAGTCAGGGCTCCATGCAGGTCCAGTGAGTCCTCCTTACACTGCTTCATCACAAACTCTACCCCCAAGAAAATGTCCCCCAGGTTCAGCTCATCTCTGTAGACGGGACACGGCAGCTTACCAGGTCTTAGGTCCTAAAAAACACACAATTATCACTATTTAAATGAGTCAAATCTATAATTTTGGTTGGTCCAGTGTTTATGGAAGCAGGTGGCTGGCATGCAGTCATGTTTACCTCGTGGAATGGAAATGAGAGGACATCCGTAGGCACGTTTTTCTTCCTGTATATGTTATTAATCTGCTGGATCCGGTTGTTATCCACGCAGATGATGCCCAGGTCAAATTTCTGGACGCCCAGAATGTGTCTCAGCATATCAACATCCCGGCGCAGCCTGGCGCGGCGGAGAGGCACCACCTTTTGGAGGTTCCGCAGTACTACTCCCATTGTAAAATTCGGCGAATAAATAGAAAACGGCTGTGTAAAAAATCTTGAGACATAGGTCAAAGTCACAGCTAACCCACTTCCAACAACGGGCCGTTACAGTTATTCTGTGGCGGTGAATGTTGACGACAACGGTTGGTCAGTTTTCCGTTGGTCGGGAGCGACGTTCAGCCATTCCGGGCAGGCAAGAAGACAAGGTGACGCGTCCCGGCAGAATCAGCGTATAGTTCCCCGAAGCCGACTATAAAAATGTCCTCATGGTTGTGTAGATGTGGAAATATACTTGAGATAAATAAAACATATTCTGTAGTTTATGGAAAGTAGTCGCTTGCCCGTTCAACAGCCATTCGAAAAATAAAAAGGTCGCGGCGTTAGCAACCGCGGAACGGACTTTGGCATCGAGGGCGGACCAAGAAAATTGACGGACCGGAACCGGATGTGGGAAAATGTGTTTCGTCTCGGTTTGAACCTAACGAACAAATCAACACAGCAGACACAAACTGTGAGAGGTGAGGCTTTTTCGTGCCAAAGTCGCGTATTTTTCCACGTTTTTTTTCTGTTGAGTTGATAAACCAACTTTGGAAGCGATAAAAATAAACTTTGTTAAGCGATTTTTTACAATGTTGTGCTGTTAGCTTATGCTAACAGACGAGCAGGACATTTTTGTTCGTCCCTGTCTTCGTAATGTTCAGTTGTCCTTTAACGTGATTGGATGTTAGACCGAATACCTTAAGGGTTGTGTTCAGTGTAACGGATATCTGCTGTTTGATGCCTGGATGAAGATATAATCAGTGACTCTAAACATCCGCTAATATTTGCGCCATGAATCCGTCCAATCCGTTCGGTAGTCCACAAGGTGGAGCTTTCCAAGCTCCAAGCAACACTATGAAGACTGGTTTGTTTCAGCCATTTGGACAGCAGAGTTCAGGCAACCAGCCCCAAAATATGGGGTTTTATCAGCCATCCGCGTTTGGACAGCCCCCAGCTCAGGGAGGCACCATCTTTGGACAAACCCCTGCCTTTGGACAGTCATCTGCACAGCCCCCCTCGCTGCCTGCAGTGAGCCAGGCGCCAGCATTTGGACAGCAATCATTAGCAATGAGTAGCTCAGGCTTTGGTAGTACCACCACACCAGCTTTTGGACAGACTAGTGCACCGAGCCAGAGTTCAGTCTTTGGGCAGACACCTGCATTCGGGCAGCCTTCTGCATTTGGGCAGGCTCCAGGATTTAGCCAGCAGCCTCAGGGGTTTGGAAAACAGCCACCTGCGTATGGTCAACAGCCTTCTGGGTTTGGAAACTCTCAGATGTCTTCTGCCTCCACCGCTACCTTAGGGCCGCCTCAGCCGCTGGGTTTTGGACAGTCTGTGTTTGGCCAGCCGACATCTACAGCTGCCACCACCAGTGTATTCGGCACAGGTCAGAATGTGACCCAGCAGAGCAGAGGCTTCGGATCAACCAAGTTCAGTTTCAAGCCAGCCAATGAGGCACTGTTCAAACCCATCTTCAGTGCTAGCCCTGAGCCAGCTAACCCTCAAACTACTTCAATGTCCAGCTCACCTTTTGGGGGCAGTGGGTCCCAGACGAGTGCCAGCACCATGAGTAGCAGCACCGCCACCACGACCGGATTCTCTTTATTGACCGGGGCTAAATCTGGACAGCTGGGCTTCAGCTTCTCCCAGCCGGCTGCAGCCCCCTCTATCGCTGCTCAAAACAACCCGCTTACAACTGGCAGTAGCAGCGGACCCTCCAACACTCAGTTGCAGTTCACCTTTTCACAACCAGCCGCCCCTTCCAGCTCCAACGCTCAGGCATCCACCACCCAGCCAACCACCCCATCATCTTTTAGCTTCACAGGCAAAGGCACTCAGCCCCAGGCAACACCGCTGTTTGGAGGAACAAATTTTGGTCAGCCTTCAGCTTTTGGAGATGTCAAACCTAAAACCGAAACTAGCACAGATGATAAAGTGAGCAACCTTGAGGGTCTGGGGGAGACAAATGTATTTGCGCGATTAGGCAAAGGCACTAAGCGCAAGGATGACCCAGGTGTCCCCACCACTGGTCCAGAGAAGCCTGTCACAGAGGAGGAGGTTCCAGTAGATGCAGAGTCACCTAGACATCCCCCAAAGAGGCCCCTAATGAGGTCCCGCGCCCCACTAGGGGGCTTATTCGGTCGGGCACTGAGTGATCTTCGTCGAGATGGCCCTAACCCACCGAGGCGTGAGGCCATGAAGGAGACTCAGCAGCAAGCAGCGACGTGGGAGGAGACAGAGAGGGAGGAGGTCCAAGCTAAGACCGACGACAGACCTGCTACACCACCCAAACAAACACTGACCAGGGACATGCCAGAAAAAGCTGAAGAATCAGGTGAGTCATACTAATCACTTATCACAAATCACGCTATAAACTTATTTTGAACAGTGAAAAGTAGCTCTGCATTATAAAAATCACTCTTACATGTGCCTGAATGAATTGTCAAATTAACCTTTAATTGATGGTTTGAGCGATGTTTGTTTTTTATACATTTATTGATGACATAAAATCATCACATGTAGAATTACTCAACACTGTTGGTGAAGCAATTTTCAAGTCCTCCTCACCAGATATTCTGTTTATTACTTGTGATTATATTCATGTGTCAAAGAAAAAATTAAAACCAATTTGTTGGGGTGCAGCACAAAATATACAATAGATCCATTTCTTTCCCTTGTACCTTTTTTCAAACCAAGCAGAATAGATTTTAGTGCACCTCTTTAACTAGTAGATTGTGTCTTGATTGTTCACCCGTCTTTGCTCTCCAGATGCAGCAAAACCTCCAGATCAGAAACTTGAAACCCCACCACCTGCTAAACGTGGCGTACGCAGGGAGAGCTCAGATAGTCTGAGTGGCATGTCTCCCACCGACTGCACCTCCATCATGTGCAGGAATGTTCCTCACAGCCTCAACAAGAAGGATGTGATTGAGAAGCACTTTGCTCGTTTCGGCAGAGTCCAAAGGGTCATCTGCCGGCCTCCCAAGAACATGGCCATAGTACACTTTGAAGACCATGTGAGTTCACTGTATGTTCCTGAGCCCCATTAAAGCAAGTTCGCCACACTATTTTGAGTAGCAGATAATGACCACCGATCTGGTTATCAACTAGCTTTGTTTTGTCAGCACACATCTTTCTTTTCTTGGGTTCCCTTTCTTAGACTTTGCAGGTTATTCTGGTCTGGTTAGTCAGTTTAAAGCCAGGGATAACTCTATAGCTTATCTAGCTAACCCACTAATCTTGGTTTGTGAGACAGGCCAAAGATGATGATGAGACGTTTTCAGTATGATAACAATTATTTTATTTTGCTTCCTGCGAGTGTGAACTGTTTTTGTCTTTCAGACTTCAGCAGCCCGCGCGAAGAAGAAAGGCAAAGTCCTGCAACGAAATGAACTCCTTCTGTTGTGGCAGAGAAAGAGGCAGAGTAAGTCGGATGATTTTTTTAAAAAAAAAGCTAAATTGATATAGAAATAATTCCTACTGTCTTGATATTACTGTTTGCTAGTTAGTCCAGAGCAGTTTCTTCATATTTACCTGTTTCCTCGCAGCGTGTTATTATATTGATTCCGACTTTTTGATGAAGTATGAAAGTATGACAAGTTTTTTTTTTTGCGTTAGGTCCAGGTGACAAAGCAAGTAGACCTGCAGCAAGAACAGAGGAGGTAGAGGCAGAAAATCAGGAGGACACCGAGTCTAAGACAGCTTCCTCCCCGCTCAGAAGACCTGGACTGAGAGCTCCTGCAGTCAGCAGCATGGCCACCTTCAGCCGCAGGTAACACAGCACCTGAAACAGTCTTTGCTGTTATTACAGTGTTTTAGATTTAACTTTAGTTTCAATGCTTTAATCTAAAAAGAAAAATTTTGTTAGCGCTATATCAGTCTTACAAGTGTCTTTCTATGTGTCAGTTCTCCAGTGAAGAGGTCGTCACTGGCCAAGTCGCTGCAGTTTGACGCTGAACCTCAGAAAGAGAGCAGCTCAGAGGCCCAGAGCTCAGAGCGTCCAGTCCCCTCCTCCCTCCTCCACCTCATTGGCCAGGTGGCTGAGACAGCTGAGGACAAGTACCGCCTTCTGGAGCAGCGAGACAAGGTCCTGCGTCAAGGTTAGGCCCCCCCCCCCACCAATCCATCACCGGCGTTAACATGACTGAAACATCAGTCGTTGGATTTACATTAGGGATTTTAACGTTTGGCATGATACATCTGCACAGGTCGGCCCAAGAGGACGGACCTGGACCTGTCTAAGGTGTTTGTGGGGACGTGTCCTGACATGTGTCCAGAGAAGGAGAGGTTCATGAGGGAAACACGGAAGCAGCTGAGCATATTTGAGGTCATCCCAGATACTGAGATGGTAATGTCTTTACATCTTCTACTTTCAGACTGAAGACTGTTGGTTATTTTGGTGCATCTGCATTCAAATATATTTGTTGAATAAGATCACATTCGGCCTCCATCTGTCCCGGACTAGGTGGATCACACAGCAGCCATCAAGGAGTACAGTCGCTCATCAGCCGACCAAGAGGAGCCCCTGCCCCACGACTTGCGCCCCCTGCCTGTGCTCAGCATGACGATGGACTATCTTGTGACCCGGATCATGGACCAAGGTCATGACAACTACCGGGACTGGTATGACTTCGTCTGGAACAGAACCCGCGGAATCCGCAAGGTGAGCGTCCTGTACCATTATCTGAAATGCCGTCAATACTGCCTGAAAAGCCTCACTTGGTATTGGTGAGTACATGACGCATGTGTTGTAGACTGATTTCAAACCCCAGCCCTTCGTTTATCGCACCAACAGGACATCATACAGCAGCATCTGTGCTGTCCAGACACGGTGACGCTGATAGAGAAGTGCACACGCTTCCACGTGCACTGCGCTCACCACCTTTGTGAGGAGCGTACCTCATCGTTCGACGCCAAGATCAACAACGAGAACATGACCAAGTGCCTACAGAGTCTCAAAGAAATGTACCAGGACCTGGCCATGGAGCAGACCTACTGCCCCCGGGAGGCAGAGTTTCGCCTGTACAACGTGCTGCTGAAACTCAATGACGGAGACATCCTGCGGTCAGTCCACTCACACACACATGACTTATTAAATATGGTTGCTCATGTATGTTTTTCCACTTTGATTATTTTATACATCTGAAGAAAAAAAGCACGTCCTCACACATCATGTCCTCACAGTGAGGTGCAGCAGTTCCGTGAGGAGGTTCGCAATTCCCCTGAGGTGAAGTTCGCCGTGCAAGCGTTCGCCGCGGTCAACAGCAACAACTTTGTGCGCTTCTTCAAGCTGGTGAAAGGAGCATCTTACCTCGCCAGCTGCCTCCTGCACAGATACTTCAATCAGGTTAGAAACTGTTTCCTTTATGAATGGATGAGACTGAGGAAACCTGGAATTTTCCCCTAATTTTGGACGTCATTTTTGAAATTGTTGCATGATAGAGGAGGTCCAGACAAACATCTGTGTGTGTGTGTGTGTGTGTGTCTATGCAGGTCAGAGCTAAGGCCCTGAAGACCTTGAACCTGGCTCACACTGTGGGTCCTCGATCAACTGCGTTTCCACTGGAGGACATCGTTCGGATGTTAATGTTCCGCAACGCTGAAGAGGCATCTGACTTCATCCAGCAGTACGGCCTCAATGTCAACGATGAGTGAGTGTCCACTCTTAGCCTGACAGACGCAAAGACATAACCTCCATGCCGGGGTTAACGATCACTGACTCAAAGTTTGTATAAATGTTCAACGAAAGTTAAACTAAACATTGTTCACAGTGTGGTTGAGCTGAGTCGGATCACCTACCAGGAGCCAGACCCGCCTCCGTCCCAGAAGAAGTCGGAGGTCATCCTGGCAAAGAAAACAGTGCTGATTGGAGAGGTGGTGAACGGCGGACCCCTCCCCGCCCCCCCACAGCACACCACTGTCTGCAGCTTCGACTCCCAGAACAAGTACCGAGGAGAAGGACCACTAGCCGAGCCGGCACCGAGCCAGTTCAGAGGTACTCACTCTGTTTCACTGATGCTGACCCAAGCAAAACATTTTCATTTCTACATTTAAATTAGTCAGAACAGCATGTTTTTTTTACTTTTCATTCGCTGCCAGAGGATTTACAAAAGACAATTACAGATGCTTGAAGTTACTTCTAGTTTCAAAGGGTAGATTCATAATCAAGATAGACGTCTCTATTATCCAAAGTCCTTCTACCTTCTCAGTGTGACTTTGCCCAATTAGATCACAATTAAAGACAGAAGAAATGAAATGTCTCTTTGTTGTCTCAGCTATTGCTCCCAAGATGGAGGCTATGCCACCACCCAGCCTGATGACACAGGTCGTGCCAACTGTGCCAGATGAGACCGGAGAGATCATCGAGTCGTATCACAGCCCGGCACGCCCAGCAGACACTCAGCAGTTGTTTCAGCCGATACCTCAACCTCAGCCGGTCAAACCTCCGTCACCTCCACCCAAACCGGTGTACAGCAACGAGGTGAGCAAGATCCCTCAAACCAACTTAGATGGCCCACTTGGACTGCTTATGTTTTCCCTGTGCATGTCAGTAACTGTGTTGTTTGTGCTCCCTCCTGCAGGACGTTATGGCCGTACTGGACTGTGTGATTGAGGAGGTGGTTGAAGCAGGAGTGAGGGAGGTTGCCCACGCTGGCGCCAGCTACGCCACAACAGCTCTTGTGTAAGTTCAAATGCTTCTTGTGCACGATGCGATGAAGTCATGTTTAATGTCACTTCCTTACAGTTCCCATTAAGATATTTGATTACAGTGTGTAGAAGCAGCGGTGGTCTGAACACCCCACTGATGTTTAATACTACGATGACCAACTTCCTGTGTTTTTTACTCTTGGTTCTGCAGGGAGAGCAGCGTGCAGGCGGAGTCCCTGGTGACTGAGGTGGTGGGACAGATGCTGCAGGAGATGTCTTCCACTGAGATCAAGCTGGAACAGGAGCGTGTTGCCGAAGAGAAACGCAAGCTTGAAGAAGCCAGGTTGGTTCACTGACAGTTAAGAGACCTGGCCTGGATAAGAAATAGGAAAATTTTAAATATATCAGTTACAAAAAATGTGAAATCCACGTTGTGCATCCATATTTACCTCGACTCACCAACATTTCCTTCTCCATGTGTGTCGCCGTCAGGAGGAGGCAGGAGCACGAGGCCTTCCTGGTTCAGTACAGCTTCTCTCTCTGCAGCGAGATCATCCATGAAGTTTTAAACGAGAGCGTCAAGGAGACGGCCGCCTCTGAGATCCAGTAAGACTTCTGAACTGAACCAAATTGTGTGGTTTGATATTAGCTTATATTGCAAACAACTCAAATGAGAATGATGATGAAGTGCTTGACTTGAAGAGGAATGTTCAGAAGTTTAATGTGTTTGATTCCGCACACTGAATCGTGTCTTTTGCTTTTGTTTTTTGTTCCTTTCTCAGGCTGGCAGTGAACGAGAAAGCAGACTGTGTGGCTAAATGCACAGAGCAGGTTTGTACCAGTCTAGTCGAGGAGACGCTGAGCGCAGACATCGCTCTGTTGGTCGAAGACATTCTTGAAGATGAGCTGCAACGCATCCACAAGTACATCAACAGGTAAGAAATGGAGAACATGTGGAAATCAGAGACATATTCAGACATTCACGTGACTCTAAACACTGTGATGAAACCCATTAGTTTTACTGAGACACCAGTGTGACAGGTTAAATATCCTTTTCGCAGCGGCTGCAGTTATCAGACATTTGAATTTACGAGATGATTTTAGCCAAATTGAGAATAATGAATATGTTGCCTTTTTCTTAAACAAGCATTTCAGGTGTGTTCAAAGGTAATTGGAATATAGAGCTGCAAGGTACCTGCAAGTTTATAGTGAAAAGACAGTGAAATTAAAAGAGACCTCACTTTCAAAAATGACTTTGAGGACTACACTTTATAAAACTGAATTAAGACTTTATCTGTTGGTGTAATGTCTCCTGTGTACCACCAGGTGGCGCAGTGTGGTGGCGGTGCGTCGGCAGCTGAAGAGACAGATGAGAGGTTTCCCTGCAGCTCCTTGTTGTGTGGATCCTCGATTCAAACTGAAGGCTCTGGCTCCCAGCGCCCCCGCGCAGCCCTCCATGGCAGATCTGGCACGTGGTCTGGTCAACCTGGGGAACGCCGGCACCTTGGCCCTCTCCAGCACCCGGTGTGTTACTCTGGATTTTGGCTCCCCTGTTTTATTCTTTTACTGTGTTATGTTAATCCTGCAACTCTATGGAAACAGCACACTCATGGTTGGAGGAAGAGAGAGTGCTCATAGATAAATCACAAATGAGGAAATGCACAAGTTGAATATCTCTAACAATTTATTTTACATAAATATGAAAAATCCAGAATCGATATATGCAAACATTTTGTTTTCAAAATATGAATAATGGAAGCTTGTTTTGTTCGACATTTTGCAGCATGTCATCGATGACTAAAGCTCTTTTGTCCCTTTACTGCTCCAGTAACATGTTCTGATATTTTGCTCAGGTTATTGAAAGTGAGACGAGAAGTGATCCACCAGATGAGAGTCCACTACTTCTACCAGCGGCTGCTCGAGTAAGTCATGATTATGTTTCTGCAGTCAGTGATCAGAGACACACAGCAGCACTTTGACCTCCTTTTGTTCTTTCTCTCAGTGAGACAGTGTGGGCGCCACTCGACCTGCCGGCACTGGTGACGGAAAACATCTCCAACCCGCCTGACAGAATCTTCTGGAAAGCTGTTCTCCTCTTACCGAGCGATGACGACAGTGTGTCCAGCCTGGCAGACAGGCAAGCAAAACAAAAGGGCAAAAACAAGTGGATTTAGTTGACTGTCTTGTTTTCGGAGGCTCCCAGAGTTCTCTGACTCTGTCCTCTCCTGTGTGTTGTCTTCAGGATCCTGTCTGACTGGCTGGAGGTGAAGCTGGGTGGCGGTAAGGGCTCAGAGGAGAATGAAGGGCAGCTTGATGGGACACTGCAGACGCTCTGTGTCACCAACACACTCCAGGAAAAAGAACAACAGATTCACAAAGTCCACATCAGTGTCAAGGTGAGATCTGGCAATTCTTATGTTGACAAAAGTAAACAAAGCTATCTTGAGTCACTGATATTCATCTGCTTCACTATATATCTATTGAGTAGTTATTGTGATATTGATAATGATATTATAACATGGGTTCTTCTGCCCCTCAGGCGTCTCGTGGCCCGCTGACTGAAGATGGCGCTTCCAAAATGGAGGAGCTCTGTGAGCTCCATGGGACCGGAGCTCTGATCACGCTGCTCCCCGCCGCTCCCATCGCCGAGTCCGGGCAGGACGAGCAGGACGTTCCTCTGCTGTCGGCTCTGCTTCAACTCAAACAGCTGCAGCAGGCCAGCAGCTGGCACTGCCCGCTGCCTCTGGTCATTCTGGTGCCAGGGCCCGACGGTGGTGCCGGTGTTACACAGAAACTTGAAGAAGGTAATTAATAAGAGCAACAATTACATTATTGTTTTCCTTGTGAGTATATATTAGTTACTGATGTTGTTGATGTTGAGCTGTTCCTGTCATGTGTCTCTCAGCGCTGATGCTGCACACTCTGGTGAAGGAAGGCCTGATATCAGAGTACACATTCCTCTTCATACCAGAGACCACAAGTGACCTCCAGGGATCCAAACAGGTACTGAACATACACACAGAACCACCACAGAAAAACACACCAGAAGGCAAACATATTCCAACAAAATATCCAGGAATATTTTGCTTGTTAGCTGCTAAAGACTCAGCAGTTAGTCCCTAAAAGTACTGATGAGACAGATGTGACTGAACCAAAACAATGAGTTTGAACCCTGTAAAACCAAAACAAAGAGCTGAAAGATGCTATAATGCCCGTACAACTGAGAGGAGCAAGATGATAATTCTGCTTATGTGGGTCTTCAGCAAATGCAGGAATGTTGTCAGCAAAAGCAAATACAACAATTTTGCGTGAAGTATTTTCTGATCATGAGGTTATACAGATAAAAGTTCACCTGCTAACCACCTGCTCATTTATTCTTAATGCATGTGGCAACTTTTGTCACAAAGGTGAGTCTCTTAAATCTGTCCAGAGTAAACCCTCGTCCAAAACAAATCAATAAAGGATCTCTGAAAAAAAAATAAACCGAACATCTTTGATGCTGATCGAGCAACCTGATACCTGATACTAATTGTTTGATAGTTTTGACAGTTTCTTCTCTTCTTGATGGCTGATAAACGTTATCTAAAGTCTCTCCTCACTGTCTCCTTGTGTCTCTAGCTGAGTCAGGCTCTGCGTTGGCTGCTGGCTCGCGGCCCACCTCCCTTCCCCCTCTCCTGTCAGACCCTAGTGCAGCTCATAGAGGCCGCTTTGAGTCGTGAGTTCAGTCCCAGAGTTTACGCTCACCGCCAGGAGCGGGCCGCTGCATGTCTTCCTCCTGAGGACCCTGCGCCTGTCATCCAGCTGTACAACGCTGTCCTCGCTCACATTGCTGACAAAGTAACATCTCCGGAGCTCAGCAGACTCTCGTGGCCACCAGGCGAGTTCTACCTGCCTGATACCCGGGACTTTGTCCCTCAGCAGGGCTGGAACTCGGTTCAGCACCTTGCCTGGCTGCGCAAAGCTATCCTCAGCCTGCAGCTGCCACTGTGGGAGCTTTCTAACACAGGTCAGTGACTGAGATTCAGTTTTTTTTTTCTTTTTCTCTTTTCACAGCTGACATACAGGTGTGAAAAGAGACAGAAGAACCCACGTATTATTCTTCCCTCTCCCTCCTCACCTCCTGTTTTTTGCTCCTTTTCTCTCTAGACTCATGGAAAGAACTCTGCTCCTCCATCTTTCGCTACGCCGCTCAGATCCCCGTCTCACACCGCAGTCAGCCTCTTCTGATGTCACGGCTGGAAAACCTTCTACAAAGGGTCCGGTTAAAGACTCAGCGTACCCGAGTGCCTGGATCCAAGACAACCGTGAGCACCTGGGGCGACGAAGATGACGCCACGAGTCCGGCCTTCAGTCGAATTCCTTGGGACGATGTTTTGGTGATTTGCATCGACCACAAGCTGAAGGACTGGCAGATCCCTGAGCCACCTGTCTGTGAAGGTGAAGGTTGCTTACAGTGATTTAGAATAAGAACCAGTGCACATTTTCTGTATGAACCTGATGATGTATGTCCTACAAAATGTAATTATTTGTTCGTTTTTTGGTTAAGATGCTGTGACAGAAGACGGGGAGATCCTGGTTTACTTCCCCACAGAGTCGTTGAAGGGTTTTGAACCACCTGAGAAGTGGACCCGGGCCATCAGACAAACCCACAGAGAGAAGCAGCAGGAGAAGGAAGGGTAAGAAACTCCGAAACTTTGAATGAGCCATTAATAAAGGCGCTAATAGCTTTCTAAGAACAAATCGTCACATTCTCGCGACCGTGCAGCTAAACGTTCATTGACTCTCCCTCCTCCATCCTCAGGGCGAGTGCAGCTGCCTGTGCCGCGCCCACCGGTCTGTCCCTGAGACAGAGGTTGTTCCACAGTGTGCTGGAGCCACTGGAAGCCCCGACAGCCCCGCTGGACATCACACACACTCCCACAACTCAAGAGCTACTGGCCCACAGAGTCCTCCGGGGCTTAGAGGAGGAGAAGGCTGAGAGCAAAAGGTAAAGCTGGAGCTTTATAGAGATGTTTATGAATGTTAAATTAATAACTTCAGCGAAAAGGGGGTGTCAGTTTTGAAACTTTAACCCTGCCAAATTGTGAGTGTTTGAAAGGAAAAACAAAAACTAAATTTTAACGACAACACAGCCAGCTCACCAGTAGCCACACACAAAAAGAATTGTTGGGACTGCAGTTATCGACAAAAATATGGATGATATGCGTGTGTCTGCTGTCTACAGGAGCATGGAGCAGCTCAAGCGTTGGCTGGACGGTGACCCTGTGGACCATTTGTCCACTCCGCTCTTCATTCCATCCTCCACTCTGTTGTCCATGCCCACAACAATAGCTCATGCACCCACAGCCAAGACGAGGGATGCAGCTCTCACTCAGGTATGATGTGTCCTCTCACCTCCATCACTGCTTCTAGGACGAGTTATGACCCCTTTAAGCATCCATTCGAGGTGATAGAAATAGCGAAGGTGGTAGGTTTGGTCAAGTTTTGGTAAGATAAATAGACTTGGGTTTTAATATAAGCTATCAATTGTATCTGTGACTGCAAATGACATGATCCATCAACAATATCACTTTAAATGTTACTATAATGAGTTTCAGATATCATTAATTTTCATTGTTGTGCTTTCCAGGAGCCGAAGCCTGATGATCTGTCGGACGGAGCAGACTGGCCTCGAGCCGGGC
Organism: Diplodus sargus; assembly: GCA_903131615.1. NCBI lineage: Eukaryota > Metazoa > Chordata > Actinopteri > Spariformes > Sparidae > Diplodus > Diplodus sargus. The sequence goes on from CAEMYA010000455.1 coordinate 2,569,613, forward strand.
CTGTGTCTATGGCATGGAGACTGAAGGAGCTGGAGCGACAGATTTTGGCGAGTCAAGAGGAAGAACTGGCCTGCAGGCTGAAGCTGAGTGGTCTGCTGAGCATCGTGGATGACTGATGAACTAATGGAGGAAAACATTTTTAACAACCAACTCAAACAAACTGTCTTTCAATCAAACCATGACTTTTTCTTCTTTTAGTTTGGTGAAGTCAAATTCACTGATGGCAAAAGTGTGTGTGTGTGTGTGTGTGTGTGTGTGTGTGAGATAAATAAAGCGTCTAACATTAGTGTTTGTTTTTGCACAAACCTGATGAGATGCTGATTTTTTCAGTGTGTTAAAATCTAGAATCTAGAATCTAGTCCTGTTTGCCTTTAACACATTGAACTACTTGGATTGTATTTGTTTCATCAGACACTGTCTATGGAATAATTCCTGTGTTGTTTGAACCTATTTTTGTACTGTTGTGAAATTGTATATTAGCTAATAAAATTATTATTTCTATGTAAACCTCCCATTAAGTCAATTTGTTATTCATCGGCGCACTCTGGACTCCTACATTAGACACGCCTCTATCTCTGGCCAACTGGACCAAGTGGACAGTAGAGCTGCAATACGATCAATACTCTCCTCAAAGCATTACAATTCCTATGTCCTAAGTGTTGCATTAAAAATCTTGAGGGAAAAAATGTATACGAACTGAATATAAATCAGTATTATATATTAAATCATTAGACTGTTACTCATGCGTTAATGTAAAAGCAGGACTTTACTGTTGCAGTTGAGGTGGAACTCATTTGATTATGATTATTATGGATTAAACTTCTGATAACACCCAAAGTGGAACCTGCAGATGGGCAGCATCACATCCTCCATCCTGACTCTCAGGACTCTATACTCAGCACTTTCCGTTACTCCCACAGCTCCAACACCATCATCATGTTTGCATGATGACACAACTTCCTATACATACATCTTTTCCTGCTTCTACCCAGTTTAAATGTTTTATGTTTCATGATGACCATGAAGCTGATTGCAGAATTCATTTTTGGACATTGAAGCTTAGCAATGAACTCAACAGATGACGTTATAGGGAGAAATAATATAAGTATTCACAGATGGAGCTTCTTAGGAGGTAGAGCGGGTCATCCACTAATTGGCAGGTTTCTGGTGCGACTCCTGGATCCCCCGGCTGTACGCTGTAGTAACTTCGGACAAGATACTGCACCCCAGATTACTCCAGCTGACGGCTCTGAGCGTGGGATGCTAGGACTGCAGTATCACACTTGAAGAGCTTAGTTCACTGCGAGGACTCTCAGTGTTACTCAACCTGTAATTATGAAAAGGGGAAACAAGGAGCCAAATATTAAAAGTGACATTTCTGTTTCCTTTCATAATTCAAAGGGAGGTAAACATTTCCTTTTGCAAGCTGGATGTGTAGCAATGTTATGGTAATTTCAATAGAAAAGGGCAGAGATTATGATAACACCATGTTTCACTGGCACTGTAAAAAGAGGATGCTGTTTGTGTGTTGAAATGTGATGTTTATTATTTAGACTTGCAATCTATGGACCTCTGCAGTGATGGAGGCTCTGATGAATTTCCAAAAGATCTGATGTTAACTGCCTTTCAACAGCTCAAGTTCTTTGACATCCTCCCAGACCCATTCTTTATTTACTGTATGTTTACATTAGGCCATTGACATTGACATTTACACGGACAAGGACACTGTCAGAGACTCGACAGAGCCATGGACATAACACAAATTTCAACATGTTTTCAATGCAGGATTTCACTTACAACACAAGTATTTTTACATAGTAGTATTAGTACTTTTACTTAAGTAAAGGCTCTGGGTACTTCCTCCACCACTGCTCTGTGGCTTCCTATAAAAGCAGAGCCGGTTCACTACTGTCTGTCGATCCTCACTCCAGCACTCAGTAAGTCCACACCAGCAGCATTCTGGGGCACAATTACCATAACGTGTGTGTGTGTGCGTGCGTGCGTGCGTGCGTGCAGTTCAATCTGCATTTTTGTAAAAAAAAAAAAAAAGAGGGGGGGGTTCTCCAATTAAAATGGTGTTTACTTGCATTTTTCATTTCAGGGGTTGGATCTGATCTGAAATTCCAAAATGTTTTCCTATAACGTCATTAATGCAGGTAAACTAATTCAGTTGTTGCAACTGTCTTTTCTTCTCTTTTGCTGAAACCCCATCCTTGTCCTTTTTGTCAAACATTCTTTTACATTTTAAGGAGCAAGTTGACATCGAGTTTGTATGAACTGAAATAGAAAATGATGAGCCACACCCCTTTTGTTTGACTAGGAACCCAAGCAGTATTTCCTGGAGGGTACCCAGGAGGATTCCCAGGAGGATTTCCAGGAGGATTTCCAGGAGGAAACCAAGGTGGATACCCAGGAGGAGGAAACCAAGGAGGGTACCCAGGAGGATATCCAGGAGGAAACCAAGGAAGCTACCCAGGAGGACACCAAGGAGGTTACCCAGGAGGAAACCAAGGAGGGTACCCAGGAGGAAACCAAGGAGGCTACCCAGGTAGACCTGGCGAGCCCCAAACAAGGCCCCCTTACCCTTGTGATCCATGCCAACCTGAACCCTGGGACCCATGCTATTCTTCAGCCTGGTACCCGTGCCAACCTGAACCCTGCGACCCATGCCGACCTGAACCCTGGGACCCATGCTATTCTTCAGCCTGGTACCCGTGCCAACCTGAACCCTACGACCCATGCCAACCTGAGCCCTGGGACCATTGCTATTCTTCAGCCTGTGACCCATGTGAAGAGTTTGGCGGAAATGGTTGTTGGGCTTAGTTGGAAGTTTTCCCTGCCGTGTTAGGATCCTGAGCAGCAAGGGTAAGATCCAGTTAATTTGTTGATAAATTTAAAGTGCAAATCATTGAGTCTTTGTCATATCAAAGTAAATACACTGACAATAACTAACAGTAACATTTTGTTGGTACAGTTACAGATTATTAACAAATCATGTTCTGAAATAAAATTAAAATAAATTCTTTCTAATCCTTCTTTCTAGCTCCTGCAGCCACGACCCAGACTAGATGACCATGTCCTGATAAGAAGAGAAACAAAAAGGTTGCCACCTGGAAACCTTCATCCTCCTTTGTTTTATAAAATAAATCAATTTGATCACCCAAATATTAAAGCATGATTTTCATATAACACACTGTAAGCTTTTGATGTATTACGCAGTCGTCATAATTGTTCCCTTTTGATTTACAACATTAAACTGTTCTCTGTTCATTCATAAAGCCATCTCTACAACACCCTGTCTCTTCTTGTCTTTTCTTTTCTTTTTTTTTTTTTAAACATAAACTAAATCAGATATATTTTATTTAATTACCTAAAGAGAAAACTGCGTTATGTTTCGGTTGCTCCGTCTGTCTAGAATAGAAATGTAAAAGTATTGAGAAATTGTAAGAAAATATAAACTCGAGAAGATAGTAACCATAAACATGTAAAATATGTATGCATTATAGCAACAGATAACTATATGTATATATATATGTATATATAAATGGACAGAAACATGGAAATTTGGATTCAAACACTGGGGGCAGCTGTGGCTCAGGGGTAGAGCCAGAGTCTTGTTAACGGAAGGTCGCTGGTTTGATTCCCCTCCTGATGTGCTGGTTGGCACTTTGCATGGCAGCCACTGCCATCAGTGTATGTATGTATGAGTGTTAATATCACATTGACTTGAAAATAGACCAGAACCCAGACAGAGACATGGATGTGGACACTGACAAGAGCTAATAACAGGCACAGACACGAAACACAGATTTGGACACAAACAGATAAGGTTGAGTTAAGTAAAGACTCTAAATACTTCCTCTCCACCGCTGCACTGTGTCTTCCTATAAAGGCAGAGCCAGTTCGCTGCAGTCTGTGGATGTGAACACCAGTAGTAGCTTCCTGGGCATAATTATCATAAGGTTAGTGTGTGTGTGTGTGTGTGTGTGTGTGTGTGTGTGTGTGTGTGTGTGTGTGTGTTTTAAATCTGCTTAAATTTGCATTTTGTGAATATGTTTACAAACAAAGGCCTTTGTTTGCTTCTTTCATTTCAGTTTGGATCTAATCAGAAATTCTATTAATGTTTGGCTATAACATCCAAGGAGGAAACTCTCCAATGTTTGGCAATGACATCAGGAACATGGGTAACAACTCACTTGTTGCTGTCTTTTGTTCATTCTCTGTATTTTCTTCACTTTTACTAAAACCCCATCCTCGTTCTTATTGTCTTATTGTCACATTCTTTAAAGTCTTAAGAAACAACAACTGAAATCTGAAATAGAAGCTGATGAACCCTTCTTCCTTTGTTATAATAGGAATCCAGTATGCCCTTGTCTGTAAACCTCAGCCAATGCCAGGAGGAAACCCAGGAGTAAGCCCAGGAGGATACCCAGGTGGACATCCAGGAGGATACCCAGGAGGACACCCAGGAGTAAAACCAGGAGTATACCCGGGAGGATACTCAGTTGGACACCCAGGAATGCCGGGAGGAATCCCAGGAGGAATGCCGGGAGGAATCCCAGGAGGAATGCCAGGAGGTATCCCAGGAGAAATGCCAGGAGGAAACCCAGGAGGAATGCCAGGAGGTATCCCAAGAGAAATGCCAGGAGGAATGCCAGGAGGTATCCCAGGAGGAATGCCGGGAGGAATGCCAGGAGGCAACCCGGGGGAAGTGTCGGGAGGAATACCGGGTGGCAACCCGGGGGGAGTCCCGGGAGGAATGCCAGGAGGAAACCCAGGAAGAATGCCGGAAGGAATGCCAGGAGGAATGCCAGAGGGAAACCCGGGAGGAATCCCGGGAAGAATGCCAGGAGGAAACGCAGGTGGAATGCCGGGAGGAATGCCGGAAGGAATCCCAGGAGGAATGCCAGGAGGAATCCCGGGAGGAATGCCAGGAATGCCAGGAGTAAACCCGGGGGGAGGCCCGGGAGGCAACCCGGGGGGAGTCCCGAGAGTAATCCCAGGAGGCAACCTAGGGGGAGTCCCGGGAGGCATCCCGGAAGGCAAGCCGGGGGGAGTCCCGGGAAGAATCCCAGGAGGAAACCCAGGTGGAATGCCGGGAGGATTCCCAGGAGGAATGCCAGAAGGAATCCCGGGAGGCATCCCGGAAGGAAAGCCGGGGGGAGTCCCGGGAAGAATGCCAGGAGGAAACCCAGGTGGAATGCCGGGAGGAATTCCAGGAGGAATGCCAGGAGGAATCCCGGGAGGAATGCCAGGAATGCCGGGAGGAAACCCTGGGGGAGAGCTGGGAGGCAACCCGGGGGGAGTCTCAGGAGTAATCCCAGGAGGCAACCTGGGGGGAGTCCCGGGGGGAAACCAGGGGGGAATCCCAGGAGGAAACCCGGGAGGAGTCCCATGGCCTGCCCAACCAAGCCCTCCTGCAACCGGAATTTGTGGAGTGATGGCTGGGCCTGATTGGGTTTGGCTGTTGCCTTGTTAAGATCCTGAACAGCAATGGTGAGAGCCAGTCAATTTATTTTTAAATGAAAAGTCCAAACCATCCAATTCTTATGTACAACCAAAGTAAATACTGTTCAACACTCCAATGATAATCAGTAATCGTTACATTTAATTAATTAAATTAATTATTTAGTTAATTAATTTCACTTGTGCAATAAATCAAATTGTTAGTTAAATACAATCAGAAACAGTTTATTCACAAATCAAATTCTTGAAATAACTACTTAATTATAATCTTATTTTCAGGTTCTTTTTTTAAATTAGGCAATACACTCACTTGCCAGTTTGTTTGATTCAAGTGTTAAAACTAACACAAGTTTTCACCAATGTCCTCACGACATGAAGACTATAATGTTCAGCTTAACAAAAACTTTAAGTAATAGACTTATTGACATGTCTTTGGTAATATTTGACTCTGCTCTCATCCTCAAACAGCTCCTGCAGCAGTGCCTCTGACGAGATGAAGACGTCGGAATGGGAGGAGAAACAAGACAGATGACCCGCTCAAAATCCTGCTTCCTTAAATGATCATCAGTTCATTTGACCACCCAGATTTTGAAGCATGTGTTTTGTGTGACACACATGAATTAGACACAGATCCAAATTGTTATCTTGTGATTAACAGCATTAAACTACTTTCTGTTCATTAACAAAGCAAATCATCTCTTTATTCTTTTTACCTCACTGACAAAATTTGCTAATGGATTAAATATTGAAATCCTTCATGAAGCAAAATTGACATGCTGGTTCAAACTTCTCAAGAGTGACAGTTTGTCTTGTTTTGACAGTTTTCTGTTTCATATTATTGTAAATTGAACATCTTGGGTATTTTGCTTCTTGTTTAACTCAACTAAACTCTCTAGACATCACCTTGGACTCCATAAACGAAATGAGAAATTTTAATGTTTTTCTGATATGATAAAATAATGATAGTTTCAGCTATGACCTTTAATTATATCCACATTTATCTTCAATGGAGCTACTGTTTAGTGATAGATAATTGATCACATTGTAAGACAATTAACAAAAATGAATGAAATGTCAGTAAACAGATTTCTTGGCAATTGTTTTCATAATTAAAGCATCACTTGGGTTTATGTTAATTTACCAGCATTGTAAAAGAGTTTAAATTCACTGTGAGGACTTGCAGTGTCACTCAACTTGCAAATATAAAAGAAAGCAAAGGGGTGGGAACGCTATCTTGTTCCACTCTGGAAAGCACAAAATAGGAGCAAATAAAGTGCTTTACATAAAGAGTCTAAAAAGAAAATAAAGAGCTGGATACATTAATTGGCAAAATAGATTTCAGGCTTGCCAAGACTTGCATCCACCTGATTTTTTCAATCACAATCACATATAAGATTCTCAAGGTTGAGTCAAAACATCCCAGAAAATGAGTTGGTGACAGCATTTATAGTGTTTCCCCCTAAAGATTCTTGAGAGGATCCTCCAAACTAACAGCACTAAAGATATGTGGCATTCAAAAACACGTGTCACATAATCAGGAGTGCCCCCATCATATGTGAGGTCGTGTTACTGGATGAGCAATATAGGCCAGAGGACTGGCCACGTCAGTATCCACAGCAGATGTGAGAATGAAAGTATGTAAAGTCGCCGGTCCTGATAACATCCCTGACCGTGTACTGAAAACATGCCAATCTGCTGATTTTCTAACTTTTATTTTTATTATATCTCTCTCACAGGAGATTGTCCCCACCTGCTTTAAGAAACAGGTCCTCCAGTCCTCCTTAGTGTTATTCAACCTGCAAATAACATAATATTTCTTTTTCTTTTTAACATTCAAACTTTTTTTTTCACTCGGGATATGAGAGGTCCTCCAGTCCTCAGTGTTATTCAACCTGCAAATATGAAAAAAGGAAACAATGTTTTCTTTCTCCCTTTAACATTCAAACTGTGGAAACTTTTTCTTTTTCACTCTGAATATGTAGCAATGTTATGGTCATTTCTGCAGAAAAGGGTGTAAACTTAACATTTTGTTTCCCTGGTACTGTAAAAAGAGGATGCTGTTTGTGTTGTGAAATGTGATGTTTATTATTGAGACTGTGCATCTCTGTCTCCTTGACTCTCAACCCAACAACAGCTGTCATTATGACTGAATTCATTAAACCTTTGTGCAAGACTTGACTTGAAATGTGAGCCTTGACTCCAGAAGGACTTGCATAAACTCATCGAAGTTTTGACTTGAGACGCAAGGTTGACCCCTGAAAGACTTGACTTAATTTGACACTTGACTCATCAGAAGCTTGATTGAGAGTCAAAGACTGTCATTTGAGATCATCATCAAAGGCTTAGCTGAACCTCTTTGAAGGTGCAATATGTAAGAAAACATTGAAAAGTGTAATAAAATTATGATCAGGGCGTTAAGAAATAACAGTTTAACCGTATGTCATCATAAGACATCTAAGTTTTGTGTTAAACAGGTATCTCCTAAAGTTAGCATGTTAACCCTCCAAATCACATGAACAATTTAAGATGATGTGGCAGCAAGATGCAGCCTCAGTGAGTCTTTGTTTCAACTTATGTGCAGGTGCAGCCTTCAAACTGTGGAAACGAAGGAGGATACCCAGGAGGAAACCAAGGAGGGTACCCAAGAGGAAACCAAGGAGGATACACAGGAGGAAATCAAGGAGGATACCCAGGAGGAAACCAAGGAGGATTCCAAAGAGGAAACCCAGGAGGGTACCCAGGTAGACCACAACCTGCCAAGCCCGAACATAGGCCCCCTGGGCCTAGTGATCCATGCCCGCCTGACCCCTGGGACCCATGGCCAACCTGAACCCTGGGACCCATACTATTCTTCAGCCTGGGACCCATGTGGAGGGTTTGGCGGATATAGCTATTGGGCCTAGTTGGAGGTTTTCCCTGCCGTGTTAGGATCCTGAGCAGGAAGGGTAAGATCCAGTTGATTTATTGATAAATTAAAGTCCAAATCATTGAGTCTTTATCATATCAAAGTAAATACACTAACAATAACTAACAGTAACATTTTATTAGTACATTCATTCATTAATTCACTTTCAACCGCTTATCCAGATTTGGGTCGTGGGAGCAGCAGCTTCAGCAGTGAGCCCCAGACTTCCCTTTCCCCAGCCATGTCAGCTAACTCTGACTGGGGAATCCCCAGGTGCTCCCAGGCCAGAGAGGGGAGGTAATTCCTCCATCTGGTCCTGGGTCTACCCCTAGGTCTCCTCCCAGTTGGACGTGCCAGGAACACCTCCCTAGGAAGGCGCCCTGGTGGCATCCTCATCAGATGCTCGAACCACCTCAACTGGCTCATTTTCCACGTAAAGGAGCAGCGGCTCTACTCCGAGTCCCTCCCGGATGGCTGAGCTTCTCACCCTATTTCTAAGGGAGACCCCAGCCACCCTGCGGAGAAAACCCATTTCGGCTGCTTGTACCCTCAATCTCGTTCTTTCCGTCATGACCCATCGCTCATGACCATAGGTGAGGGTAGGAACGAAGATTGACCGGTAGATCGAGAGCTTTGCCTTCCGGCTCAGGTCCCTTTTTGTCACATCATCTGCAAAGAGCAGTGATGCGATCTTCAGGTCACCGACCTGTAACCCCTCCACACCACAACTGCGCCTCGAAATCCTGTCCATGTATATCACAAACAGGATTGGGGACAAGGCACAGCCCTGGCGGTGGCCAACACACACTTTGAACAAGTCCGACTTACTTCCGAGTACACACACGCAGCTCTCGCTTTGAGCATATAGGGATTGGATGGCCCTGAGAAGGGACCCCCTCACCCCATACTCCCACAGCACCTCCCAGAGAACATCACTGGGGACCCAGTCGTACGCCTTCTCGAGATCCACAAAACACATGTGGACTGGGAGATTGTACTCCCAAGCCCCCTCCATGATCCCTGCAATAGTAAAGAACTGGTCCGTTGTTCCACGACCAGGACGGAATCCACATTGTTCCTCTTCAATCTGCGGTTCGACAATCGGCCGGACCCTCCTTTCCAGCACCTTGGAGTAGACTTTCCCAGGAAGGCTGAGTAGTGTGATACCTCTGTAATTGGCACACACCCTCTGGTCCACCATCTTAGAGAGGGACTACCACACCTGTTTGCCACTCCTTCGGAATATCTACATATGTCTACAGAAGACCATCACTGCTGTTGTCCAATGGCACATGGAATTATGCTAGCACAGCTGAAAGATGTTGTAAAGCTGTTTAAAGAAGCAATAAAATTGTCCTTACAGACACTGACACATAAACGGAAACAGACATGGACATGGAAATGGACAGAAACACGGAAATTTGGACACATACATTGGGGTGGCTGTGGCTCAGAGGTAGAGCCAGCGTCTTGTTATTAAAAGGATGCTGGTTTGATTCCCCTCCTGATGTCGGCACCTTGCATGGCAGTGGATGTGGACACAGACAAGAACTAATGACAGGCATAGACATGAAAACAGATTTGGACACAGACAAAACAGTTAACACTCTGAATACTTCCTCTCCACTGCTGCCTCGTGTCTTCCTATAAAGGCAGAGCCAGTTCGCTGCAGTCTGTGGCTGCACCAGTAGAAGCTTCCTGGGCATAATTACCATAAGGTAAGTGTGTGTGTATGTGTGTCTGTGTGTGTGTGTGTGTGTGTGTGTGTGTTTGTGTGTGTTAAAACTGCTTAAATTGGCATTTTGTAAATATTTTTACAACAAAGGCCTTTGTATGCGCTTTTCTCATTTCAGGGTTTGGATCTGATCAGAAATTCTACTAATGTTCGGCTATAACATCCAAGGTGGAAGCCCAGGAGGAAACCCTGGGATGTTCGGCAGTAATGTCAGGAACATGGGTAACAACTCACTTGTTGCTGTCTTTTGTTCATTCTCAGTATTTTCTACACTTTTTAAAATCCATCCTCGTTCTTATTGTCGAACATTCTTTTAAATCTTGAGAAACAACAACTGGAATCAAGATAATACAATCTGAAATAGGAGATGATTAAACCCTACTGCTTTTGTTTGACTAGGAATCCAGTATGCCCTTGTTTGTAAACCTCAGCCAATGCCAGGAGGAACCCCAGGAGGATACCCAGGAGTAAACCCAGGAGGAAACCCTGGAGGAACACTGGGAGGAAACCCAGTCAGAATGCCGGCAGGAAACCCGGGAGGAATCCCAGGAGGAATGCCAGGAGGAGTCCCAGGAGGAATCCCAGGAGGAACCCCCGGTTTCTACCCAGGGGTAGTCCCAGGTGGAACCCCGGGAGGAGTCCCGGGGGGAACCCCCGGTTTCTACCCAGGGGTAGCCCCGGGTGGAACCCCGGGTGGAACCCCCGGAGGAACCCCCCGTTTCTACCCAGGGGTAGTCCCGGGTGGAACCCTGGGAGGAGTCCCGGGGGCAACCCCCGGTTTCTACCAAGGGGTAGTCCCGGCTGGAACCCCTGGTGGAACCCTGGGAGGAGTCCCAGGTGGAACCCCCGGTTTCTACCAAGGGGTAGTCCCGGTTGGAACCCCGGGAGGAGTCCCGGGGGGAATCCCAGGAGGAAACCCACGAGGAAACCAAGGAGGGATCCCAGGAGGAATGCCAGGAGGAAACCCGGGAGGAAACCCAGGAGGAATGCCAGGAGGAAACCTGGGAGGAAACCCAGGCGGAGTCCCATGGCCTGCCCAACCCAGCCCTCCTGCAACCAGAATTTGTGGAGTGGTGAATGGGCCTGATTGGGTTTGGCTGTCGCCTTGTTAAGATCCTGAACAGCAATGGTGAGAGCCAGTCAATTTATTTATAAATGTAAAGTCCAAATCATCCCATTCTTATTTACTACCAAAGTAAATACTGTTCAGCAGTCCAGTGATTATCAATTATTAGTTAAATACAAGCAGAAAAAGTTATTCACAAATCAATTTCTTAAAAGAAGTAATTATTGACAATCTTATTTTTAATTGTTTTTTTTTAAATCAGGCAGTACAATCAGTTGCCAGTTTGTTTGATACAAGAGCTAAAACTAACACAAAAGTTCTGCAATGTCCTCACTTCATGAAGGTTATATTGTTCAGCTTAACAAAAAACTTAATTAATAGACTTATTGACATGTCTTTGGTAATATTTGACTCTGCTGTCATCCTCAAACAGCTCCTGCAGCAGCGCCTCTGATGAGATGAAGACATCTGAATGGGAGGAGAAACAAAACGGATGACCAGCTCAAAATATTCATCCTGCTTCCTTTTATGATAATCAGTTAATTTGACCACCTCGATTTTGAAGCATGTGTTTTATGTGACACTGTGTGCTTTAATGAATTACATCCAAATTGTTCTCTTGTGATTGACAGCATTAAACTGCTTTCTGTTCATTATCAAAGCAAATCATCTCTTTATTCTTTTTAGTCAGTGGACAGATTTTTTTTTCATTAAGCATCACTCGGTATATGTTAATTTACCAGCATTGTAAAAGAGTTTAAATTCTCTGTGAGGACTCACAGTGTCACCAAACCTACAAATAAAAAAGAAAGTGAAGGGGTGGGAAAGCTATCTTGTTATACTCTGGAAAGCACAAAATATGAGCAAATAAAAGTGCTTCACATAAATAGTCTAAAAAGAAACTAAACTTGCCAAACTGTCTCCTTGGCTCTCAACCCAACTACAGCTGAAATTATGACTGATTTCTTGACTTGAAATGTGAGTCTTGACTCCAAAAAGACTTGAATAACTCTTCGAAGTCTTCACTTGAGACGCAAGGTCTGATCCCTGAAATACTTGACTGAACTTGACTCATCAGAAGCTTGATTGAGACTCAAAGATTGTTATTTGAGATCATCATTGAAGGCTAAGCTGAGACTCTTTAAGTGAGCAATGTGAAGAAAACATTGAAAAATGTAACGTAATTATTGACAGGGTGTTAAGAAATAACAGTCTAACCATATGTCATCATAAGACAAATAAGTTTTGTGTTTAACAGGTAAAGTTAGCATGTTAACCTCTGAGGCTGACGGACTTGCCGGCACGTCCAAATCATGTGAACAATTTAAGATGATGTGACAGCAAGATGTAGCCTCAGTGAGTCTTGGTTTCATCTCATGTGTAGGTGCGGCCTTTAAACTATATACAGTTATATACAGTTTTTAAATTGTGTTGATAGGCCAAGTAAAACCGGACCAACGATTAATAATGCACACCACCCTTTTTTCACGAATATTGCCATCACGTTTGGTGTGCGATGGGGGCAGGAAGAAATGGAAAAAAACTTGTTTTCACAGTAAAGACATCAAACTTTTTCCTACTCTGATTTTATGTGTTTTTTTGTGATTTCAGGTCCATTGTGTTAATACAGTATGTCAAAATGAAAAAGATAACTGTACAGTCACACATGTGAGGATGTGCTGAAAAAATGATACCAAACAAGGCAAGGTAAATAGTTTATAAGGTGAAATATAAAATCAAAAATAGTCAAAAACAGCCAATTATACCCTGGACCTCAGAGGTTAACCAGCGAGCCCTGAGCCACTTTACCCCTCAAGAGATGAGAGTCTGATACTAAACAACACCAACACTCCCCCAGTACACACCTAAAGCAGCAAACTTCAGGGCTAAGGGCCACTGACTAGGCTGTCCTACTGTATTTGACGTGCTGAGAGTGAGAAACAGCTGGTTTCTCAACTTTGATAAATACAAAGAAGAAGAAGAAATAGAAAGTTCTGCATTTTATGGGTGTTACAACACAGGTATCGACACACCCATACTCCCACTCTGTGGTCTCACCAGCAGAAATGTGTGGAAACAGTGAAAAGTCAAAGTTCAAGAGATTAATATTAAAGTTCAAGTCATTGACACTATCTGTCCACAACTAAAATTGTTTAAAACTGTTCCATTGATTTTCAAGTGCAGAAGTTCTATACCTGATGTTTATACACATTTATTAATTATGGTTGATTAACATCTCCACACTTAAGAAAAATAAAGAATCAAAATCTCCTTTACAGCGTCTGACCTGAAACTACTTGGGTGACCAGTAGATAAAAGTTCTGAGAGATTTTTTAATTAATTTTATAGCAATTTTTCAAAGTAAAAACTAAAAGCTGGCATTAGGATTTGACATCTTAAGTTAACTGAATATCTTTGAGGGTTTGAGTGTACTGGTTGTAGAAAACAAGCTATTTGGATACATCATCTCAGGGAGAAATGAAGAGGTATTTAATTGTTTGTGTATGGGCTTTTTTTTACAAACATGCACAGAAAAACGACTGAACGCCCCTTATACTGCTTTTTATTTGTTTACCTATTGTGTGTAAAAACTTTTGCTCCAGGGGAACTAAGTTTTGCATTATGCATGGTGAAGGTCTCACTTTGGGCGCTGAGTAACTGAAACGACATTTCTTAGCATTTTATAATTTTTTACAAAACATACAGTTTATTCTAGAAAAAAAAACAATAAAAAAATAATAGTTATTTGTAAAACAGTTTAATATGGCTCCACCTCAACCAACTACAGCATTTAAGTCCTCCTTTTACACCGATGCATGAATAATATCAATCTCATGATATCATAAATAATAGTATAAGAGTAACACTTTTCTGCATGGAGTACTTTTACTTTTAATACTTTAAGTGTATTTTCAATGCAGGACTTTTACTTGTAGCAGGGTATTTTTTACAGAGTGGTATTAGAACTTCTACTTAAGAAAAGGATCTACTTCCTCTTCCACTGCCTGTCCGCCCCCCTGGCTTCCTATAAAAGCAGAGCCGGGTCACTGCTGTGTCTGTGGATCTGCACTCTAGCACTCAGTAAGTTCACTAGTAGATCTCTGGACATTGATACCACAAAATGTTTGTGTACTGATATGTTGATCAGCTTGTATTTCCTTAATTAACTGTTTTTATCAGTAAGACATATCCAGCTGATCTTAATGTGGTACCTGGCTTTATGATATATTTATCACAATTGCATGATGGAATGTTTCTGAACTGTGCTACCTGTTTTCAAAAATGCTATCTTTTCTACAGCGGACTGAAGATGCTGTATAGATCCGACACAATATAGCATTTTATGTCAAGCAACTGCTTAAATCTGCATTTTTGTAAAAATATGTTTCTCATGTTAACAAGGTGTTTGTTCGTTTTGCTTCTTTCATTACAGGCTTTGGATCTGATTTGAAATTCCAAAATGTACGGCCACAACATCGCTAACTACGGTAAAGAAGTCACTCACTGTAACTGTGTTCTCATCGTTTTCCACTTTTACTTAAACCAAATCTTTTTCTTCAAAACCTACTTCTCTGAATTTAAATGAGCAAACTGACATCAGGTTTTTACAAAGAAAAAGACAAATGATGAGCTCTACACCTTTTGTTTGACTAGGAACCCAAGGGACATTCGGAGGTGGGTACCCAGGAGGAATGCCAGGAGGAAACCCAGGACGTGGACCAGATCCTTGCCAACCCCAACCCCAACCTTGCCCACCACAACCCCAACCCCAACCTTACCAACCCCAACCTTACCAACCCCAACCCCAACCCCAACCTTTCCCACCCCAACCTCAACCCAACATCGTACCCGACATTCTGAACTTTGTGTCAGACATCATTCAATCTGTTCCACGTATTCAGCCCTTTAATCCATGCGTTCCTCAGGCCTATGGTACATACATGCCTCAGCCCCAAGCTCATTGCCTTCCTGTTTGGTGCCGACCGTGTTAGGATCCTGAGCAGCAAGGTAAGATCCAGCTGATTTATTGAAAATGTAAAGTGCAAATCATTGAGTCTCTTTTTGGTACCAAAGCAATTTACAGCCCAACACTCCACTGACAATCAGTGACAGTTACATTTATGCCTCATTGATGTCCCTTCCCAGCTGTCAGTTTAGGTAAACCTTAGTTAGACAGCTAAAACTATTACACTGTAGAAACGTTATTAATAGGAAAATTGACATGTATTTAGTAAACAACAAGATGATATTTGTTTTTTCTGTCGTCCTCCAGCAGCTCGTGCAGCAGCGCCTTTGATGAGATGAACATGTCTGGATGGAAAAGGAAACAAGACCAGCTGCCGCCTGAAAATCTTCATCCTGCTTCCTTTAGTACAAATAATCATTTCGTTGGATCACCTAAATGTTAAATTCTTCTTTTTTTTCATGCAACATGCTGTGCACTTGCTGAATTAGACATAATTTGTCCTTTGTGATTTACAACATTAAACTGCATTCTTTTCATCATAAAAAGGTCATTGCTCCGTCTCTTTATTGTCATACAAATGGAATCTGGGTTACATTAGAGTTGCTCCGCCCAGAATAGAAAAGTCACAGTATAATGAAATTATAAGAAAATAATAAATTAGAGAACATAATAAATAAGAGTATGCACAAATAGAAATTTGGTGGAGGGGTTGAATCCAACCTGTGCTGCATGTCATGTCCCTCTCTCATCCGACTTTCCTGTTAACTCTTCAAGCTGTCTTGCAAATAAAGGCAATACAAAGCCTAATAAAATATTTGAAAATATATGTTTCCATTCTTTTTCTTAGAAATCTCATGCAAGAAATTGCCAAGAAACGGAATTAAAGATCTCACACAATGGTGTGGAGTATTCTGGCTATTCTGTGCCTTTTCCTGAGGCTTCTTCTGTCTTCTTTTCATGTAGAATATCCCAATAGAAAATTGTTGTCATTTTAGATGAGATTTGACAGTCCTTCTTACCCATGCGAACCTGTCAGAAAGTAATTCCTAAATAAATAGGGTCTTGCCCTTCATTCATCTTCTTTTGTGTTTGGTAAGCCAACACGATATATAACGTCAATACTCACAAAATGCACTTCACCGCCATATTGTCATGACTCTGTGTTTTCTTGTTGTGTTTTGATTTTGATATTATGCCCTTGTGTGTCTCTTCTTCAGTTCTCCTGTGTGTTTCTCCCTCTCTGTGTTTTTCCCTTTGTTACCTCACCTGTCCTTTTCCCTCCTCACTCACCTCACCTCTCCCTGATCCCCTCGTTAGTGTGTCTGTGTAGTTAGTCTTTGTTCTCCCTGCACTCCTGATCCGTTCGTTCCATCGTCTGTCAGCCTCTGTCCATCTCTTCATGATGTTCTGTAGTGTTTTCTCCAGACTCCCCTCCTGTCTCTCCCCCATTGATATGTTTTGGATTTTGCCTTTGCTTTTCTCTTGTGATTTGAACTTTGCCATTTTCTTTGCACTTTGTTTTGTTTTTAGTTGCTACTTTGGTTTTTATCCTCTCAACTAATTTTGGGTTTTTTTCTAGTCTCCTGGTTTTTGTACTTTTCATCTTGTTAAAATAAAGCTTGCTTTTGTTTTCCCCCCTATCCTGCAGATGTGTGTCTGCGTTTGGGTCCACATCTTATTATTGTATCACATATGTTTAGCTGTAAGAAGGTGACTTACTTTTTATAATACGCAGTACACAAAATAGTGGTGTTAGATATATGATTACTCCATGACAAAAACAAAAAGGCATTCCATAATAAGTCACCAAGTAGATTTCTTAGTATCACAAAACATTCATTATCATTTAATAATCATAATATATGGAAAGAGCAACCAATTATATTTTAAAAGAATATGATATATGACCACCTGCCTAATATTGTGTTGGTCCCCCTTTTGCTGCCAAAACAGCCCTGACCTGTCAAGGCATGGACTCCCCTAGACCTCTGAAGGTGTGCTGTGGTATCTGGCACCAAGATGTTAACAGTAGATCCTCTAAGTCCTGTAAACTGGGAGGTGGTATTGACTTGTTTTGGCAGTGGACAGGGTTCAGCATGGGCACCCTGACTCGTCTGCAGCCCCATATGCAACAAACTGTGATGCACCATGTATTCTCACACCTTTCTATCAGAACCAGCATTAACTTCTTCAGCAATTTGAGCAACAGTAGCTCGTCTGTTGGAGCGGACCACACGGGCCAGTCTTCGCTCCCCACTAGGGTTGTCACGATACTAAAATTTTCAACTCGATATCGATACTCAGAAAAATATTCGATACTCGATACCATTTTCGATACCACAAGGATTAAAAAAAGACCCCAAAATCTAAAAGAAATATTTTTGTTAACAAGAAAAATGCAAAAATAACCTCTGTTACAACATGTAACAATTAACAGAACCACACATTAAATATTTATAATAAAAAACAGTTGTGCAAAAAGAAACTGCAACTCTGGTAACAAGTTTCAGGTCTAAGGTAATGCAAAAATAATCAGTATCGATACTTTTGAAAATGAGTATCGTATTCGATACAACATTTTAGTATCGATACTTTTTTGAGTTTTTGACAACCCTACTCCCCACATGCATCATCGAGCCTTGGCCCCCCATGAACCTGTCACCGGTTCACTGTTGTTCCATCCTTGGACCGCTGCAGGCCGGTAACACCCCACAAGATCTGCAGTTTTGGAGATGCTCTGACCCGGTCATCTAGCCATCACAATTTGATGCTTGTCAAACTCGCTCAAATCCTTAGCTTGCCCATTCTTCCTGCTTCCAACACATCAACTTTGAGGACAGCATGTTCACTTGCTGCCTAATATATCCCACCGACCAACAGGTATCATGATAGCAAGATAATAAGTGTTATTCACCTTGTCAGTGGTCATAATGTAATGCCTGATAGGTGTACAGTACATAGAATAACGGGGCATTTAATGTACAGCTTTCTTAAGGAGCTAAGTTCATTGCGAGGACTCTCATTGTTACTCAACCTGCAAATATTAAAAAAGGGAACAAATATTAATGTGACATTTCTGTCTCCTTTCAACAATCAGAGGGTGGTAAACTTTCCCCTTTTCACTCTGGATATGGAGCAATGTTATGGTCATTTCAATAGAAAAGGGGAGAGAGGCTTATAACATAGTGCTTCCCTGGTACTGTAAAAAGAGGATGTTGTGTTTATTGTGAAATCTGATGTTTAATATTAAGACTATGCAATTTCTTGTCTACTTGACTCTTAACCTAGCGACAGCTGACATTATGACAGATTAAACCTGTAACCTGAGCAGTAATGCAGGATCTGAGGCACTTCAAGACGGTGCCTTAAAACTGTATGATAATCAGGTAAAATCCAAGTTAATGTGTTTTGTAAAATATTTAAAATAATTTTAACCCAAATCTTAAAATCTCAACTCCTTCCTAAACATTTACACCGAGAAACAATTATATTCTATAATTCTGAGTGGATGTTTCTTCAATAAATGTATATTATTGGTTTTTGGTTAAGCAATTTTTTTATTTAGGAAAATGATTCCTCTCAGAGAAATCATTGATGGTCCCATGATGTTTTAAACTTTATCAGGGTGACAGAGTTGGCAGAGCATAACATTGTTCATCAGCACCCTGTACCAACTCAACAAAGCTCCAGGCTTTTATTCCATTGTCCACTAATTCTGTCTCTTAAACGCCTTTTGGCTCGCAGCTAGCCAGTTAGCATGCTCACTTAATTATGTATCTTTGCAAAGCAATATGTTGGCATCAGAGTGTCTGAACTGTTATTCACATTCTGTTTATAATTTTAGTGATTTTTTAAATAAAATTCTTATATATTTTGACTTTAATGGTTTCTGAAGTTTGAGAAATAAAAACAAGAAGAAGAAGAAGAAGAAGAAGAAGAAGATGAAGAAATAAAAGGTTCTGCATTGTGCGAGTGTTACAACACAGGTATCGACACATTCATACTCCCAACACTGTACTCCCACTGGCAGCAAATAGACTTGAGAAACAGTGAAAGATCATCAGAGTTCAAGTCAGAGTCAGGACTCACAACAGTTCAAGTAAATGATACAAGTTCAAGTCGGTGACACCGACACTTATGTGCAGATCTCCAATTGTTTGAGTTATTGATATTCAAGTGTATAAGTAGTTAAAATGCTTTTCTTACCAATAGCACCTTTAAGTTAACTAAATAGGTTGGAGGCTGAAAGAAATGAAGAGATGTTTGAAAAGTATTTTGGATCTTTTTCAATTAACTTCAAAAATATCGAAAATTCAGTTTATATCAATATTTTATATCAAAAGTTATTCTATCAAAGTTGGAAATCTCATTGTCATTATAACGCTAATAGAGACTTTTACTTGGTTGCAGAGGAAAAGGGTTTTGAAATATTTTGACACAACCAAGGAAAATAATATTTTGGTCAGAAATTGAATTGGCTATTTTAAATATTTTGATAATCATTTGTCATTTTGTATCTATCCAGCTTAACACATGTAAAGAACTGCTGCTGTTCCTACAAAGTATTTAAATTCTTAATTTTTTTCAAGGTACATTTTCAGGTTTGCACAATTGGTTGGACAAAACATGGAGTACTTGAGGAATAATGTGTTAAAGGTGTTTAGACACAACCAAGGCAGGTAAGTTTTGATGCATAGACTGTCCGAAAATTAATTTGTTATTTAAACAATTTCTGACAAGCATTTTTCATTGTTTATGTAATCAGATTTGCACAATTGGTTGGACAACACATGGAGTACTTTTACTTTTAATACTTTAAGTACATTTTCCTGATTATACTCTCATACATGTTAATTGCAGGAGTCTGACTTGTAAGAGAGTATTTTTACAGAGGTGTACTGGTACTTTTACTTAAGTGAAGGAAGTGATTACTTCCTCCTTCACTGCCTGTCCGCCCCGTGGCTTCCTATAAAAGCAGAGCTGCTTCACTGCTGTGTCAGTTGATCTGCACTCCAGAACTCAGTAGGTTCACTAGTAGATCTCTTGGTATCATTATATGATGTAATTGCAAAATGTAATACTTCAGACCTGCATTGCCCATTTTCTAATATTTAACAAATATGCTGCGTTTTATGTTACACAACTGCATAAATCTGTATACGTTTAATAATATGTCCTTGTTTTTCTCATATGAATATGGGTGTTGTTAGCATCTGTCGTTTCAGGGTTTGGATCTGATCTGAAATTCAACCATGTTCGGCCAAAACGTCTCTAACTACGGTAAAAAAAAAAGGCTGTTGTTGTAACTGTCTTTTGTTATTTCATTTACCATTTTTTTTGTCAAATGTTCTTCACTGAATTTTCAATTTTGTGCAAAGACAAAAAGAAAAAAAAATGATCCCCCTGATGTTTGACTAGGACATCAAGGAACACACGGATACTCGTCGCCATACCAAGGAGGAATGTATGGACCAATGCCTGGAGGAATGCCTGGAGGAATGCCTGGGGGAATGCCAGGAGGAATGCCTGGAGGAATGCCTGGAGGAATGCCTGGGGGAATGCCAGGGGGAATGCCTGGAGGAATGCCTGGAGGACCAATGCCAGGGGGAATGCCTGGAGGACCAAGGGGTTACGGGTGTTGATGTCACCAGGGTCCTGAGCAGTAAAGGTAAGATCCAGTTGATTTATCACTAAATGTACAATGCAAATCATTGAATGTGTATTGTACCAGAGTAAATACTGAGCATCTTTCCACTGACAATCACTAAGAGTTACATTTAAGTCTCATTAATTTCACGTATGTGAAATATCTAACTCGTTAGCTCGTAAAACATCATTTGAAACAGTTTATTCTGTTCTCTTTTTACATTTATTTCTTTTCCAGTCAGGCAGTACATTAAGTTGTCAGTATTAGATCCACCAGCTACAGCTAATGCAGTCTAATAGAAGAGCCCTGCCATGAATCCTCCCTTAATGAAGGTTGTAATGTTTAGTTTTTGGTGAAATGTTATTAATAGACTAAATGACATGTATTTAGTAAATTAAATACCATTGTTTGTCTCTGTTGTCATTCACCGGCAGCTCCTGCAGCAGCGCTTCTGAACAGATAAAGATGTCTGCATGGGAGGAGAAACAATACCATTTTCCTCCGGACACTTTCATCCTGCTTCTTTTAATGAAAATAATCAGTTAATTTTACCATCTAACTTTTAAATCTTTTGTCTTGTGCAACATACTGTGCTTTTGATGAATTACAAAGTGATTATAATTGTTCCCTTGTGATTAACAACATTAAACTGCTTTTTGCTCATCATAAAAACATCAATGCTCTGTCTCTTTATTTTCATTAATCCCCATATGGAATCTGGGTTACATTAAGAGTTGCTCTGTCCAGAATAGAAATGTCACAGTATAATGAAATTATAAGAAAATAAAAAAGTGGTGAACATAACTAAGAGTATGCACAATTAGAGATTTGGTAGAGAGGTTGATTCCGACCTGTTTCCCCTTTGCTGCATGTTATCCCCTCTGTGATCCGACTTTCCTGTCAACTCTTTAAACTGTCTTGGCAAATAAAGGCAACAAAAAGCCTAACAAAATGTTTGAATAATAACTATTCTGTGCCTTTTCCTGAGGTCTCTTGTATTTTTTTCCCCCCCGTTTAAAGTTTTTTTTTTATTATGTGAAATTGCTCATCACTCAAATTGAGAGTCTAAGAACAGAGGATGTCGTTCACTGTACAGATTGTTAAACCCACTGAGGCAATGTGATTGTGATTTTGGTCTTTTTAATAAGATTGATATCATTTGACACAATAATGAGCCCTGAGATATACCACATACTTTCCTCGATGTACAATATCCCAATAGAATATTGTTTTCATCGTTTTATTTATGTTGTTTATTTCGGGCATGTCAATTCATCACCATCACATTTCATCATTGTTCAAATAATACAATACACATGGCCGAAAGGGAAAAGCGGGAGAAGCCAAAGCTTATCTAGTCCCGCCCCCATTACCCACAGGATAAAATCTTCATCCTAATCTTTTGTTATCTTTTGCATTTTACATTTTTACCTAACAATTACTTTCACTATGACATTTGACAAAACATATTACAGCAGTAGCATACAGAGCTGAATTCAACTCTAGACAGTACATACAGATTACATGTGTGTCTGCACGTGTCCATATTAGTCAGTATAAGTTATCTCCACATTGTTCATACACATTATAACAACATCCTGCTACGTGCAACTGGCATTGGACTTGGTTAATACAAGTTTCTCAGGTTCAACTTATTGTTTGGGTACAGAATGTTTTTTGTTATGCTCACATGTCGTCTCAACAGTGTCTGTTGAGTCATGCCTCTGACCTTAATCAACCATCCAGTATTAATCTGTATTGATCAACGGTTGTTTCAGATGAGATGTGACGGTCCTTCTTACCCATGTGAATCTGTCAGAAATTAATTCCAACTTCTCAAGTCTGTCAGAAAGGATGCTACCCTTTCACCATCTTACTTTGTGTTTGGTAGGCTACACAATATATAAAGTCAATACCCATAAAATGCCCTTCACTGCCATATAAGTTCAGCTGTAACAAGGTGACTTACTTTACTTTATAGCAATGCAGTACACAAAATAGTGGCGTTAGAGATATTATTATTTGGGTCAGTGAGAAAATGTCCTCATTTTTTAAAGAAAAGTATAAATGTTTTAACACTTTATTAACAGACTAAATGACATGTTTTTAGTAACTGAGTGTCAGTGTTTGTCTCTGCTGTTGCCCTCCAGCAGCGCCTGTAGCAGCCACCTTGATGAGACAAAGATGTTTAAATGGGTGGAGAAACAACATGCTTCCTTCCTTAATGGTTTTAATCCCTTTTGATTAATACAATTAAACCTCTTTCTGTTCATTATCAAAGCAAGTCATGTCTGTACTGTTTATATGTACATCATTGGCAAAAATGTTCTCATGAAAAAAATATTAAATAATACTTTTTGGTAAATAAAGATGTTTTCTGTCAATGCTGAGTCTGCCTAGATGGTCAGCATCCTGGAGTCGCCTTTTTATTATCATTGGCAGTATTGGCAGATACTAAATATTAAAGGACCCGGATCAGGATTGGGGTAAAAAAAAAAAAAACCTGATCG